>OZ012690.1:43616542-43629237 GCA_963942565.1 Maea johnstoni
GCAGGCATTGTCCAGGGTCACTATGCTGCCTAAAACCCTTTCGGTACATGCCTTGAGTTCTTTTGAACATCCGGGCAGACCACTCTACTACTGTGTGCGTACTTCAGCAACCGTACAACCAACAAAGTCCATGCAGTGCGACCCCACTGTGGAAGCAGAGGTTTGATATCGGTAGTACCATCTAACGCCGGGTGGTCATACCAAACCAGGCCCTCAAGTGAGGATGAGAAATAAGCATCAAAGGCACATTTTTGCTAATCTTTCTGAAATTAGTTTACGTTAAGAACCATCTAGATACACTCGTTCACCAAACTGCCAACTCAGAATTAGGCAAACAGGCGCGGCAACGGAGATCATGCGTTGCAAAGGATTGGGCCTCCTCTCTTATAATATAAGGTATCTTAGAACCTTTTTCAAACTAACCTTTCATTTTCTGAAAAGTGCGCTAACTGCATGAGGTAGTTGTAAGTTTACATAGATATTAGATTTCGTCACAATCTTCTTTTTTTTGATAACGATAATTTTCAAATGGTGTCTATTTCAGCCCGCGTAGCCTATATACTGGTTGTCTGAAAAACATGTTTTGAACTATAGAGAAGTCCGGATTTTTCTTAATCTCAAATATGCATGTTATTACCCATAGCGCCACCGTGGTATGCTGAACCGTCTGGGTTTGTTCCACTACTCTCTGTCCAAGCATTCTGACCTTGTTTGTGTTTTCCCCATGGGATTTGTCCGAACGCTAAAGCGCCCATGCAGGCAATGTCCAGAGTCTATGCCGCCTCAACCCTTTCTATATACATGCTCTGATCTCCTTTTGATCACCCGGGTAGGCTTAACGCTACTACAGTCAGCGCACTTCTGCCACCGTACAACCAACAAAGTTCGTGCAGTGTAACCCCACTGTGGAAGCAGAAGTTTGATATCGGTAGTACCATCTATCGCCGGGTGGTCATACCAAACCCGGCCGCGCTCGAGATTGAGAAATCAGCATCAAAAGCACCTTTTTGTAAATCATTTTGAAATCTGTTTACGCTAAGAACCATCTAGATACACTCGTCCACCAAACTGCTAACTCAGAATTAGGCAGACAGGCGACGCAACGGAGATCATGCGTGGCAAAGGATTGGGCCTCCTCTCTTATAATATACTAGAAAAGTACCCGTCCTGCGGACGGAAACCCTGAAATGTCTTATAATGACAAACATATCAGAGCACCCAGATATCCCTGACACCATACATTTAGGGTCACCTAACTTATGTATCAATAATAACGGAAAAAAACATATAATACCGGCTGTAATAAAGAATATAGGCCTGTGTATGTTCTTGATATCACTGATATATCCAATTATAATCATTTCTACTCAAAACTATTTCAAAGTGAAAGTATTGCATAACGTATGTCATTTGTACATCTATGTCTGTCTGTCTGTCCGACTGTCCCCCTCCCCCTCGCGCTGTCTCTCTCCCCCTCTCTCTCTCTCATTGTATCTCTTTCCCTTCCCCCTCTCTCTCTCTCTCTCGTGCTGTATCTCTCTCTGTATCTCTCTCTCCCTCCCCCTCTCTCTCATTGTATCTCTCTCTCTCTGTATCTCTCCCTCTCTCGTTGTATCTCTCTCTCTCGCTCGCTCGTATCTCTCTCTCGTTGTATGTCTCTCTCGTTGTATAACACTGTATCTCTCTCCCCTCTCTCTCTCGTTCATTGTAACTCTCTCTCTCTCTCTCTCTCTCTCTCTCTCTCTCTCTCTCTCTCTCGTCACACCTGATATACCATCAACAAATAAGATCAAGGTTTATGATACCGGCTGTAATAAAGAATATAGGCCTGTGTATGTTCATGATATCACTGATATATCTAATTATAATCATTTCTACTCAAAACTACTTTCAAAGTGAAAGTATTGCATAACGTATGTCATTTGTACATCTATCTGTCTGTCTGTCTGTCGGACTGTCCCCCTCCCCCCCTCGCTGTCTCTCTCCCCCTCATTGTATCTCTCTCCCTTCCCCTCTCTCTCTCTCTCGTGCTGTATCTCTCTCTGTATCTCTCTCTCCCTCCCCCTCTCTCTCATTGTATCTCTCTCTGTATCTCTCTCTCTCTCTCTCTCTCTCTCTCTCTCTCTCTCTCTCTCTCTCGTTGTATGTCTCTCTCTCGTTGTATAACTCTCTGTATCTCTCCCTTCCCCCTCTCTCTATATCTCTCGTGCTGTATCTCTCTCTCCCTCCCCCTCCCCCCTCTCTCTCTCTCTCTCTCTCTCTCTCTCTCTCTCTCTCTCTCTCTCTCTCGTCACACCTGAAATAAGTAACTATCTTCGCACATACGTTCCTTAGTCCTTCTACAGCATGTGCGAGCCCTGGGTGCTTGCTATTTGATTCTCAAAACCCCATTGCAAATAAAACCGCAGGCTTGGACATGCACCACCTGCTGTTTTTGTTTTATACTTATGTTTCTAAACCTCATGTTCTGCTTGCGTCGTCGCAAGTAGAACATAAGGGCTTCATATTTTGGGACCCTGCACTGCACTGCGGCACATCAATGGCTATTGTGGTTAGGGCCACATTGTTCTCAGCTATTTTGGGGTGGCTTGCCCCTAACCTACATTTCAACCTGATCAACCTCACTCCAACCTCACCGAACCCCCCGGAGAGATGTACGGTTCTAAAAATCATCATCAAAAGCACCTTTTTGTTTAACTTTTTGAAATTTGTTTACGTTAAAAACCATGTAGACACACTCGGATATCGGTAAGACCACACATTGAGGGCCACCTGACCCTTACCTATGTATCAATAATTCAAGAAACTTGGCATATAGATATACCATTTCATAAATAAGATCATGGGTTATTAAACCGGCTGTAATAAAAGATGGAACATTTATGATTTCACTGATACATATAACCTTAATCATTTCTACTCAAAACTATTTTCAAAGTTAGAGTATGGCGTAATATCTCATTTCTCTCTCTCTCTCTCTCTCTCTCTCTCTCTCTATATATATATATATATATATATATATATATATATATATATATATATATATAATATATATATATATATATATATATATATATTTTTTTTTTTTTTTTTTTTTTTCAAGTTCTTTTCATAATGATCATTTTCAAATGGTTACTATTTGAGCCCGCGTAGCCTATATACTGGTTGTCTGAAAAACATTTTTTGAACTATAGAAAAGTCCAGATTTTTCTTAAGCTCAAATATGCATGTTACTCATGCGCCACCGTAGTATGCTGAACTGTCTTGTTTGTTCGACGAATCTGTCGAAGCACTCTGCCCTTGTTTGTGTTTTGCCCCATGGGATTTGTCCCTAAGCGCCCATGCAGGCAATGTCCAGGGTCGCCATGGCGCCTCAACCCGTTCTGTACATGCTCTTGATTTAATCACCCGGGTAGGCTTAACGCTACTACAGTCAGCGCACTTCTGCCACCGTACAACCAACAAATTTCGTGCAGTGTAACCCCACTGTGGAAGCAGAAGTTTGATATCGGTAGTACCATCTATCGCGGGTGGTCATACCAAACCCGGCCGCGCTCGAGATTGAGAAATCAGCATCAAAAGCACCTTTTTGTAAATCATTTTGAAATTTGTTTACGCTAAGAACCATCTAGATACACTCGTCCACCAAACTGCCAACTCAGAATTAGGCAAACAGGCGCGGCAACGGAGATCATGCGTTGCAAAGGATTGAGCCTCTTCTCTTATAATATAGATATATATATATATATATATATATATATATATATATATATATATATATATATATATACTCGCAGAGATGTCATCTGAAGTCCTGCATTGTTTAAGAGTAAATTGCATTCCCTACACGTGTATTACAGCTGCAGAGCTGGAGCATCAGTGGAGAAGAGAAACCAGTCTCGTCGCTAGGGGGCAGGTCGAAGTACTGGTCCTGGAAAAAGAGGTAGAGTGGAAAAGCGCATACCCGTGGTCTGACATATAGAAATATATTCATAACAAAGCCCTTTTAAGAAATATTTGACTGAAAGTTGCTTTTACAGTTTTGCTCTATTAGATGCGCTATGCAATCATTGTTTACGTCACGCCTTAGCATGGTCTGACGTATGCGAATATATCTTCTTAACACAGCTTTTTTTAGTCGATAAATCCTTCGCTTAACAATTGCTATATCAAGAGTTTGTTCAAAAAGTCGTCAGATAATGTACATACTCCAAGTGCGAATGGATACGTTCTATTTATACGTAGTATGTTTTGGCATGGTATTGGTAAGAGTAATTGCGTTAACGGTTATTTGTTAAGAAGGTTCATTGATTATTTGCTATATTGGTAACGTTTGAATACTTTTCTCTATTGGAAAATGCTTTTTCGTTTTTTCTATAACACTACATATTCAATGTAACTTAGGTCAGAGCATACTTAGAAAGACTGTTTGTCATTTTTGCAATATTGTGGAACAATTATTGGACAGTGAGAGTTTGTGCAAGCTTCTTTGGTGCTGTCATGAACGAAATATTGGTGAAGTTGGCTTAAATATGTGATGTTTACAATATTCAGTTAAAAGAGGGAAGCATTCACCTACGATCAGTTTAATGGATTTCTTATTTTCTTTTGAGCAGGCATTCCGTCACCTACTCCAAGTAACACGGGGTTCCCCTGTAGAGTTTCTTAGGTAAGCCATTATGCATTTACTGCATTATTAATCCTACTCGCAACATCAGCTCTTATTGGGGCACATACATGTAGTGTAACAACGATACCAACGCTCAGATATCTATTTGCTTACACTTGTCTGTAACACTTGATGAATTAGAAGCAATTCTAGAAGATTTAGAAGAAGGGGCGATCCCAGTAGTCTGTGGTGATTTTAACGGTAACATTGGAAGGAAAGGTGGGATTCGTGGAAAGGGTACCCCTACTAAAGCTGGTATCACAGTGCTTAATTTTATGGCTAGGCAAAATCTATTAGCAGCTAACTTAACTCAAATAGCCACAGGACAAATTGATACCTATGAAGGGCATAACGGTCGATCGCTCATTGACTATATAATGGTGCCCGAGTATATATCCGATAGAGTTACACGCTGCCATACAGGGCAAAATGAAGCTTTAAATTCGTCTGATCACCTACCCATAGAAGCAACACTTAATATTGATACCCTACCACGCTGCGTTGCATATTCATGTGCCCAGAAACGCATTAGATGGGAAAAATGTTCCGAAGAATTTTTGCGAAATAACTATCAGAATCAATTTGCGATAGATACTCAGGACATTAAATGGACTTTAAGTAATGATGAAATATCTGACAAAGACATCGATGTAAGTGTAGAAGCAATTATAGGTGCCTTACATAAAGCAGCAGAGGTAGTCCCTAGATCCAAATTTGTCAAACATCTGAAACCTTTTTGGAATAGTGATCTTAATATACTTAAGAAAGACAAAATGAAATGGTTCAACATGTGGAAATGTGAAGGACGCACAACATGTAGAGATGATAAAGTACGGTGCGAGATGCTTCGCTCTAAAAAGGTTTTTAATAAGGCTGTTAGTCAGATAAGTCGCAAATATCAGAATGATTTAATAACTGAGGCTGCTAGCAAATCAGAGATAAACCATGATGACTTTTGGCGACTTTTAAACAGAAGTAAAGGGGGTAGTAGGAGTAAAGTCAGTGCAATACGTAACCAGGATGATCAAGTAGTCTATGAAATTGATGAAATCTTGGAGGTATGGCGATCTCACTTCGATAAAATCAGTACCCCAACGATGTCTGATAAGTTTGATGATAAGCACTTTCTCTATGTAACAAAGCGTGTGAGAGAACTCCGACAATTAAAGGATATCAGTAAATTTCTGGAATCCCCTTTTAATCAAGTCGAGGTTAGTGCAGCGATCAATAAGCTTAACAACAGAAAAGCTCCAGGGTACGATGGTATTACTTCCGAGCACTTAAAACATGCTGGGGAACCTCTATGCCACCTCATACGTCTTCTATTTAATCACTGTATACGTTTAGAATATATCCCTTTAAGCCTTAAAAAGGGCATACAAGTCCCTTTGTACAAGGGGAAGAAGACTTGTATTTTAGATTGTGATAACTACAGAGGAATCACTTTACTTTCTACGCTCAATAAGCTTCTTGAAGTTTTAATTTGGGAAAGAATAAATGGATGGTGGGTCAGAGATCGCGTTATTGCGGATTTACAGGGAGCTGGCAGAAGAGGGCACTCGTGTATTCACACAGCTCTCACGCTCCAGGAGACAATCGCCAAAGAGCGTGAGAGCAATAAGAAGGTCTTCGTGGCGTATTATGACGTCTCGAAGGCCTTTGATTCGGTGTGGATAGACGGCCTCTTCTGTCAGCTCTATAATTTAGGCATTACTGGGTCCCTATGGAGAATTTTGTATCAAATGTATGTCAATTTTGTATGTTGTGTGAGAATAGGAGACAAGACTTCAAATTGGTATAAAATGGAGTGTGGAATTCACCAGGGAGGCTATCTCTCCCTGGTGAAATACACAGCGTTCATAAATTCTTTAATTACAAGTCTTGAAGAGTCTAACCTATGCAGTATTATTTATAGAGTCAAAACGTCACCTGTAGGATATGCAGATGATATGGCTGCTAGTACTACTTCAAAGAATAAAATGGATAGGATAATGAGTATAGTTCACAATCATGGATGCACTTGGAGGTACTCCCTGAATGCCAGCAAGAGTGCGGTTTTAGTTTTTGGGGAAACCCAAGCTGAGAGAAAAATTGCAAGTGATGCTAGAGTTTTTAAATTGGGTAGAGAGAGAGTTAAGGAAAGACTCTTCTATGACCACGTAGGAGTAAAGACGTGTGTCAAAGGAGATACCTATGTCCGAACTGAGGAAAAGATCATTAAAGCGAGGAAATGTTTAAATATGTCAACTTCTATAGGAATTATGAAAGGGGGGATTAATATAAGAACATGTAATGTGATATACCGGTCAGTTGTATTGCCTACTGTATGTTTTGGGTGCGAAGTCTGGTTTCTTAAAGGAAAAGACGAGCAGTTACTTTTAGCGTTTCAAAGATATGCTGCAAGACGCATACAAAGGTTGCATCCAAGGTCTTTAAATATTACCAGTAGCGCCTGTTTAGGCTGGATGAGCATTGTGAATTATATTAAAGCAAGGAAAATAATTTTCATTAGGACTATTGCTGTAATGGAAGAGTTCTTTCCTCTGAGGAGGATATTAGTGGAACGGACTCTTGAATTTAATGCTGAAGTTTCAAATGAATGGGAAAGCCCTTATTATACAAATTTTGCAATTTTGCGAACAGTTTAATTTATTAGATCATGTAAAGAGCATGTGTAGAGGTACTCTCTTGAGTAAAAACAGCTTGGAAGAAGCTCGTTTGGGAAAGAGTGTGGGAATTTGAAAAGAGAGAGTGGCAAGAAAATATGTCTGATGACCCTAAAATGGATGTTATTCATCTTATAAGCCCCTCCCCTGCTTACTCTGTATGGTGGACTCTTTCTGACAAAGACCACAAGTACATGAGACGGTGCGAAACCATGGTGAGACTTCTGTGTCATTCAAGTTTGCTGAAAAGCGATGACTGTAGACTCAAGAGAGCTCCCTTTGGTGCCCGTATGTGTATCCTATGCGATAACGCAGCAGATGAAGACGTCAGACATATGGTCACACAATGCCATACCATCACACCATAAGGGAAAAAATGCTCGCCATGATAAATGACATAGTAAGACTGGACGGGCAAATTGTTTTTAGAGTCCTCTTAGGCAAACCAATTGATGGGGTGGACAATTGATGAGATGATGGTTATATGGAAAATTTCATGTACATATATCACAAGCATGTATAATGAAGTGTTAAAATTCCATAAGAAATATAGCTGATTTTTTAGACGAAATGTTTATAGTGTGCTGAGTCCAGTCTAAGGTCAATTTTTCCTCTTTGTATGTCAAAATACACATAGGCTTGGGCAGAATTAATCGTATGTATATAAAGTGAACGTATCATACAAATCCTACCTAACCTATGTGTATAGTTTGCTTCAATGACAGCACCCTTCATGGTGTTTTGTCCCTGATTCTCCTCAACTGTAAATGTCGCTACTAGGCTCCAACTTTGCCATTAATTCTTAGTAGCATCTTTCGAGTGGAGTCCTTATGACTCCTTGCGCAAATACTTTTCTTTTGTTTCCATAACCTTTTTTCTACTAATTTAATTTTCCTTTTATGGTAGTTTTTTTGAAACAAAAACGAAAAATGGTGTACACAATTTACTGTCAGTTCTAGGTTATAATGATGATACCCTCATAGTTTCTGTTCACATGAGGAAATGTATTTGTAATGCAATAATACTTGTACGATTTTGTAATACCTATATTACAGCAAATAAACGTATTATTATTATTACCCCATATTTATTTGACCATGTAGTGCTCGAAAATACGTGATTCAAAGTTAATTAATTGGCTTTCTGTTTTGTAGATCAATCGAACTATTTAAGGAGCTTCCTGTTGAGGTGCTTCTCGGCAATCGTGATGCAATGGTTTACAGGTTTTATAGGTAAGTGAATGTTATGCACAGCGCGTACATGTACCTTTGTAATTATGTAATTGGGAGTTAATTTACGACTGATCTCACTTTTAATGCTATGACTATGATACTTGTTAATGTCATGATAGATATGATTTAGTCTTCAAAGCAGTTTTAGCCTTGTAAATCCGTTACTGTAGCCATCGTCATACCGTAATATCTGTTCAAAATTCAAAATGATCGAAGTTACTATGTATTGGATTTTTTTGTTTAAAAGCTTCAGATTTGAATGCTGAAATGGAGTTAAGTCATTAATGCCTAAGAGTCGCTCTGGAAATTCCTGTAAGTGGATCTATGCTACTTTTGACTGTAACATAGCACGGACAATGACAATAACTATATGAGGGAGAGTTGTTGTAAGTGTTGTTTTTTCAAATATTTCCCCTAACTATGCTTTTTGCCGAGAAGATTTCTTCTTTTGGCACCTTCGGAGCATAATGGTTAGAGTTGTAACATTTCTGGTATGCCCCGATATCAAAGGCTCTTTATATATACTATCCTATCGTATCTCTTTCCTCCAAAAGGGCTAATGATCTTGTTGTGGAGGACACGGAAAGAACGCCGTGGCTTTATGTTGTCAAATCTGTGAGTATGATCAATGTCTGTTACCTTGCTTCTATGTATTTAGTTATTTATCATCATCAAATGTTTTAGTTTGCGTAAGATTAGAATACAAAAGTCTTTCAGCAATTCAAAACTAAATCGTGACTAAACATGAGTCAGGGCCATCTTGTATATAGATCCATCCTTCCTTTACTAGTATATGTTTATCAATCTACATCTATAGCTATGCATATATCTATCTATTACTTTATTAATCTACTTACATCTACCTACCGCCATACAAACATACTTCTATACATACATACATACATACATACATACTTACATACATACATACATATATACACATACATATATACATGCATACATACATACATACATACATACATACATACATACATACATACATATCGCTGTGTATTCATTTATTTGTGTATTGTGTGTTGGGTCAGATAGAGAGATGGATGTATGGATATAGTAGTTAAATGCATCAACTAAGTGAAAGCACGTTGAAAGTATCCTCAATCATTCTGGAAATGGTAGGAATATTTCTTCCTTTTTATCACATTTTCGAATGCATACAGTATACTGTATTTTCCTCCTGTTTCAGGGTAAAGTCAGAGTTGTGCGTTATCAGTCTGTGAAAGACCAGTCGGACGCTAACATGGTCGTGGCTCAGAAAATGTTGGGACCACTGAAGCATGGGAAACGTTCGAGCCACGCAGAGGGTGTGTCTATCTCCTATCTAACCTAGAGTTTTTTCACTAACTACATAGATCGCATTGTATCTTTGTGTCACATTTACATTAACCTGCAGAAAAGGCAAAGTAAAGCGCTTACTTAACATTCAAAAAATGCTATTTTGTTGATCTGCTTGAAACAATGATAAGAGAATTTAGTAACACCCCTATCATGAAAACATCATATACAAAACAGGTAAGTCGGTCCTTTTAATTCTTAAATAATACTGGAAATGCTTCACTTCATTTCAGCAAGGAAACCTACAATCAAGCGAAAGACGGCAACGACAAAATGCCCACTTAGTCTACCAGAGGTATGTTTGGGCGCAATGTTTCGTAACAAACTCTTTAGTTTATATACCCTATTTATTTTTATAGCATGTGGTACATATATACATAACCCTATTCCGAAACAAGCAGCAGGAAACGCATAAATCGCATTTTATATTCTTCATGCCTAACGTTGGCAGTCGCGGGATGATTGTGCAACAGTCACTTTCTGACGACCGGTCTAATGGTGAAGGAATTAAATATTGTTAGTGTAATACTTGCTTTTATAGGTACAATTTAATATGAAATTGCAAAATGTTTGATGATTAACCCAATTACAATATATTCTATTCATTTCCCAACATGTGGATATATACGATCTCTCTCTCTCTCTCTCTCTCTCTCTCTCTCTCTCTCTCTCTCTTCTCTCTCTTCTCTCTCTCTCTCTCTCTCTCTCTCTCTCTCTCTCTCTATATATATATATATATATATATATATATATATATATATATATATATATATATATATATATATATATATATATATTCATACAGGTGTATATATACTTATATATATATATGTGTGTGTGTGTGTGTGTGTGTCCTTTCAGATCATGAGACAAAGTGATAGTGTGAGCAACCCATTTCGCAAAACCATAGGTATTGACACATTCAGCCCTGAAGCAGAAAGGTTGCATGAGGATACACATAAGGTAGGTTAAGTGTGATATTTAAAAAGGGCTACATACAGTTTTGCTTGTCTATATTGCTGTGCATTGTATCCAATAAAATGTGTATTAGAGGGTACAATTAGCCATGCTGCCACTAATGACTTCACACAAAAGGACGAAATGTATTCTTCCATCATTTGATCGAGTTTGTATACGTATACAGTATTCAGTATCCATGTTTAAAGTTAAGATTTAAACAAAAAGAAGTTATGAACACAAAGACATACATACATGCGTTTGTGTGTGTATATATATATATGTATATATATATATATATGTATATATATATATATATATATATATATATATATATATATATATATATATATATATATATATTATATATATATATATTTGTGTGTGTGCGTTGTGTGTATGTATGTATGTACGTATATATGTATACACGCACAGACCACACTATATATATATATACATATATATATACATATATATATATATATATATATATATAATATATATATATATATATATATATATATATATATATATATATATATAGATAGATAGATAGATAGATAGATAGATAGATATAGATATAGATCTATATGTATATATATATATATATATATATATATATATATATATATATATATATATATATATATATATATATATATATATGTATATATGTATATATATATGTATATATATATGTATATATATATATATATATATATATATATATATATATTATATATACATATATATATATATATATATATATATATATATAGATATATATATATATATATATAATATATATATATATATATATATATATATATATATATATATATCGAGAGAGAGAGAGAGTGGTTATATTCCACATCTGTTTTTAGCAACTGTTGTCTACAAGCTTACCACCTATCGATATAATTCCTTCGAAACAAGAACGACAAGAAAGCTTCCGCCAACATAGCTTCTACCTCACCAGGCAGAAGACACAGATAGAGAAAAACATTCCTGGCAGAAGGGTGGATGATGAAAGCTGCATGCGAAAGGCCTTCATTCTGATCGACACCCTTAATCCCAAAGATGTCTTTGTAAGTGAATGCTACATTCATCGAGAAGCATCGGGCATCGGAAAATGACCGTTTGTCAGTGAACTTGTAACTAAAATAATTCCCGGGTAATGACAACGGATTTTTGAAAGTGGCCACTGTCGCAAAAAAGCAAAATACATTCGGAGATATATTCGGTGAAAGTACTACATTCATCGTACGGGAGTCATTGTTTGAATAAACTTTTCACTAAAATAGATACTTCAAAGGGTAGCATCATAAAAGGTAACATCCTTGAATGAAACAAAACCTATGCAGTTATATCAATTATCCGTTTGCAGTTCGAGCAGCAAACCCAACTGCTATTAGTAATCGTATCTCCTGGGTGACCTCCAGAAGTGATAATTTACGTCAAAGTTATGTTCGAGGAATAGTATTTTGGTTGGCCCATATCCTCAAGCTTCATTGAAGAACATTTGGAAAAGGAAACGTGATTTCAAGTTTTAATGAACACTTTCTCTCACGCATGAGCAAATATTTAACCATTTTATCCATATTTCTGATAATCCTCTTTTGATGGCGCCGTTTTTATTCATAAAGCAAACACATCAGAAATGAATAAAAAGGCAAGTTTGTATTCTTAAGAAATAGCGTTCTTTATGTATCGTGTACATTTCTTGTTATCTCATTATGTATTTGAGTTTGTTTGATCTATTTTTCCTATCTTTCACAGGGATTACAGGAAGTATTGCATCTGTTTGCAGATATAGAG
>OZ012690.1:43629437-43646937 GCA_963942565.1 Maea johnstoni
ATATATATAATATATATATATATATATATATATATAATATATATATATGTTTGTATAACAGTAAGGTTTTTTTAAATTAAGAAAGTATGTGTGTGACCTTTTTTGTGCCAATTTTTTATACCAATACTGAGACATAATTTTCTTTATTTTTGAATAGGGTATCCACTGTCTGACGAGATCTCAAATTACTGGTCCACGTATTAGTCTGGTAGGTGTTACTTTATGTATTTCCATTGTTGGACACTGCAGAGTAATACATTAGTCAATGGATGATTGTTGGTTCATGCAAGTGTAATGTGTTGTTTTAGAAGCTTCTACATCCCCACTTCTATATCATAAACCAAGGCTGAAAAAACAGCTATTATGTTTTGTCTATGTCAATGAAATACATAAGTAACGAACTCAAAAATGATAGTGATTAAATATCGCTTTAAAAGTACTCTATACATGGAGAGGAAATAAATCGTTACTTTCTGCACGGTTACTTTAGTTTAATATAACATTGGTAAACAAACCCTCAAATCATAACAACCATCCCTGAGCGGATATGTAGGTGCTGGGTTGTTGCCGTATAATAATCCTTTTCATAAGTTTATTATATATATATATATATATATATATATATATATATATATATATATATATATATATATATATATATATATATATATATATATATATATATATATATATATATATATATATATATATATATATATATATATATATATATATATATATATATATATATATATATATATATATATATATATATATATATATATATATATATAAACAGTTGACGTGTGTATGTTTGCAAGTGTTTTTGTCCGCGTGTATGCATGTGTATGTTCATTTGTATTCATAATGATAACATCTCATTTTACCTCATCTAGATAAGTGATGGTGCCGAGGTAATCAAAGTCAACAAACGATTCTTTTTGAAGCATGTTGGAAGCAATACAATACTCAAACTTGATACGCTGGTAAGTCAATTTATATATGTCGTAAAATATGGTCATAAAGCAGAAAATATAGGGCGTTTCGAGTTATGGAATCATTGTTTTGTCTTAAATTTTATTTTAAGTACAAATCAACTTATTATTGCGACTTATTGTTATAGGCATGTTAAAGGAAGGATGTGTAACTGTCCGTAGCTAATCAATCCTTACAGCACTATTGACACTTATTGCCTGGATGCAATTGATGAATTTTGTTGAAGTCTGATTTTATATAAACGTTAAAGAAAATTGATTGCATTATATCACATATATTGTATATTTTGTAGTTAACCTACCGTCAATAAAACATATATATATATATATATATATATATATATATATATATATATATATATATATATATATATATATATATATATATATATATATATATATATATATATATACATATATATATATATATATATATATATATATATATATATATATATATATACATATATATATATATATATATATATATATATATATATATATATATATATATATATATATATATATATATATATATATATATATATATATATATATATATATACATATATATATATATATATATACCAGAATTGGCTGAAAAGTTAACCAACCCTATTTTATATATGTGATAGGTTCGGGGAGAGGAGAAATATAATATTCATTTTTATCTTTTTTAATTTTAGCGAAAGGAATACATGTCATCAGGTCAAGTGGAAAAACAACTCAACGACAAGCAAATATGGCATGTTTACCGGAAATCACTCATACAGAAAATGACCAATGATATTAAGATTTCATCACCGAGATAACAGTTGGGATTTTAGAGTGGCCATTGTGTCGCCTTCAACAGTTTGGCAAAACGGGAATTACAATCTCATTAAGAACAGTCCAACAGGGGGGTCTGTTGCGAAGATGCATTGTTGCACGTTTTGAAAGCAACCTGGACAATCCACCGATGGATATCCAGATGAGTCTGGGCATGCACTCTTGAAAGCCTTGCATGTTACCGCTCTTGACAGCCTACCACTATTGAACGCACTGCGCTCTACCACTTGGCCACGAAGACAGACCCTATCAAAGTGGGATTGTCCATATAAATAAAAATGATCCCGTATGTTAACTGATTTTCGGGGACACTTTGATATATCACAAATATTGAACTACATATAGTTACGTGAAAACGTTAATCTAAGAATCCATCGGTAGATAGAGTAAAACAAGAGTTGTGTACATAAGAACAATCATACATAGTCATTTCATTAAAAAATCACCTATTTTCAATTTGTGTATTTTGAATATGATATGATATTTGTTCGTATGTGGATTGTTTTATATTTGTAGTTGTACTTAATACTAGTGCATATATGATATGCTATTTATAGATGATATATACATACTTGTATTATTTGAAATAAAACTCCGATTACGCATTTGTGTAATTTCAATTAAAAAAACTTTTGACTTTATGAACTCTACATATAACACTTACAGCATTTAAAAATAAACAGGGCCACGTTTGATATGCTTAAGCAGCTCAGGATAGGCATAGCCACCAGCATTACGGTTTTGGTCTGAAACTCGAATTACAGATCGTGCGGTTGTCATAGAACTGATATACACGTAGCGTACGTTCTGAAAAACTTGAAATGCATGCAGGAGTTGGCGCGGGCCGAGTTTGCCAGTTCTTCCTTGCCTCACACACTACGTTGTCGACATTGCTTGACGCTCGGCTGATAAGATATCCATGACGACTGCAGAACAAGGTCCGTTACGGTCTGCAAAGTTTAGTATTTGAAATCACCCAGTATGATTTTGACCATTACTCTCAAAATTCTACGAAGTAAGCATTTCAAATCACCCAGTATGATATGGCTACTAAATATAATTTTGCAAAATATTTTTTTTCAAATCACCCAGTATAAATATGACCGTAAGGCTCATGCTTCTGCTGATGTATTTTCAAAAAAGCAAGTATAACTATTACTGTTCATTATTCTGCATTTATTTCAAAACACCCAGTATACCTGTGGCCGTTACGCTCATAATTCATCAAAACCTGGAATCGTGATTATTCATTTAATAGTCTCATGCCAAACTTATGTCCAGTCACACACTAAAATCATGACCGTAACGCTCGTAATTCTACAATATGTGATCTCTCAAATTACCCAGTATTAGCAATAGTGCTAACTCATGGCGTGACCACTACATGCCTCTAAACCACCAAACGAACATGACATGAGTATTTCGAGCCAGGAGATCCTATCCATTCGTGGAGATCCGGGACTATCACAATGGCTGTACATTACTGGTCTTACCATAGCGCGACCTAAAACTACTCCCGGCCAAAACACAACATGTCCGGTTTTTGCCGCTACTGCCCGGGCCGTGACGACGGGAACTCGGAAATTGTCTTGTCAGGTTGCGACGCGCGAGGTGCTGAAACAATACAGGGATCGTAGACGACTTTCGCGTCCAGGTCCGCATCGTGTTGAGTCTGATGGTCGTCATGACACCATTACCATAGAGCATCATGTAAGTACTAGACACGTTATTCTACAGAGAGACTCTAGGTGCCAGGTTGGGCGGTATGTGAGATATTCTGCCTCTCCGACGCATACCCAATACCTTCTGCTTAAAGAGTCTGACATAAGGAAAGCATGTAGCCATTCTGATGACGTTTGGCAGCAGTGTATCCATCCATTATTATCTCGTTATGCCATCCAAATATTTCTCTATTATATTACAATAGTATGCTGTCGTTTTTAGTGCATCGTGTATGCCTACAAGAGGTAGGATATATCTCCTACTCATGTTGGATGTTTACATATTTGATAGCCCATTTATGCGGTAGAAGTTCGCTTGAACAATGTAGCCTGGCTCCATGCTACTTCTGCATGTATAGCGTCAATATGCAATGCAATCTTGTAACCGCCTGATAAATGTTTCGGCAAGCTAATATCATAGTTATTTCAGTTTTATTATTAGTTAGTTGTCAACCAGCCCACCACATTTCACGCTGTCTTATTAATCAAATGTGGCCGCCCGCCATGTAATAGGTTAGATTATTGACTGGCAATTATTTACCTGCTTGTGCTATTATTACACTCTTTCTGGCGTGAATTATTAAATGACTCTTAATATAGGGTGAGCTATAACAATGTACTTTATTGACTTTAGCCAGAGGAAACAAAAGTAGTACTTTACGGGAAAACAAGAATACAAATTATTATAACATATTGTGAACACAAAGAAAATCCACTATACACAGAATATAACCAAAAGGCACAGGAAGTTATGCAGGAATACAAAAGAGAAATGCAACTGAGAGAATTAAACAAACATAAGTCGTCTCAAGGAGATTAAATAGGCGGCTTCACAGCAGACATACTTTAAAAAGAAATAATCCTCAAAAGATTTGAAGTAGAATTCTCGGTTGCTACAAGTATGTGGGTGGAGGGGGGGGGGGCGTTCGGGACATGGTTATTCCGTCCTACTGTCATGCTCAATACAGTAATGTAGAATATACTGACAACATTGTTGATAAATTTGCAGAGGATACATCTTATGATAGTTATATAAATAATGATAATATTTATAATAATAATATCAAAAAGTATAATAATAATAATAATAATAGTGATAATTATGAAAATAACAATAATGACAATAGTTGTGATAATGATAATAACAATAATGATTATAATGATTATAACAACGACAATAATAATAATAATAATAATGATTATGACAACGACAATAATAATAATAATAATAACAATAATAATAATGATAATAATAATAATGATAGTGATAATAATAACAATAATAAAAAGTATAATAACGATGATGATTATGATAGTTGGTATTGAGCCCATTTCTTTAATATTTCTCAAAAGGACATTACAAAGTAGCTTTGGGTAGTGGTTTATGGTTGCAATAATGGCTTCAATGTGAAGACTAAACATTTGAGAGAAACACTAGTTGTATAACACTATTAATGGTCCGAGTTAATTGAGCAAAGCACGCAAAGACCAGATTCTACCTTTAGGCCATGTAAAACTGTAAGAGTTGCCAATGATAAGTTCGTGATCATAATTGCTATTTTGGACTGCTGTATTGTAAGTACCATAGGGACATGTTCCAGTATTTCCATCTTTATTTTTATTACATATTGATAGTCCTCCGTCGCTTCCAGTTTCTGTGTGTATCCCTATCATATCCCCCTGCAGAACCTGCCAAGGAGAGTCCAGATAGTGGGTATGGTTCCCAATGGTTTGGTAGAGAAGCTTGGTCTTGTAGATTAACGTGTAGGTGCCATCACCAACAGGCCGGTAAATATCAACGTATTGGTTGCCAACTTAACAAAAGAAACAATATCGTCATAATAAATGTTAATCAACAAGTATGCACATTGAAATTGAAATTGGTAGCCTTGCGATTTTGTATTCCATGGCTGTAAATGGGATGATATAAACGGATCCCGACCCGAAGGCATGATTTTTGCAGCCATCTTTTGGTTGTAGCTACGATTTTGAGCACTATAGCTAATTAAACACCTATTGCGTTATACTCAACAATGGTAGCTTTGCGTTCATGAAGAAATGTTGCATCTAAAGTTTAAAAAAAATGGTTTCGATAAGTAAAATTATCCCAAATTACTTTATTTAAAGCGACAACAACTTTGAAATGCTTTATCGTATAGATCAATATGTCCCAGTAAAATGACCAAAAAAATAAAAGGTATTTTTGACAAATGGTGAGTGTGAATATAGACTATACAAGTAACACCATTTAGGTGTAATAGCTGATATTCTGAAATATTTGTTAAGATTTTTACGAAAACTGCGAAATATAAATAGAATTAATTACCTTTCTTCATCAGATATGCCCAACCAATGATGGTGCCGTTCTCTTGAAATGGCATACCAATTAGAAGGTTCGCCATGCGTAGATAATCTCTAGGGTAGTCTATTATTGGATTACCCAAATATCTGGACCATGCTTTTCCTGAAACCATATAAAACCCACACTGGTGTCTGTCATTTTCTGCTTAAATGAACAAAATTATGAAACGCACCAATGCTCTTTTATAAAAGTAAATGCGCTATCTTTATAATCTAGAACACCATATGAACTATTCCCTGTGCTGACTGAAACACAGTGATGCTTCCAAAGTTATGATAGCCATTAGAAAGTGCTGTTCATTGTATGATATACGAGACTAGTGTCCATATCCTCACTCACTTCTAAGTTTACTGCTACTACTACTACTACTACTACTACTACTACTACTACTACTACTACTACTACTACTACTACTACTACTAGTGCTGCTGCTACTAAGGATGCAAATGTCATTGCTGTTGGACGTTTTCAGCCTTAACGTCATCTTTGGCTGCTGGGTATTGGAACTTCCGAGTCTGGTAATAAGCGACAGCATGGGCTGGTTTGACGCTCTTGCCCGCTGATAAGGAGACGAGAGACGATCAACGTTCAGCCAATGGGAGACGAGAGACGATTAACGTTCAGGCAATGGGAGACGAGAGACGATCAACGTTCAGCCAATGGGAGACCAGAGACGATCAACGTTCAGCCAATGGGAGACGAGAGACGATTAACGTTCAGGCAATGGGAGACGAGAGACGATCAACGTTCAGCCAATGGGAGACGAGAGACGATTAACGTTCAGCCAATGGGAGACGAGAGACGATCAACGTTCAGCCAATGGGAGACGAGAGACGATCAACGTTCAGCCAATGGGAGACGAGAGACGATCAACGTTCAGCCAATAGGAGACGAGAGACGATTAACGTTCAGGCAATGGGAGACGAGAGACGATCAACGTTCAGCCAATGGGAGACGAGAGACGATCAACGTTCAGCCAATAGGAGACGAGAGACGATTAACGTTCAGGCAATGGGAGACGAGGGACGATCAACGTTCAGCCAATGGGAGACGAGAGACGATCAACGTTCAGCCAATGGGAGACGAGAGACGATCAACGTTCAGCCAATGGGAGACGAGAGACGATCAACGTTCAGCCAATGGGATGCTGGCATTCAAGTTAGAAAATCCGTAACAGCCGAGTTACTCACGTATGCACTACTACTACAATGACGTGCTCATTCAATGTACATTCCCTTGTAGAAAAGAAGTAAATTACAAAAAACGTGTTCATTCCACAATGACAGATACTGATGCTAGCAATAACCTACCTCCAGATATGCTATCGCAAGACTTTCCAGAATACGTGTCTGGGCACAAACAACCAAACGTTTCATTTATCCAGGTCCCTCCATTCGAACAGTTGGAAACCTAGAACAAAAATAGTTAATGATTATATGTCTATCCATATGATATATGTCTATTATGATGGTGCAGATGTGAAAGAGAAAATAAAAAACCTTTTTACCGTCGTTTGGTTTAGGGTAAATAAAAAACTTTTTTACTCGCCATAAAGGGAGTGTAAATTTCAACTTTTACCGGCCCACTCTACAGGGGGAGAGTAAATGACATATTTTTACCCTCCCTCCATAGCATACACGGAGGGTAAGTACATTTCGGGTAAATGCTGTTTATCTGGCTCATTTTCTTGGCAATGGGGCTGTCATTTGCAGGTTAACTAGTGCAGCATAAGTACAACAAATGTAAAAGGCCCTATCAATAATGGAAACATGTATCTATTTATATCTGTACCGGTATCTATCTATATCTTACAACTATCTACCTGTCTGCTTGTTTGTATCTCTAAGTGTGAGTACACACACAAACTACTGTATATATATTTATATATATATATATATATATATATATATATATATATATATATATATATATATATATATATATAAATAAATATATATATATATACATATATATATATATATATATATATATATATATATATATATATATATATATATATATATATATATATATATATATATAAATATATACTGTATATGGAACAGTATATGATAGGGACCAGATACTGGCATTTAAGCCTATGGTGTAATTATCAACGCAGTGCAGCAATGCATTCTGGGAAAATTGCAATCCTGCAGCAAACAAAGGCCTGGGAACTATGCAGACATGCAAGCAGGTTCCTAGAATCGGGGATTTCAAACATGTTTGAAGCCCAGGAGCCATAAAATCGATCTACTAGGTAAACACATAATTTATCTTATTTTTCTGGAATGAAAAATAACTTTAAAGGAAAGAAGAGACAACTTCATTAGTTTTGCTCCAAATAGATTTATTATAGACTCTACCTCCATTCAAGCAGCTAGACTGAAAATATCCGAAATGGTCGGTCATTTTCCTACTGCGTTTCCTCTTATAATAGTGTAAAACGTCATTGCAAAACTTAAACATCAATGCAATGAATATTCTTAGAAGCATTGGAATATATATTCTAATCAACTTTGCAAAGCATATTCTATGAAATACTGTTATGATATGCTAAGCAACTTTATGATGCTATTACTACGAATTTAGCTATAACTATGCATCATATATCATTTGCATACTAGAAATACTATCATTGCAATGCATATTCCAAAACACACTGCAATGCATAATTACTAAAAAAAAACTAAAGAATGTTTAAACTTAAGAGTGTATAAATTAGTACTTCACAAACGAAATCATGTACATGCTATGGGCACCAATGGGTTAAGCACTTCATCAAACTGCCAATCGCAGACCATGAGTGACGCATTCATACCTGATCATGCATGAAGCCAGACATACTGGAAACTCACGTATATACAGTTCCAATAATGATAATCATGGCCAAGTGTTTAGGTCATTGTGTTAAGGCAGGCAGCCTTTCAAGCATTGTACTGTACGTGCGGCCGTTGATGGATTGTTCTACATTGGTTTGCACATGAATGTGACACATGAATTAATGAGCGCAGTTGTTATGTTATCAAACATCTCTCTGAAAGAGTCATTTCACTAATAGCAGGATGAGCTTAACGAGCCGAGCTTTATAGAATAGTAGAATATGGCCAACATTTTCAGAATAGTGATGAATGCACAAATTGTGATTATGGTATTTTGGAAGATATAAATCATGTAGTAATGCAGTGCCCTTTCTTTATTGATGAACGTAGGAGACTGCATGAATCACTGATTGCACTTGAGAGCGAAAGTGCAGAACGTGTTGTTGCTGACAGCCATAACTATTTCTATACCATAATGGCTAAACACCCAGAAGGCCTATCATTTCAAGCAATGGTAGAAATTTGGCTAATATCGGGTGAATGCATATGCAACATGTATCGTCGTGCTATTAAACGCCGACTATAATTTAGACAACCAGTTGTAAAAGGTTAAGAGACCGTAAGCCTGTTGGGTCTATCTTTTAAGACGAATGCGGTAGTGAAACTTTTCCAGGCAGTGAGCCCTGGAGACACACTATATTCCTTTTTTGCAATTGATAATGTTATAATACCAGATATCTATACTCACTTATCCGTTATCATTTTTGGTTTCCTGGGATGTATTACTTGTTATAATACCCCAAAGCCTTAAGTTTTCGTATGTTACTTTTCTGTTCTATGGTTCTTCTGTTTGGTTATTTTTGCAAATCGCACACGACGACCATAGATTGATGATAGCCTGTGAGAAGATGGTAAAGCTTGTATCACACTCGAGTGCCCTTAAAGCTGATGACGTCCGCTTGAAAGGTGCACCAGCTTTTGCAAAATTCTGTAGCGATTGTGACCACGCAGCGACCGACGACACAAGACACCTTGTGCTGCAGTGCCCAAAGTGGCAACCTATCAGGAATGAAATGTTTGATGCTATTGCGAGCATCCCAGATGGGTGTGGTCGAGCTATACTAGATTCTCAATGTGATCTAGCCCTGGTTCTGATGGGTAAATCAGTAGACGGCATTATGCATGAGCAAATGATTAAGATCTGGACAATCTCTGCCGTATATATATCGAGGATGTATGATAGTAAACTTAAAGAAGGGATAGGCTAATTCCCTTTTTGGTTGTGACCCGTCAGCTTTAAGTCAATCACCGGACTGTTAACAACAATGGACTACGATTTAAGAACAATCCTGCTGACTAATTTGTACCACTCCTAGTGGATTTATGCTTGTAACCAGGAGAGCTATATATCTCCTCTTCGTTCTCGTTCTATAAGTATTTTGTTGATATATTCTTTCGTTCTGCTGTACTGTATTTTTATGTCTGCTGGCATAGTCAATAAATATACAAATACAAATTACTTGTTATAATACCCCAAAGCCTTAAGTTTTCGTATGTTACTTTTCTGTTCTATGGTTCTTCTGTTTGGTTATTTTTTAGTTATGTTATTGTGTTTTCTTTGCCACTTAGAAATGTTTCTGTACAATGTATGATTTTGTACCATTCTTTGTACAGTCAATAAACATACAATACAATACAATACAATACAAAGTGACAGACTTCGTAAGAAGGGTGTCTATACGAATGCAGTGCTGAACTGGATAAGTACCAAATATTGTAAATTTTACAAATTTTGAATAAGTCTTCCGTACTCTCATATTTGGACCACATATACTAGTATGTGCTGTAATCTGGTATCTAAGCGTATATATATATATATATATATATATATATATATATATATATATATATATATATATATATATATATATATATATATATATATATATATATATATATATAAGCTTAAATACCAGATTACAGCACTATACACCGAAATGATATGGGATGATGATAAGGTATGGGAAATCTTCTACAACAACAATTTTCATGACTACTAGATCTAGTATTTATACGTCATCTACTACTAGGCTACAGTTCAGCATTGAAATATGAATGAATATTTGAAGATTCAGACACTTGGATGAACATATATGGTATACATTTCCACGGGTTTCCACGGGTAGTCTAGAACTAGACCTTTTACTTCAATTTGAATGCAAATTATGCTTTCGGAGGCCATGCATTTTGTGAGTTGACATGTGCGTAACCTGCAAGTCAACAGTTGCCTATCGTCAACACTAAGTATCAAGTTTTGTTTGAATGCCTGTTGCCATTAAACGCAGACTTTTGTGAGGTCTACTGTGATCCAAAACAGAGGACAAGAGTTTTTTAAACCGTGGAATATTTTGGATGATACTTGATAAGCCATTTGACAAGTGTCATCTTGACCTTTGATACTTTTTTTGATAGTAACTACAAAAATGAACTTAATAATCATTCAATTTTGTCATTAGGTTCCATTGAAAACACTTGTCTATTGGGCCTGTGTTTGTGACTCGTTAAATGTTTAGGTATGCTAGTTATGCAAACTTATTCAGGACATTGCCTCTGTATTTGGGAATACTTCTCACCTTGAATAAAAAGATGTTTAGCCAAACTTGAGCACAACTCATTAATAAATGCTGATGATATTTGAAAATATATGGCGATGGATTATAAATTCAGTAAGGCAAACAAACTTTCCATTTACATATTGTTAAAGATGAAACTTGAGATATTTCTAAAAGTCTCTGCCCATTTGTGTGCTCAGTTGTGAATAGCTTTATTTTCTTACCTTGTTTATCATACTTTCATCATCTGAATCCCTTCCAACTTGTTCATAGTATCTGTGCCTGTAACCTGGCGCATTAGAGAGGACACTGCAGTTTCCTCCAGCAGCATCCCAATTCAGCTGACAAGAGCCATTGATGAGGTTGTAATTGAAGGACTTGCATAAGGTGTCCTCGGTGCATTGCCGGGCACAGTCAATACTCGACACTGCCTGTACAGTCTTTATTTCACTCAGTAGATGTGCTTTTTTAATCTCACCTTCATCGCAATCCGGAATGCCAGTAAAAACTAGGCCCACGTCCTGTCTCACATTTCCCAGGGCGCACTGAACGCCCGCCAAAATCAGTAGAAGAAGAATAGTAAACCCCATGCCTACTTCCTGAAGCTGATGCATACTGTAGAACACACATATGACGCGTGTCCCAGATATTGCGAATTGGTGAGTTTTCACATCATAGCGTATCTTTATGTTAGCGACGGTAGCCGCCGCTGACAGAGCAAAGGTACAGAAAAAAAGTACAGCGTTTTTATATATAGCAAAGCGAAACCACACGCTATGTACGCTAGATATAAACAGACGTGTACATTGTGTGTTCTACAGTATTACAAATGATTAATCTCTAAAACTGTCTCTATAACCATGGGATATAACATCAGCAGTAGTAGGTTGCCAAATATATTCATATTACATGTACATTGATTAATAAAGTTCATGTGAGTTGCAGAAGCGCATGCGCAACAAGTTTATCAATAAGCATAGTGGACCTGCTGGGTTTACGTCATCCCAATGCAATCTGGAATGCAAAAGCCACAGTTCGTTCTCGGATTAGAAAAGCATGGTCAAATAATTAACTAATTGTAAACTAGTCTAAAGAGGGTTACCTCAACCTTATGATATTAGTTTATAAAGGGAATATTCTTATTGATACCATAAGTTACCCTTGTTGTGAAAATTGTGATGTCTGAGAAAGCTGGCTGGTACCGGATGAGGCCACAGGCCTCGTCGGATACCAGCTCGCGGAACACAGACATCTTGAGTACACCATTTTCACACCAAGGGTAACGAATTTATTATCAGCTAACCCGCCGACATGAATTCTGAATTACGATAAGTACAGCAAGTTTTAAGTTCAAGGTTCTTGCAGCGGACATGCGCGAAAACTCCTCGTCAAACTTGCCTCATGCAGAGCAGACGGCAAGGATTTCTCTCTTGAATTCGCGACTTACAAACCTAAATCCTTCTTTATTTCTTCCTGCCATTTTTTTCTAGATAAATACCACATTGGTAGACCATAGGACTATAGTGCGCAAATAGTGTTTTAAACGCCAAAAAACATCTATAACGGCGTTGTGAAATGCCTAATGGCCGCCCTTTTTTTTGGGGGGGGGGGGGGTTAAATAAAGCGACCTCTGTCAGGGGAAATGTATTTAGTAGCCATAGCAACGAATGATATTTTTGAGGTACTAACAATCGAGCGTTCTGAACAGCTTTGTTAGGATTCCAATAAAGGATTGTATTGGCCTCCTAACATTGACAATTTTTAAAAGAAATGTTAGAAGCCAATAGAGTCTGGTACAACAAAGAAATTGACCAATCAGCTGCTAGTATGCTAGTACAATGTGCAGCGCTTTTGAACATTTTATGAATGGAAATGGCGCTATATGCATTCCAATTATTATTATCATTAGTAGTATCTGAGTGGGACTGATGATTATATAACTTACACCCTGTTTGAACGTGCGGTAGCCGTAATATCCACCCTCTGCCATCGATATCCCGCGAGGCATCGCCGTCCGACATTTCAAAGGCCTTACGTTTAGTATATTGGTGAATTATGTTTTGAAATAACCATTGTCACGAGTATCTCAATTATGCATAACGTATCCTAGCAACAGATATTTTGACAACCCCTCCCTTGGGAGGTAAAATTACTATTGTTAGGAATCAATAAGATATTCTTTTAGTAGCAGGCATTTTTAGTCTTATTATGGCTGAAAACGTGATGGTAAAAAAAACAAAAGATCTCATGGCATAAATGGATTAAATCCATCTATTATCCTCAAAATTGATATCTTTGCATGAAGAAGTTTACAAGCATACTCATATTTAAGCCATGATTCTATTGAAAAGCATTCACTACCTCCAAGTAACTGGCAATTCTCTCTCTCTCTCTCTCTCTCTCTCTCTCTCTCTCAAGCCAAAGTTATTGTCACATTTATTGATATTGGTATTGATATTGCACGAAACCAAAGTGCCATATTTGTTTTATTATATGCCTAATGCTTATTCGGATTAGATAAATTAATAATTTAAAGAATTATAAAAATGTAAATATTATTGATATGTTTTTCCATTTCCAGGTTTTACCCCAAACCATTGGGTAATCGTAAATTTCTAAGCTGGAATATATAATTGTGTTCATTCAGCAATTTAGCAATCAACATACTACAAATACCTAAAAAGGTCACATGCATTAGTTTCAGAAATGTAATGGTAAGCGAACCTGACAGTGTGAAGGTTGGAAACCCAATATCAATTTTGTTAGGTGGTCAGGTGACCAATCACAGAGAATGAGCAGTAGACATATGATAATATCATTTATGCTTAAATAAACGTGAGGATTATGAAATTCCAAGTTTTATTTTACATAATGTTAGCACTGGTAATTAGCTTGGCGACCCTGATGACATAATACCACTTAAATGATTCTTAAAAATGACACATCCGTTTTGAAATATTTTAGAGGTTGGCAGACCATCTGGAAGTTCGTTCATCGTATATTTTTTCCGCCGTATTATAGCTTGCTAGTGGGTAGCCATTGTAAATGGTATTGGGGAGGTCTAGAATACCCCCCCCCCCCCCCCCCAATAAAAAGGGAGGATTCACTGGGAAACTTAACATGCATCAAGCATGCAACCTTTGGCTTTGCTACGCCTCATATCCTTAAGGATACCCGCATCAGTTTTATCTTTGTCTTGAGTTTTTATTCATTCTTGGATATGCATGCAATACCTTAGGGTATAAAACTTAAGGAATGTAAAAGAATTGTTCCAGTATGTGCGATTTATTTCCCCAAAATGGCCATTTTAGGAAAACATAAATTGGTGCCTAGCGAAAAAAAATCATGCGGAACACTCACGCTTTTTTTACACGTCTTTTAATTATATCCTCTAAGGTACATGTATAACGGGTCATAAAATGAAAGAAACCTCTGGACAAAAATAAAACTGGTTCGAGCACCCTCAAGGTATTGGATGATAAAACATGTATTGTGCCATCACGCGAGGAGAATAGCAGGGAGCGAGATGAAAGAGTGTTGGGGCGTTGTTATACCGGTACGAGGAGCCCCAGGGAGAGGAGTTACGACACCCTTAAGTGCAATTATCTGTACAGATCACGCCCCCTAAATAGTTAACTATAATTAAGAGTGAAAGTAGGTTGCTACACGCATGTTGACCAGGTCCACTGTAGCAGCACTGATTGCTTGATTGAGGGGCTGAGTACAGGATTGTACAGAAGTCTTCATTGATTTGGCAAGTGCCTTTGACAGTGGATGGATTTCAGTGGATGGTTTCAAGGGCTTGGGATAGGATAGTTTGGAAATATCATTGATTTGGCAATTTCTTTCAACAGTTGATGGATTTCAGTGGATGGTTTCAAGGGCTGGGGATGGCATTATTCAGAAGTCTTCATTGATTGACCAAAAGCCTTTGGCAGTGGATGGATTTCAGTGGATAGTTTCAAGGGCAGGTTACGTTTTTGATCTCCGTTTAGGAGTGGTGCATAGAAAGGACGGGTATATTAAGATGCTATGAGTCACACAGACAAGCTTCACGTTTTGACCGTTTTGATGACAGTGTAGCCCAAGTACGGAAAATCCTCGAAATGAAATTATAGCATCCTAATATCATGTCATCCTACGCTCGGAAGGGGGAAGGGCGATTTCCACTGGGCAAGGCTCTTGCAGGAAGTCTACCCGGCCATTCAAGACTTCCCAGACGACTGACGACCGTGCAACGGAGAGCGTCGGTTTTGCATGTAGGAGAGATACTGGGCGAACTTGATAAAGCCCGAAAAAATAAAATCCAAAAAGATTTTCGAGTCGTGCAAGCAGCCATGAAATTCAAACAACTGGTAAAGAACCGATGTCACCAAGGTGGGGATGAAATATTGAAATGTGAGAGCGATGAGGAGATAGCCGCAAAACACCAGGACCCAGCTGCCAGAAATGGGGCGGTACACACCGTGAAGGTAGGGATCACAGAAAGAGGGTAGTTGTGAAGGAAATCAGTTCATAGAAAATAAGCTTTCTGCTGCACAGAGTTAGACTAGATTCATTTGGATGAAGCATGTGTTGAGGAAAAAGTTAAAGGAAATGAGACAGATTGAAATGGAATGGTTTGAAGAAATCTCTATCTGTGTATCCGCTATCCATGAATAACTGTGCGCATCGTATTACTTAGTATCATCAATTGATGGATCCTGCACGTCTACTATACACTCGTATTAACGTATATGATATATTATGTAAGACACGTGTCTGGCGGCCAGTGTAGCTATATTCTATCCGGACTGTACCTAGGATGATTGCCAAGTGTCTTTACCTGGCACTCCAAACTATTTACTTATCTGTGATAATATGCACATATATACAGTATGGATATCTTATTCCTGCGCTAAAGCGTGTGGTCTCTTTTTACTGCACGGCTGCTTTTGGTGTCTTTTAGCTACACATCGCATATGTTGTTTTTATGGTAAATGGACAAATTTACTTAGTTATAGAAATGTTAGTTATAGAAATTGCAAGCCTTCATTTGATTCCACAGTGTACGTCATTGTACGTGTTTACCTCTTCTGGATTTCCTAAGTAGACGCCTAAGAGAAATTATGCCGACCCTTTGATTTACATAGTAATTGAATATTGGTACGGTAGTGACGTGAGATATTACACATGTCTACCACTATCAAACAGAAACACCCACTGAAGGAAAACCATACCCAATGGCTATTCCCAATAGACGTCACGAATGTTTTGGTCCCATATATGGGTATATAAATGTAGTTATCATGCACCACGCGAAAAATGGTAGGCACGTATGTTAAAACGCATGATGTAATAAACGTTGCGAAATTTAGTACCTACGCATAACGTAATACTATTAGTTATCAACTGTTTTGGAGTATGATACAACTTATATCTCGCAATCAGAGGGCTGTATCACCCGAGGCGCAGCCGAGGGTGATACAGCCCTCTGATTGCGAGATATAAGTTGTATCATACTCCAAAACAGTTGATAACGAATTTATCTAATGATTGCCCCCTCGACCTCTGCCTAGGTAATAAAAATGAACAGAGAATTGTCTGCTAAAGGGGCAGCCATCTTGCAATGTTTGGGAGAATTGGTGGTTGCATCATGCACTTAGGGGGGTAGGGAGAATTCGGAATTGCATCATGGGCATAGTCATCTAAAACAATGCTCAACTCTCCCTACCCTAAAAAGCAGCAGGTTAATACAAGAATGCTTGGAGGGTAATACAAGATTCTGAGAGGTTAATACAAGATTCTGAGAGGTGAATTGAAGGAACTTCATGATACAGCTTCATATCATGGGCCAATTGACCAATCAAAAGCCTAGGATTTTGCCAATCATGAGATAAAAAAACGTACTACATTTTTATTACATTATGCTCGTGCCATCCTTAGATATTGCCATCCGCGTGTTTAAGGACCATGTGCTCGTTACGGCATTTCCTTTTTCATATTCATCTTGATCTTAAGGGATAGAAATACATTCTTCAACTCGAGAGCTATTATGTAGGATTTAATTCCGACATGAGGTGTATTTTTTCGACGGCAGTAGGAACTCGACGAAGTTCGTGCCCAAAGCCGAAAATGATACATCTCATATCATAACCTTGACGTCCCTACAGCATAGCTC
>OZ012690.1:43651573-43814136 GCA_963942565.1 Maea johnstoni
TATATATATATTATATATATTATTATATATTTATATAATATATATATATATAAAATATATATATATATTATATATATATATATATTATATATATATTATATATATATAAATATATCTATAGTATATATATATATATTATATATATATATATATATATATATATATATATATATATATATATATATTATATATATATATATATATATACCAATATTTCTATGATTATAGGACTTTGATGTCATAATTAAGGAGCCTCTGATGAAGCAGCGGGAGCAGCATATAACATTCATCCAAAAATTGGAACTCTTTAAAGATTTTCCCTGTGAGAGGTTCATCACAGCACAGGCGCAGTTCTTCTATCAGTTCTTTAAGTAAGTCACTAGGTACCCCTCTTGAACTAGACTGTGCAGTTGAGAATATAAAGGAAGATGTTGGTTATAAGGCGGCTTATGGGTTTAATTTAATGTGTGAATGTAGGGTCAGGAAATATAGGTTGAGATTCTGAAACACATATTAAAGCAACGCCCTTTCCTCATAATAAGGTCAACTGTGAAAGTCACTGAGCAGATTAGGGATGAAATATAGAATCTCTCAGAGGTTTACACACAAGCTAGACATGTTCTGGCTCTTTTCTCTATAACGAATTTCATCAGAAATGGGTAATTTAAACATGCATTTTGCTTATTGCGTGTTAACGAATTTGCTCCATATTTGGCATTACAATTAAAAGTATTAGATGGGAGGGGTATCACATTCTTTTCCACTTATGTCCAATGTTTCGAACTCTTATACTTGATAAAATGCACTTTTTCTCATTGTCAACAAAGGTTTCTGTGGTTATAGAATGTGTTCATTTGGGTGAATGCTGTACACTTATTTACAAGAATGTGTAATGCAGATTGTTTATATGCGTATATGGCCTTTCAGGAGCGGGACTTTGGTTGTCAAAAGACAGCATGGAGTCCAATTACGTTGTCGTGATCAAAACGGTGAGTGCCAAATTTACTCTGTCAACGAATTGTGTCCATTCCTCTACGACACCTAAAGCATTTAAGCACAACAGTTCTGGCGTTAAAAATTTTACTGCAACAACGCGAATTTGATTCTATGAGCTTATTCGCCCAAATTCAATATTGGAAGGGAAAGAAAAATAGAAGTAACGTTTTTGTCAGTCGAAAACCACCGCGAAAACACCGCCTAACACCAATCCATACTGTGCAATTATCATGCTAATTCGTCGTGCAGTCAAAGCGTAATGCTCTAACCACTAAGCTATCGGGGCAGCCCCAGGGAAAGGGCCACACCACTCCAAATATGAGGATTGTTGGAGGGCCTAGCCTTTCTTTTTAAAGACAACATATATGCTCCCACATAGAAGGTTGAATACAGGTGAAAAGGATATTCAAACATTTATTTTATTTTAGGGAACGTGCCGGATAATCAGTGCATTCGAGGATGAGGAAGAAAGGAAGGGGCTCGACCACTTTCACGACAACAAGAGGACATGCTGCATACGTTTCCGGCAATGTACTTGGCACAGTCACGAGAAAGACAGAATGAAGGAAACTCGTATGTAAAATATCGGAATATTGCCACAATTTTATATTATACCTTTTTTTCGAATTTGATTATATTTTACGATTTTAGTTATTAAACCACGTGTGCATGTAATGATAAACTTAAGAAGAATTGTTAGTACGTCGCTCATTTCATCTATTTCAGAAACCTGGGTGGATGTTGACGTAGAAACAGACGAGCTAAGGGAATTAATGAAGGCCAATCTTTCAACAGGCGTGATTAATACTGACCAGTTCAGAAAACACAGGGGTCAACAGGTAAGTATGATTATCCTTGGTGATGATGACATTGTGTGTTTGTGTGCGTGTATATGTATATATACATATGTAGAAGTATATAATATATATATATATATATATATATATATATATATATATATATATATATATATAATATATATATATATATATATATATATATATAATATATATATATATGTATATGGAGAGAGAGAGAGCATCAGTTTTGTGAAAAACATAATTTTGGAATTTTCGCCATTATAAGACTAAATTGCGACTAGCCACTTTTAATGATGCAGTAAATCGTGACGGGGAAAACACGCCTTGACCCAAGTCCCTGGCAACTTTCTCACATGCAAAGTTATTTTGAACAAAATTTGGGAATTTCAGAATTACCTTTTGGTTAGGTAATTTATCAACCGGCGTCTCAAGCATTTGCCCGGTACAGCAATGGGTCCATTAACCAGCAGTCTACAGTATTGGTGCTAAGAGTGAAAATCTGGTTGAGTTTTACCTTTATTTTCCAGGCTATATTTACGGCCCAAAGAGCCCACTCTGCCCCTGTCGGCTCAAGAGCCTCTCTGTTTGGCGAGGCAGCCTAGGAGGAGGAGGAGGTATGACGGTAAGCACATGAAGGGCTATGAGGGGCGGATACATAGTTAGGGAACAAAGGGGTTAATTCACTATGATCATTTTCATTATAAATCTATATACACAAAAGTAGTGATAATGAGAATTATGACAAAAATGGATATGATGATAATAATGATGATAGAATGAAAACAAAGATTCTTATAATAACGATGATTATGATGACGATGATAATAATACTAACAAGAAGAATTGTAAAAATATCGATGAAATTGAAAATGACATTTATAATTTTCATTAAAATATCATATTATTGATGATGATAATAACATGCTTGAAACTCGTATACTATTCAATATATTGCAGCGAGTGCTGGATATGCCGATGCATTTACCAAAAGCTCCGGGTAAGCAAACTATACCTTCTTACAGATAATATCTAATCGCTCATTAAAAGGTAGGATTTACATGGTTCAAATCCACTGCAGTGTCGTGATTATAATTTACCTCGATTAACAATTTGAATCAGTCAGAAACTGCATGCGTTTCCCCCTTAGAAAGACTTCCAAGGCAAAAGAAATCCTGGCTACTAGTATTCAAAATCTCCCGCTATCATCAATATCAAGTAAAACAATGGTTAATGAGAATATTGATAAGATCAGTCTCTTCATCTTTTGAGCAGGTCAGGATAGGTCAATAACTCCATCGTCCGTGACGTCATGCACCTCAGAGCCCTGGAGATCCAGGTCGGCCAACAGCAGCAGGCGAGGAGCCCGCATCTCTTATGCACAAGTGGCAGTCATAGGAGCTGGCTCTGTCTTTGTAAGTTAGATAAAGGTTTACTGGGACTGGAGGAAATGATCATTTTCAGAATATGCCATAGTATCTTGGTCTGTCTTTGCAAGTAAGACAGATCTTTATTGGGACTCACGGAAATGATCAGTTTCAGAATATGGCCAACTTTTAGAAGCATATTAATGCGCTAGACCGCCTGGCCATGGGAACGTTCCCATGGCTTCATCACATTCTTGCTTTAAGAGTTCTATAAGTTATTGTCGTTAGGATCTTTGGACTAAGCACAATCACTTGGGAATTCTGAATTGTGTCTGAGAGTTGCTGGCAGTGTTTTGATTAACATTTCTCTTTCAAGTAAATTCTAAACTATGCTTTCGTCTAAAAGATATGGCTTGTGCGACTATCAATTGGTTAAGACGGGTAAGGTCTCTCTTGACATGACTGAAAGGTTGTGTGGTATTTAGAACCCAAAGAGGCTGAGGTGTATGTTGTTTACGAGGTTTTACAAGGCAAACCGAGAAACCCTGTGGGATATACGTATGCTTTTCTGTGTTTCATATTTATGACCTGGGTCATAGTCAATAAACTACATACATACGTTCATTGCCATACGTATGTTTTTTCTGTATGTTTTATTTTATACGACCTACGCCATAGTTAATAAACTACACATATACATACATTGCAATACATATGTTTTTCTGTAGGTTTTATATTTTATGGCCTACATCATAGTCAATTTACTACACACGTACATACATACATTGACACAGCTAAATAGACGTGTCTTTTTCCATTGCAGGGCCTGGAGTCGCTGTTTCAGAGGAGGCCTGCTCAGCTTAGCCTGATCAGCGACGGCGCGGAGTGTATCCTCATATCTAAACGCCTCTTCGTCAAGCACGCCAACCCTAAGGTTCTCATGGTCGTCAGCGATATGGTAAGCTAATCGTCACCTTTACTCAAATACGAAGGCTCAGTTATGATCAGCAAGTTGTTAATACTGGAGGATGTAACCAGTGTACCCGAGAGAAATACCGTCTAATTCGTCCTGATGGCCGAGCGGTCTAGGGCGTTGCCACTAAATGCTTGCTGTCTCTCACCACTGAAGGAATGCCCTGATGGCCGTGTGGTCTAAGGTGTTGCCACTGACTGCTAGCTGTCTCTCGCCACTGACTGCCCTGATGACTAGCAAGTTGTTACTGGTGTAGGAAACCAGTGCACCCGAGAGAGATACCGTCTAATTGGGCCTGCCGTGATGGCCGAGTGGTCTAAAGCGTTGCCATTGACTGTTACTTGTGGTGGGGGCAATCCCGCTGGTGGTAATCAGACAGTTGCCAGTGGCTTTGGGATGGGTTGTGCATTTTTTCGGGTACTCCGGTATCCTCCACCACTTATAGCTGGCTAGTCACGATTTAGACTAAAATGTCAAAAAAGAGATGATAAACAAAATTCCTCCATTTAACACTAAGTCGGCTTGTATGGCAGAGCCCTTGTTAGCTACTTTCGCATTTTTGTCATGAATGGTTTAGAATACAAGCAGTTTCATTCAATAGAATGGTACCATAACCAGGCATAGCTCTAACTCTAAGCAGAGTATTAAAGTTGTTAGCAGTCTTCTCTCTGTGATTTCTTAACCCATGATTTAGGCGTTTTACGCTTGAAGTTGGCGTCTGTATCTCTGATGTTTTTGGAACTAACATTGGAAATTAGGAATGTACATACATACATACATACATACATACATACATTCATACATACACACACACTTTATTTTTGAACGCAGTCATAACACAAAACCAAGTGAATGAATGTGCATAAACAGTCCAACTACTCAAGACTATCTGTCTGTACTGTGAAGATTACCTGTTTTTAAAATCACTGCGGCACATTGGGTTGGACGTATGCATTAAAGCGGTTCATCCGTTTCTTTATTTCTTTAATTTCAAGGTTGTCAAATATCCCTCTCAAGACTTCATCAAACAACAGGTCCAGAAACAGAGGAAGTGGAGCCAGTTTAAAACCCAGCTGCTAACGGACACTCTGACGCAACAGTCCAGACCTTCATCTGCGAGAATTCAGCGAGAAATGACGAGACTCTGCAGCCGTAAATAGTATTTAACCCATCTGTACATAGAAATCTCGACGAGTTCTTGGCATGTATAATATCTTTGCAAATATTTTTTGATGTGAGCATGAATCATTAAATATTTAAAGGAGAGTGGTTGGATTGTCTTTTATCGACATTCCTCCTTCAAATACCTTGAGGAAGTGCCCATGACTTGGAGTAAGCCAATGGATTTCTTTGGGAATACATATATACATATCGAACACATCAATACGATCAGAAAAAGCACAAGATCTCAGGACTATGCCATTCAACCAAGTTTATTACTGTACGATTCATACAAATTGGATCATTACAATTGATGTTATTGATAATTGTCAAGCTACTTAGTGTTTCTCAAACAATCGCAATGCTGGTATATATATATATACCTACATATATATATATATATATATATATATATATATATATATATATATATATATATATATATATATATATATATATATATATAATTACAGCAATTCTATTAAAATCAAACATGATCAAGATACTGTAGTCCTTACTTCGTGAGCATCAAGATAATTCCGTGGTATGTCTTTATATCACTAGTATCATATGCACACATACACACACACACACACACATTCATACATCTAAAAATGGTCTCTTTTGATTTCATAAAATAATAGTTTAACGATTTTTCTTGGATGATCTGTAAAATGCAGGATTGACATAAATTTCTCGAATTACATAAGTACTACAACTCTTCAACGGAGTCAGACATGACGCAATAACCGTTTTTACATGGATGGCCTAGGACATGATACATGTCAAATATTTAAATCGTGCTCCCGTAATGAATGGCAAATCAACGGTATATGTATTCAAAATTTAGGAGACTTAGTCTCAATCTACATAATGTAAAGTAAGCCGGCAACGACTCAACGCCATTTCCGGTCGAAAACATCATTTTGTATGTTTTTCATTTATCCCAAGTTACCAAGAGCATCATCTATTTTTCAGCTAATCTTTAATCTAATTGACGTACTGTACAGCTTTCTACTCTCTAACAATTGGGTTACTCTCATCATTACCCTGTATTTCTTTATGCTGCTTACAGCCTTATTCAAGAACTGTATTATCATGTGATTACCTTCTGAAATCTACCCGTATCCATGGATTATTGACTCTCAAAATGCAAATGTAGACGAGTATAAACACGATATCTAGGATGTTGCTAGCAATGTGCAATGTTATGTACGTATCCATATTTGTATAACTGATTAGGAGTGAAGAATGCGAACCCTAGGGTGAACAACTAATTACCACGTTTATGCATCATATGAAATATAAATGACAAATCAATACTGTGAGAAATCAACTACGTTTGTAAAATTATATAACTGCTGTATAAAAATAATCAATAGCCAATCATTTTGATATTGACACTGACTGCATCCAACAAATGACCACCCTTGCGCAGGTGCAAAGGGAGGGGGGGGGGTCATACTTTTACCCTTTTCTACACTCTGATCATCGCAATGTCCAAGTTTTTAAAGATACATTTGCTATTCTCTGCAAGCATGTCTTTCATTTAACGCAGTTGATAACCTATTATGAATACATGTAACCTCGCTTACCCTGGACACATAACGGCCAAGTTATCTAAAACCCGATTTACGTTTTTAACTCTCAGTAGATAGGAATGATTTGGTACTTGGGCTTTTGTTTGTGCGGGCTACGTGAAAATCCGTGGAAGACGAGTCCTAGGTGAGCGGGGTTACCTGTACCATCTGCATAAAGTTTGTAACTCAGAATGTAGTTTGCAGTTTACAAGAATTAAGAAAAATCGAGTGAAAATACAATTTTTGTGAGGTCCTGTGTGATGAAGTTGGCCATTAGTGTGCTGGTATTGGAGGTTTGTTGAGTTTGCGCTGTAGTACACGCCGCCTGGATTTGGTCATTAGTGTGCTGGTATAGGAGGTTTGTTGAGTTTGCGCTGCAGTACACGCCGCCTGGACTTGGCCACGTCCCAGTCCATGTAGCAACTCTCAAGATGGCGGCTCGCGCCCGCCTTCATCTCAAATGCCGTCCTTCCGTGCAGGATCCGCAGATTGTGGTACACCACACACTCTCCTGTCAATACGGAATCAGTGATGCTATGTTATAGTTTTTTCAAGTTATTAGTTGTGGTAATCATTGTATTGTATTGTATTGTATGTTTATTGTCTGTAGTAAACTACAAAACCATACAATAAACAAAATATATGAAGAAATGAAATAATAATGGAATACAGGAAATCGTTTACAAACAATTACCAATTGAATGACAATTGATCATTTGCACACGATTTCGTACTGTGCGAAGCATAAATGAAAAGTGTTCATCAATTCCTCCTGAATAAATTTTGCAGGACAGCAAATAGTTTTTATGAATTTATGCCAATTGTAAACCAATTTCTGACAATAAATCTTTTGCACGACTGCAAATAGCGTATATGAATTCATATCAATTTCTAACAATAAATCTTTTGCACGACTGCAAATAGCGTATATGACTTCATTTCAATTTATAACAATAAGTCTTTTGCACGACTACGCTAACTCTGAAATGAACATCGGAAAGTTATTCAAATATTTTGTCTGACACCAGTACTTGCCTTCCTGCAGCTTGATGGAGAAGGTGTTTTGTGGCTGGTACATGAGGGTGTTGAAGCGCTTGAGGGCCAGGTAGAGCGGCTGCACCTCCTCCACAGGTAGAGACAGCGTGTAGTCACGTACGCCATCATTGCATCTCACCGTCACCAGTCTCTCACCACTGTCATCGAGGCTGCAGGGGGAAAACAACGCTTAGTACTTTGATACAATAGTAAACCACAACTCAGAGGGCAGACCTCCATATCTGAGCTAAGCAACGTTTAGTATTTTGATACAATAACACAGAACCATAATTCAGAGGGCGGACCTCCATGGCTGAGCTAAACAGCGTTAAGTATATGGAAACCGTAACAAACAGCCACAATTCAGAGGGCAGAACTCCATGGCTGAGCTAAACCATACCCGTCAAGTCACCTGTTTTTAACAGGAGTCTCCTGTTTTTTGGACTTCATTTTACCTGCCTCCTGTTTTTCTCCTGTTTTTTTCTTGTCTCCTGTTTTTCTCCTGTTTTTATAGAAAACCAGTCTAAAGCGACTATAATCTCCTGTTTTCCTCAAGTTCAGCCCAGATCTACTTAAACTCCTACAGCGTAGCATGCAACTCAGCTCTTCTAGCCTGCCTAAACAATACTCAGTTGACCTAATTGAACCCAGCTTGCCCAAAAGTTGCAGTTAGCCTAGATAACCAATAACCATTCCTATTTTTAGCAGTAGATATGTTTTTTTTATTATTGGCACTACATTAGGTAGGCGCCACCTGGTGGGACGTTGGTAAATTATATATACAGGTGCGGCACCTGGTGGGAAGTTGGTAAACTGACGTTTATGGTAGCCGCGTGAGAAAATCTCCTGGTTTTTTTTTGTCTTGGGTTGACAGGTATGCTAAACTACGCTTAGTACTTTGATACAATAGCACAGAACCCACAATTCAGAGGGCATCCCACACGACTGGGCTTAACTATGTTACATGTAGCTATATGTGTACGCTAGCACAGGACTCACAATTGAGAGCTAAACAATGGTAAGTATTTGCCAATAACCAACAATGGAGAGGGCAATCCCCAAGGTTGAGCTAAACAATGCTAAGTATCTTGATAAAATGAGAACACAAAACTCATAATTGAGAGGGCAATCCAATGGGCTGAACATAATCTTGTATTTTGATATATAAAATAGCACCAAATTCACATTTTTATGCAGAGGGATGAGGGAAACAACCTTTCGCAAACATACAGGTGTTTACAGTAGTACTTACATGAACATTGGTACCCGCATCATCTTACAGACGGGCCAGTAGGACATATCCTCTCCATTGTCAACGAAATCCACGGGAGTTTCCGTGAGAACCTTAAAGCTGTCAGGGTACTTTTCCTTAAGTTGATGTGCCACGTGGAAGCCGTCAACAAACTGACTCTCCGCCCCTTCCCCTTTATGCTGCTTGATACAGTGCAGCATCTGAATCTAAAGAGAGACATCTTCATCTAAGTTGTAATTCTTATCATTAAATCATTATCAACATTAGTAGTAGTAGAAGTATGTGTAGTAGGGGTATCATCATCATTATTATTGTATTAATTATTCATTATCATTATCACTTATTATTATTATTATTTTTTATCCTATTATTATAATTATTATTACTATTATTATCATTGTTGTTATTACTATTATTATTTTTTATCATCATCATCATCATTATCAGTACATGTAGAAGTATCATCATCTGCATCATTATTACTTTTATAATAGTTTTTATCATAATTATTATTATTATTATTATTATTATTATTATTTCTATCATTATTATAATTATTACTATTATCATTATAATTATTATTATTATTATTATCATTATGTGTGTATGTATTTTTGGTGGGGGACTTCCTAAAGCGTGAACATTGGACAAGTGACCTTGTAATAATAATAAAAAACATGTATTTACCCCAGGAGCGTATGAATAATAGGGCAGGTCTTGATGGAGAGCTAGTTTAACCCCCTGTTTGGCCACGTGACCGGGTCCCGGGGTAGCGATGGCTGACCACTCCGTCCTGAAAGGAAAAATCAAAAGGTAACTGGTATCATAAAAACAATCTGGTCACACGATCCTCGTAACGCTGAAACTTCTCACTGGTCATGACAGCCCTCCACAACGCCGCACATTTATATAGCTACCGGGCCAACCCGCTTATGGGGATCCAGGGAAGACTCGAACCTCGCTAGGAGTCAAGCATCGTAATATTAGGCCCCGGCGGATCCCTTTATATGATATCGTCATACTTACATGTTCTGAAACACGTTTGGTAAAGGTATAGGCACTTAGACATTTCTAACTAAACTGTATATATTCATCTATAAAAAAACTGTCCACACAAATTTAGACGAGCTAAAACAGGCAGTTTATATTAAGGGTAAGACTGGTGGACCACTAAGCATTTAGTGAAATCAAATAAGAAGAGTAGTGGCCTCTTTTAGCAAATGAAATGGATTTATTTTTTAGGGAATGGGAAAGAATTTCAAATGATTTACTTAGTTTAATCAATTTGACACATTCACAAACTAGTATTCATATTAATATTCTCCTGGTAATTTGTTCCATCACATTTATGTAAGTATACTAGGAACCTGCTTGTTTATATCACGACACATTTCCTCTACACGACACTCAATGTATGAATACATGATGATACTAAGTTAACCAACAGGAAAACAACGTGTGTTTTACAGAGAATTTTAAAAAGTTAAGACGACCTGATATATATTGCACGAATCGGAGAATACACTAAAAACAGCTTTACCCATAGTGTGTTCTCTTCACGAATCCTAAAGCCGACGTGAGGCGGGCAACGTTCCCGACTTCCTTTGGAACGCCAGTAAGGATGGAGAGACCGTACTTCTCAAAGTTATAGAGGAAATTGTACATATCCTCGTCTTGAGAAAGAACCTTCAGAGGAAAGAGAGCGTTTCGTTATTGTAGCACGGGGTTTGACATAATGTGTGTATGACTCCCTCTCTCTTGCGGAAAAGCATACAATTATCATGTACATGCAACATAACTTATGAACAATATATTAAACACAAAGAACAACTTATATCAACTAATTTCTAAATTGACACTGATAATACATATCACTTAGCTAAAAATATATGAGATTTAAACGTGCATATTATCTGCATTTATGCCAACTCAAAGGTGACTGTGTGTTATATCAATATGCATCATATAGCATTTTTGCATTTGTAGCTTGTCAGTCTTTTCGACTGCATTTTATCAATAGCTCCCTCGTGAAAGTATCTTTTGGAAAACAGAGAGAAAAGAGAGAGAGAGCAAACCTTCTCGAAGTCCGACCTAGGTATCCGTTGCTTGAAGTCACTGCCCCATGTCTCATAGTCAACGTCGATTGTAGCCAACCGTTTTTTCTGCGTTCTTCGCAAAATCGACGCTCATAGAGCCAATCAGATAGATAGGTCGGTCACGTGTCCATCTGGCCATTTTATAGATATCAAATCGCCACCATCTTGAACCTAAAGAAATATTTGTGAAAGGAGAGATATGGAGAGATCTGAAGAGGTCAATCTCTTCCAAAACGCCCGTGACAATGCTCACTGGGGGTAGACAATCATGTTAGCCACCCCACAGGGATGTCATATTTGTATAATATATATATATATATTATATATATATATATATATATATATATATATATATATATATATATATATATATATATATATATTATATATATATATATATATATATATATATATATATATATATTTACGAGTATATATATATGTCATGACACAGATTGAAATTGTAAGGATTTTAAATTGTGTCGACACAGATCTAAATCCTAGCTATGAAGCAAGGATTTTAATTTGTGTTGACACAAATCTAAATCCTACCTATGAAGGGAAGTAAGGATTTTAATTTGTGTCGACACAGATCTAAATCCGAGCTCAGTATTAATAGAGGGGTGGTAAGGATTTTAATTTGTGTCGACACAGATCTAAATCTGGACACAAGTATCAATGAAGGGGAGGTTAGGAATTCAATGTATGTTGACAAAGACAAAAATTCTAATTTGTGTCGACACAAACCTAAATCCTAGGCCAATGTAAATTGAGGGGAAGTAATAACCAAAATACTAGAGGAATAGGGTATAGACAAAGCAACTTGATTGCATTTTTCACACATATATTTGATAATTGCATAGAGAGTGTGATCAAAGAAAGCTTTCATGTTATTACTTAACTTACAAGTATTTAACTAAATAATCATGAACAAAGAGTAGCTGCCAGCCACAACAAAGAATAAGATTATTTTGTTATAAAATTACCAAAGGAGGTTTAGTCTGCTCATTTCCCTCATCTTACCTCCCCTTCATTGATACTAACCGTAGGATTTAGATTTGTGTCGACACAAATTAAAATCCTTACCTCCCCTCTATTAATTTAATACTGAGCTAGGATTTAGATTTGTGTCGACACAGATTAAAATCCTTACCACTCCTCTATTAATACTGAGCTAGGATTTAGATCTGTGTCGACACAAATTAAAATCCTTACCACCCCTCTATTAATACTGAGCTCGGATTTAGATCTGTGTCGACACAAATTAAAATCCTTACTTCCCTTCATAGGTAGGATTTAGATTTGTGTCGACACAAATTAAAATCCTTGCTTCCCTTCATATCTAGGATTTAGATCTGTGTCGACACAATTTAAAATTGGGTGGTAACAAATCAAAATTCTAATCTGTGTCAGCTAAAACCTGGTAACAAATTGAAATCGCGATTTGTGTCGACACAAATTAGAATTCTAATCTGTGGCGACACAATTTAAAATCCTTACCAATTTCAATCTGTGTCATGACATATATATATATATAAATATATATATTTATATATATATATATATATATATATATATATATATATATATATATATATATATATATATATATATATATATATATATATATATATATATATATATATATATATATATATATATTACCCTCAAATCCTAAAACAATAGCGGTGTTTCGCATATAATGCGTTAATTTCAATGCCAGGTTAAATTCAAAATGCTCTGACTGTATGCTACATAGACTGTTGATATATTATACACTCAAGTAGAGTGAAGGTAGGTAAATATGGGCCATTGTTAAACACACGAGTGAAATATGAAAGTGGGTCATTATCTAGGACACACATTGAACCTTGCCAGGTGAAAGAACCTTTCCCCATGGTCCAACACACAAATATATGTGTACACAAACATGAGCAGGTACAACAGGAAAACGGTGAAATGGTTTATTGTACTGCAGGAAATTTGTATAGGTTCAAGTCACTTTTAAGTGTGTATGTGACATCGATATCAGTGCCTATCTATCTATCACAGGTGTACGATGGTGCAGGTGTGAACGGCAGAAAAGAATTTTTTAATATATTTTGTCGCCTATTTTTCTGCTGTTTTTGGAAAACGGTGAAAAATTATTTTAAAAAATTCTGCTGTTTTAGGAAAAACTGGGATTTTTTATGTCGTTTTCCAGGAAAATGGATTATTTTTCTGCCGTCCACACCTGCACCATCGTAACAGGGTGTATTGACGCAGGGTATAAGATAATAGGTTGTTGATATCAATGGTTGCTTCGTGAACCAGCTCAGGTGATTTGTTGATCACGAAATGTTCAATGAGAAAACGTACATATGTATGTTTTTGCATGCATGTACATGTATGGGTATATGCATGTATGTATGCAAGCATGTACGTCATTTATGTCGGTATATGTATTTAAGTACCTTTGAGTGAATGGTTATGCATGTATCTTAATGTTGCGTTAACAGTTAATGTCCCGGCGGGGGCACTCAGGCACAGAGGGGGGGGGGGGGGGGGGGGGGGGGGGGCGCACCTGCGTTACGTATTTCGCGGAAGAAGTTTTTTTTAAGACCTCCGCATGTCCGTGATTTTGTAAAAGAAGGATACTTTTTTGTACTCAGGTACGAAGTATGGGGGTCAAAATCCCCTTACAATCCACGAAATATACGCGGCTCTGACGCCGAGTGACTCCCGAAGTGACTGGGCTTCCGAGTTTGCTGCCGCTAAACAAGCAGAGGATTATAAAATCTTAAGTTAAAATACGTGTTCCCGTTCATCCAATGTCAGTGTTTTGACAAAAGAAGGGGTGTTTATTTAGTGGAAAAAATCAGCGTTTTATTAAAATAAGGGTGCTTTTTAGACCAGAAATCAGTGCTTTAGGGGTATTTTTAATTTTGATACAAACGTATGCACCCCCAAAATACCAAAGTGCCCCCCCCCCCCCCCCCCGGGGTTAATGTGTGAATTTATGTATGTGCAAAAGTATGCAAATATGTATGAGTGTACAAATATAAGTCCATGTAAGTATGTATGTATTAATGAAGGAATGTATGTATCATTGTATGTTTGTATACATGCGTGCATGCATGCATTATGACCTCGAATGACCACCTTGCGGCGAATGGCGTGAGATACCAACCTCGACGGACTGTGGCTCGATGGGTGACGTCGAGTTGTTCTAGCAGGAAAAGTCGCGTTTTTGTTGCTGCGCTGCAACATTGGTCACATTGGCAGTTGTCGCGTAACCAGACGTACGGGAAGCGATCCACGGTCCCCGGATCCCCATGTAACCTCTAGCATACGATCATGCGAACTCAGCGAGGCCTCGCTCATTCGCGAGCTACTGTCAGCGGCTTGTGCCAGCCGCGCCTGCGAGCTTTCTAACCGCGAAAACACAACAGCATTTTGATGATTGTGTGGTCTCGCAGAGGAAGACACTCTGGTGGACGACAGCGCCCCCTGCAGACAAGCTATCCTAGGATTGCGGGTAGGATTTCCAGACGTGAAAATCCGTCTAATTTCCCTCCTAAGATGGAGATCTATCTGCCTCGTCCTCGTGAACATGGCGGCCAGGACGTATGGTGTTGATACAGCGACGAAGTAGAAGTCGCCACCAGTCTAGTGTGGAGGCCAGCAACTAGGTCAGATATGTTGAATAGTTCACGGGTTGGGGACAATGTTGAATGTCCAGCCACTGGTGCGTGATGTTAGCATTTTACCCCAAACGTAAACTATATATATATATATATATATATATATATATATATATATATATATATATATATATATATATATATATATATATATATATATATATATATATATATATATATATATATATATATATATGTGTGTGTGTGTGTGTGTGTGTTTGTGTATCTAAATATATATATTATATATATATATATATATATATATATATATATATATATATATATATATATATATATATATATATATATATGTATATATATATATATATATATATATATATATATATATATATTATATATATATATATATATATATATATATATATATATATATATATATATATATATATAATACATGTTTTGCATTTGTGATTTTAACCAAGAGTATGACATTGTTCGTACCATGTGATCCTGCTGATGATAATAGTTATCCTTGTTGTGAAAATAGTGTACGACAAGATGTCTGCCAGAAGCTTGCATGTATCGTGCGATACCTACTGGATGAACGCCGACAGATTGGCATACAGCATTTTCAAAACAAGGATAACGAATTTGTCATCAACCCCCTGCCAAATTTGAAATGATGATAAGCACAACAAATTCGAAGTTCAAGGTTCTTGCAGCGGACATGGAAATGGTGAAACGAGGGATGGATCGGTTGGTCGTTGTAGAAAATTTTCAGCTTGACCGTCTAGCTGCAGTAACTGTCCAAATTTATGAATAATATTCGAGTCCTCAGTCCTCTCTGCGACGCATCACAAGACAGCAATAGGTTGTCCTGGATTCTTGCAGCGGACATCCCAGAAAACTCTTCGTAAGACTTGACTCACGCAGAGCGAACGGCAAGGACTTCTCATGCGAAGTCACGATTTACATACCTAAACCCATCCTAATTACTTCATGCCATCTTATTTCCCAAATGTACACCATGTTGGCACACTATAATGTGCATATTTTGGCCACAAAATAACAAATGAGATTACAAAGAAAATTAATAAACCAAATAACCTTGAATGACCCTAGAATAGATTTTTTTCTCAGTATGCCTCTCTTTCAAATACAGTTTCTCCACAAAAGTGTATGAAAATGAAATAACCGCTCTCATTTTGAGAAAGGCTCCATAGAATACATTTGCAAAATATTTGGTACAAAAAGTAAAAATAAAATGAAAAAAAAAGATGTGAAGGTCGAAGGCAAAGTATGTATTTCCTCTTCTGGCAAAATGTATCCCCTTCCAATATGACAATCATCTAACTAGTAAGACGAGTTGGTCACGCTGGGTAACACACATATGCGTGCACTGCGTACTGGGCCTAATGTGATTGTATACCAGTCACTGGGGAAAGCTAACTTCTCGGGAACTAGTCTGTGGTGGAGTTTGGCCCTATTAACCACCAGTAGGTTATATAAGAATTTGGTCCAAAATCCACCCATCCGTGTGAGGTGGTAGTTTGAGATCACAATATAGAATTGGAGTGCTTCGACAAGGGGCTTGAATGGTAAAAAGGAATATGTTTTTTTTTAAATCGGCTGATTTTCATTTAAAGAAAATATCTTTCGCATGCTGATTGATTCTCAATTCCCAAGTTATTGTCAAAAGTATCATAAACAAAGACGGCAGATACTAGATTAACTCCTGAGTATGAACAGACCTTTACAGAAGCCTGGCTGTAAACCGCCGCTTCTCAATCCTGTAGATTGATCGTTCGGAATAAATCCTTTCCTGAAGAGAGTATTGTACATGCCAAGGTTAAAGGGCTCAGCTTTACAAGGAGCTTGACCCAAATGGATTTAAGCCAACCGGTGTGATAGGTGCCAGTGACCCCGCCCTGGTGACTCGCGGGTCACTGGTAGCAGGGCTGGGTCAGGTGAGGGTCGTTAATGGGTTGATATAGCAAGTAACGGGTAGACAATACATAAACCATTGGAAATAAACATATTTTTGAAACAGATATTTAAGTAGAGAAATACAGGGGGTCACTGGCAACTAGAAAGGACACACAACTAGTGCCATGTGACCTTGGGTCACTGAGCATTGCCGGGCACTGAACAGTATTACACCGGCAATGGCTTCATAGTGCTTAGTATCTTATACCCGTCTTATCGTATGGTATATACAGCATTACGTATTACGTGTATTGTGTATCCACTTTAATTTGACCTTGTGCCAGGACGAAATCGCCTATACGCTACATAATGCTTGCCTCACCGACTCATGGTTTGAGTGGGGCAAATAATGGCAAACGTTAGGGTGCCTAGTCTCAGAAAATTTAGTTGAACCACCAGAGTAATACCATCAACGACCGATGGATGACACAATATCTCGATGACCTAATATGCCTTATATAACTTCTACGGTTTAGATTGGATCATTACTCAATGTTTATATACTAGTATTTCTTTTTTGATTTGACAGTAACCGGGACAGTAACGAATGTTCCTAGAGATTTCGTCACCAAGAGACTCTCGTTATTTCATCAAACAATTTCGTCATCATGACATAATAAACCTCTCTAAGTCCCGTATGATGCTATATGTATGAAATATTTTGAAACATCACTGCCATTTAGGCCTCGGGTAGACTCGTGGTGAGCATTAGCAGCTACCGCAGTAGCTACTACTACTACTACTACTACTACTACTACTACTACTACTACTACTACTACTACTACTACTACTATTACACTGCTGCTGCTGAAACTACAACATGCCCAGGGCTAATAAACACGCTCCCTGGATTAATTTTGTGCAGTGAAATCATTCTACAGTGGAGATTATTTTCTGGTAATTTCCTTTTTTTTCACAAAATTGAATCAGTCGGTAGAGGACTTGGAATCCGTGTGCTGCAAGGTATTATTTGGTTATTTTGAGCCATTTTACAAACCTGCCCATCCACACTTTTAACAAGTAAAACTGGTACCTTCTGAAGAACTACAGGTTGACAAGGGTTAAGACCAGGTGATCCCAACGGACACCGTTTGTAGGCCCATAAGTTATGTTTAATTATACAGAGTAGGCGCACAAACATCATGGCCACTGAGCTCTTGATGTCAATGATTACTACTGCTACTACTACTACTACTATCATTTCTTATTATCAGTTTATCCTTATTATTACACATCCAAAATGTGTCCCTCTAAGATGTGCACGCTCCTGTCCTGGTCGCAAGTTGTTCACATTTGTTAGATTCCAAGATAGTTATTTTTAAGGCTGGTGCGGTAATTTACCCAGCGCAGCAAGATTAGTTCATGATTCTCCCACCAGACGTCGCCAGAAGGTCCAGATCCACATGCTATTCGTTGACTAGAGGAGGGACACAGGGAGGGACGTCTTGTCTGCTAACGCCACCTTTCTGAGATCCATGGAACTAAAATGTTCTCTGTTACAACTGAGTTACTGTAACTTAACTTCGACAAGAAATGCACTGTTCACCAAGTCTTTTGAATGGAAGAATTTTGGTTTGTATCAGTAACTAAGTGACCTGCTTTACTTCAGTTGTATTTTCGGAATATTTATGTGTACCATAGCGGTAGGGTCACTATAGTAGGGGTTTGTCAATATCTTATTCAAGGTATTTCAAATTCCTCCCTTTTCTGTCCTATGTAGACCAGCTGGTGGCTAGCCAGTTGTTATTTGTGGACCTACGCCTACCTCCAAGTCACTGATAACTTCTTCACATGACTCTTGTGCCCTGTTTGATGAACACATAGACGACCACATAAAGGAACCTCGAACGACAGTGTTTGCATTTTGGTGGATTTGGTATTTTATAAGGAAGCTCCAAAACTATATCATTTTCCTATGGAGGGCCAATTAACTCAGTTACAATTAGACCTAATAGTAATACCCGGAATGGTAATTGACTACCCAACAACCCTTGGATACAATTCTGAAATACAATGCTGGAATACAATTCATTGTACCAGGATTGCAACCCCTAGTAGTCATGATTTCCTTTTATAAATATCTCTATTATTTTTGAGTATATTTGTTATATTACGGATATTTAGATGTTTCAAATGGTGATTGTCAATTTGATTTTGTAGTGTTGTATCATTTTTTTGTGTGCTGCTTCCTTATAGTAGGTTGAGCCTTTTCCATGATCACTACTCTGCTTTTCCATGATCACTACTTTTTCCTTTTCCGATTTCCTCACAGTACCGTCGTTCCTGCTAGATATTTTCAATTAACATGCATTCCAGAGTTGTGTATTGTTTTGGTTATTTCACGCCCGCTACCTGCTAAAATGCTGCTCTGTTGTCCCATGTGACTTATGACCACAAACCACCCTTAAGTTTCATTGATGTTTGTCAAAAGGAGTTACGTTTCTTTTCTTTTCTCCACAAGGACAGGGAGATCCTGGGTAGAATTAGGAATTTCCGGTTGTCACAACTTTTTCAGTCATTTTGCGGTTAAATCCTGACTAGCGTGTTATAGGTAGTGGAGGAAACTGCATGACACACCCAGTGAAAATCACCACCTAACCCAAAGTCTCTGGCAACCTTCTCACATGCCTCAGCTTTCAACATGAATTCACAAAATATTTAAGGAAAAGTTGTTTGTTGAGTTTTTTAAAATTGCACGTCTCCTTCAAATACTTTCTAGTCCAAGATATCTCATAAGATAACAGGACTATTTTGGGCCCTACAGTCATGAACGGATTAAAATGCGCTGTTTTTTGTTTGTGTTTATGTTAACTTCCAAGTTGAGGCTAAGGGTTACTTTTATGAGAATCAATGATACTTCAGCATGAAGTTGGCTTGCCTTTGTTGGGGTATTTCACCTCCAGTTGTTGCCTCATGTATGCCTAGGCAGCTGAGTGGCAACCGGGCACACGGTCATGTAGAATGCCCGGTCTGTCCTCACATTTTGTACATGAATTAAATGTCTTTACTGTAGCATTGATTGTTTTGGCAATATCTCATAGGAAAGCATCTTGTGAAGAAAAATATTTGCAAATCAGAACCGATCCAAAAGACTCCAGCCAGTAGTTGGTGAATTCATTTTGTTAGAAATAGAATAGATCTAGACAAAACTTTTTAAGAACTCTTGAGCACATCAGGCTTTACTAATGTCCTGACTGTCTTCTGAATACCTCAAAAATTGACCAGTTATGAAGTATTTGTGATGAAATGTAAAATAAGCGTGGTTCATTATCTCAAGCATGCCAGGGAAACCTATCTGCTACTGGCAGGCGCCCAGACGACTGATACAGGAATTATGTATCTTCACTGTAGACAACCCCTACTGACAGGCGCCCGGACAACTGGTACAGGAATTATGTATCTTCACTGTAGACAACCCCTACTGACAGGCTCCCGGACAACTGGTACAGGAAGTATCTTTACTGTAGACAACTCCTACGATTAATGAGAAAGGGAGAAAAAATATGATACCCAAACCACATCCCCATCTCAAGAAAATGCACTTTTATGATCAGCAAATGGCAAGGTGTTTATTTACAATATGTACAACAATATATGACAATAAGAATTTCCCACAAAACAAATAAGACAAGCGAAGGGGGTTCCTCAAATGCCCAGAGGATGAATGACGACGTTCCCGGATTCTGTGTGTGTCAGAATCGAGTGAAGATGATACGTGTGGGATGAGCTGACGACACCCTCATAACCTGCCTGCAAGATCTCACAACACACCCATACAAAGAGCACCCTAATGATATGTCAGAAACTGGGAATACTTGATGGATTATGTAAAATAAATCTAAAAATAATCCTCAGAGACAAAACTCACCCATTTACATTCAAGTAATTTGAAAATAACCTCAAGCATAAGTTATTCGTTCATATTCAAATACTTTGAAAAACATCCTGTGTAGATTATCACCTATTCACATTCAAATATTTTGAACAAATCCTTATTGACCCGAGTTTCATGCATCAATTAAATAATAGGAAGGACATTCTGAGAATAAGGAACATGCGTTTAACATTAAAATTCAAATAATGCAGATTTCACAATTGCTTTCCTCTCTTGAGGTGTAATGGGATTTTGCCCTTAGTGTAGATATGAAATAATAATGATGCGATTTAAATATTTGAAAAGTTATCCCTACAAAACTGGATATGACTCAATTCAAATTCACCAGATATTCATGAAATGATGTTGTTATTCAAAGAATCATAGGACATATTCATATAGAAGAGCAGGATCCTATTTCAACCTTTCTGACTTCTCTGTGTACCAGAAATGATAATTTTATCAGTTTGTGAAATCATCAGGTGCCCTAGTATAGGAGGGGAGGCGTAGATGAGGGCCTTAGATGAAAACTTAAAGCTTTCTTTAAGCACATGAACAATGCATTTTTTTCCATTCCAACTCTTACTTAACCCTTATCCTGTTGGTGGCTATTTTGGCCAGTACAAAATGATGCAAAAAACCTGAAAAATGACTGAAACCCTTGCAAATGGGTACTCAAATGAGAGAACTCAACGAGAGCTTTCAAATGAATACCAACATGACAGGGTTTAGATGGGTTTCAACAATTTTAGCCTCCTTGAGCTTTGGATCAAAGTAGCCTCAGCATTGGAAGGGTTAAGGAGTGAACACATAGGACCTCCGTGCATGGCAATCTGGACATGATCGCAAAAAATTGGTTCAACAAAGAAAATCAACAAGAAATTACTACTTAAAGTCTTTCCATGAATCTTTAAGCTCCCATGCACTGAAGGATCCTATGTTGTTCACCAGAGTGAACTTAAAGCTTAAGGTTTATCTTGAGGTAATCATTCAGAACTTGAGACCATATGCACATGACATACTTTTCCTAGGTGTAAACAATTGCTTACCTAAGATTTTGAATTTCGATTGTTACATTTTCTGCTTTATTTAAGATGTATCAAAACTTGCCAGAAATAATTTGTAAGTAGTGGAGAAAACTGGATTACCCAGCTAAGACCACCACCTAGCCCCAAGTCAATGGCAACATTCTCACATGCCCCGGCCGGGATTCGAACACGGGCAGTGGTGAAAGACTGACAAGTCAATGACAATGCCTTCGACAACTTAGCCATCAGGGCAGGTCCTCTTCCTTAAGAAGCACTCAGTTAAGAAGCAGCTGAGCTTTTTCACTTTATTCCTTTAAATCAGTACATCACAGAATCTGAATAGTTTGCATGGCAAGGTGGGTAAGTAGCTCTTATGATCTGGCGCATATGGCCATATATTGAACAGGAAGGTGAGTTGAATTAAGAGACAATTCAGTATCTGTAAACTAGGCGAGATTTCTCAATTTGGAGGTCTGAGAAAATCCAAATATTGTTTTACAATCACATTCATATCAAGCAACATGAGTAGATTAATTTTCCCCGGGTGGAAGTGCCTAATTTTGTGACGTATAAAAATATAAAATGATGAGATACACTTCATGTTAATATCGATTGCATTTTCCCTGACTTGAGAGAAACTTGCAAACAGATAGGCATCAGTATAAATTAATGTTTACTGCTGATTTCAAGGGTGTTCCCATGGCAACAACTCCTCAGCAATGATTGGTCAGCAAAAACCCTTTGGAATGAGTTAACAAATAGCACTTTCACTTTCACTTGTTACGAGGCTTTGGTTTTTTATTCTCAGCAGTTGTGGATATGTTCATATAACTAAAAATAGAAAAGGCAGCTGCATTGAGAATTTGCTGATTAATCAATCTAGAAGTTCTCTTCTCGTTTTGGTCATACCTTATACATTCATATGAAAACCATGGGGACCTGACATATTGGTCAATATGTTGCTATTTCTGCAGAAAAAATGTTGTGGGTACAATTCTCCTAGTGAGGTCTTCAACAAGGTGTTACAAACAATAACTTATGGTTGTTGAACATGCTGGTAATCGATTGACCTGACGCTCTAAGGTTGAGTGTGTACCCCTTCATGCCTGGGGTGACCAAACATATACTTCCAAGTAGGTTACCAAGGAAACCAAGTGAGGAAGCAAACCTATTTGAGTAGAATAGATTACAACTTTCCTTCGACTATTTTCAATCAATCTCTTTACCCATTAATGTTCAAGATATCCTCTAAAAATTGTCACTTGGATTGATAATACTTTTGACATTTGACAACAAAGAATGATTTTTATAAAATACTTGAAGGAGAGTTGTTGGGAATTTTCCGATTAACATTTCTTCTATGAATATTTTTTCAAAGTTTGCTTCTGATTGAATTATTTAACCAAAATTGTCTGGGAGCCTATTGCGGCTTTGAGTATTAATAGATAAAGGAAAGACACTTAGTTGAGTGAAATAGTGAGGTGAACATTCCTGCAAGCACCTGCAATAGACTTCTTAAGTATAGAAATATAGCGTGGTGCAATAGAACAACTTTCCTTTAAGTATTTTCAACAAACTCCCAAAGAAAAGGCACCCAGTTGAGTGGATAGAGAGAACAACTTTCCTTCATATATTTTCAATAGACTTCTTTATTAAGAAAATATTTGCATATGTCAGATCACCAAGGAGTTGTGAGCATTACTGGCTTGATAAGAGTGTCTGGCTGTCTGGCAGCCAGGGGCGTAGTCATCCTGGTATACCTACAGTGCCTTAATAGCCTCCCTGTATACATGCAGCTTGTCAAGTCAATATAGGGACCACTAGCAAATACAGTAAGAAATGCTTAGCCTTTCACTCTGAACAACTCATTTCCTTCCTACATTCTCACATTTTTACTATCATACATAAAACATATTCGAATCCAGGCAGTCAGGGCCTAATATCTTGAAACTGAGTTGCAAGAAACTCTGAGTGTTAAATTTCAAGTAAGTAAGCAAAGATATTTGAATAGTAAACATTTAAATAGTAATGATAAACCTGGGTCCATTATTTAGAAAAATGCAAGTTAAATTTCCAGATATGACCCAATTCACATCTATGGAGATTTTCTAATAATTTATTAAAAATGGCATTTTTAGAAATTGCTGATGACAGTTGGGTGTCCAAGTGTAAAAATGCCAGCACGGTTTGTTCTCCATACTGCAACCTGTGGCCTGCTGGCTGTAGCCCTGCTCTCAGCCCACCCACCACTGAGTACCAGGAATAAGTCATCCTGCACCAGTACTGGGCTGGACTGACAGCTGAGCACATTGACCCAATACTCAAGTTAAAAAGTCAAAATGTATGGAGGAAATTTGTTCAGTACAGAGTCGAAAAAAAAACCTTCCCTGAAATAGCATTTCACATTTCTTACTGTACAAAATGCATGCACACAGAGACAAACCAGGCAGTCTGGGTGAAAATGTGTTAGAGTTTAACCATTTTCACACAGGAGCCTTTGAACCTTAAAGCTTCATAGTAGGTGGATGGGAGGCTATTGAGACACTGCAGGTATACCTGTGAAAAGATTCCTCGCGTTCCATTTGTTCATGACAATGACTATGATCATAAGAAACAAGCAAAATGAGCACAACGAAAGAATGGTTCCATGCATAAAGATACAAATAGTACGAGGTCTGAGAGGCAGTACCTCTCCGGCTCATCTTGAGAAACTACAATCATGCCATGGTTTCCTCAAACGGCACTTCCGGAACAAACGGAGCTTCTCACATTGATTGAGGAGAGAAGACACTCCAATTATCCAACGTCAGTGGTTCGAACGTGGGGATGTTTTCAGGGAGAGAAGTACATCAGCATAGGATTACGCAAAAGACGGGAGACGATGACTGGGCAGAAAGTATAGGAAAAGAGCAACACAACCCTTTAAATTGGAAAAGTGCACACATTTATTGGGATAGTAGCATATCATAGTAGGAAATAGCATATGTGCGCTCTGTACAATGAGTTCATCGGGGGAGTTGTTAAGATAAGCATGATTTGCTACAGCCAGAACAAAAGAGGGTCAAATTATTTACCAAGGTTTAAAACTCAGGCTGTCTAGGTAACTAGAGGCTAAAAACTACTAGCACTACCAGGCTTGTACTACAGCAGGTGAAAGGGTAGGCATCTTAATAACTAACTATACAAATTATCAATATTACCATATGCAATCTGAAGTATACAATTCTTATTTCTAGAAAATTCAATTCCATTGTTTGTAGTAGTGTTATCATAGGAGTAACTTACATTCTAGCTAAGACTCATACTCGAGGGCGAGATATAAAATAAAATAGTTATAATAAAACATACTTCTTCCTTTCAAAAATTTTATACTTTGTTCTGAAAAACACGGACAAAATACAATATAAAGGACCAGTCTCTATATTCCCTTTTTTATATTACATTATTTCTGTCAGTTTGCTAGCGGAGAGCGTGAGACTATAAGTTCTCCACAAACCGTGAGAGTTGGTCCTGCGCCGTTAATTGTCCCACTTCAGAATCTGGTGGATTGAGTCCTAAGTCCTGCCCGGGAGCAGGACTATGTAATTGCGGAACAGTCCCGTGTGAGCTATGAAGAGGTTGTGGAAGCATGACTTGATCAGTGTTCATAGAGTTGATCTGATTCTGATCGGGCCCGCCGCCACCGCCGCCCACCGTAGGATGCGGGGAATGTATTTGACCTATATGATGTGGCGATGGCTGAGGATTGTGTTGTCGGGGTGAGGGGGCAGGTTGGGGCGTCGGCTGCTGCCGCGGGGAGGGGATGGGCTGCGGAGATCGCACAGTTTGTGGTAATGAGGTGGGCGGTGAGCGGACTTGCTGCATAATGTGCTGCGGCGACGGGTTTGCCTGTTGCACCATCATCTGCTGTGGGCTCATGGGCTGATTGCCCGATAATTGCTGTTTGAGGTGAGCCTGTTGAACCTGCAGCATGCGCTGCTGCTGGTACTGGACCATGTTATCTCCCTGAAACGTTTGCTGCGGGAAATTCATGTTCATTCGTTGTGCCTGTGAGAACGGGGCCTGCGGTTGCTGGAACTGCTGCTGGTGCTGCTGCTGTTGTTGCTGCTGCTGCTGCTGCTGGGCGGCTGCGGCCTGCTGCTGGGCAGCCTGCTGCTGCTGACGCTGCGCCTGCAGCTGCCGTAGCTGCTGCTGCTGCAGCCACTGCTGCTGCGGGGTCAGCTGCTGCTGCTGAGGAGGCTGCTGGCCAGGCTGCATGCCCTGCATCTGCCCCGGCAGCTGGATCTGCTGCGGGGGAGGCTGCTGCTGCTGCTGCTGGGGCTGCTGCGGCTGCTGCTGGTGAGACTGCCGCTGCTTGATGAACGCAGCCATCAGCTGAGGATTGGATTTCAAGATGTTGAGCACCTAAAACGCAAGAAGAGAAGTGCTCAGTTACATGAGGAAAAAAATTCTTGATTTACCTTTTTTTCTTCTTGTCCAAACATAATAATGGACTAACCAATGCATGCCTTACTTAGTATCACAACAGACAAAGACTTCTGGACAGTACACTTGCAAACATATTAGCTGCACATGTTAGAGAAAGGGTTTAAGGTCTGGCCAATAGGATATATTTAAGTATACAAACACAAGCACATTCATTAGTTCAACACCTATTTTTCTTAAACCCGATGCTACTTTGTTGTGTTAAACCCATCACTAGCTCTACCAAAGTGGACGCTCATAACTTCATAACTTCTGAGGAACTCAAATAAGGACTGTGCAAGGTACATGCTAAAATAATGCATTATGCAAGTGAACTAGTGTGATCAAGAGTTCTAGAAATACATGTATATCCACAGGTCTCTTATTAAATATCAACATTAGACAACCGCATTCCCTTTAGATAAACTAACTTTTAAATACCAAGAAAAGACCACTAAATTCTTCTTAAAAGTGATGGGGCATGTAACTGCCCAAGAATTGCACTATAAAACCATAGAAAACTGCTATTGGTTTTGTAGTACTCATAAGTATGTAGTTTTCTTACCTGCTGTTGCTGTTGTGGAGATGTTGGAGATTTGAGGGTCTGCAGTAGCTGCTGCAGCGCCGCTTGAGGGATCTGGTTGGGCCTCTGCTGAGCCTGTGGCCCGGCCATCATGGGGTTCATGCCCGCAGCAGGGTTCTGTTGGGGTGGCATACCCGGGCGCACCATCATCTGGCCGGGCTGCTGGGGTGGCTGCTGCTGCGGAGGCATGCCCGGGGGCTGCTGTGACTGCTGCTGTTGCGGGTACACATTCCACCGGTCCAGCGGCGGCAGAAGTCGCTGCTGCTGCTGCTGTTGCTGCTGCTGCTGCTGTTGTTGCTGCTGCTGCTGTTGCTGTTGTTGCTGCTGCTGCTGTTGCTGCTGCTGCTGCTGCTGAGGTGGCTGTGGAGGCTGGGGCGGCATGGGACTTGTGATAGGTTTCTGCTGCATCATGGCTGGCGGCGGCATGCTTGGGTTTGCCATGACACCGCCCGGCACACCGGGTTTACCGTAGGAAGGCTGAGTGGCCGGCGGCGGACCCGGCATGCGAAGACCGGCTTGCTGCTGTGCCGTCTGCTGAGCCAGCTGCGCCGCGTGCATAGCACCGGGTGGCGGCGCCTGAGGTTTGCCACCAAACGACGGCTGCTGGTTGAGCGGTGGTGCCCCCTGCTGCGGAGGCTGCTGCGCCGACTGCTGCGGTGCCTGCGGAAGCTGGGGAGTAGGAGCAGCAGCGGCGGCAGCATTGGCCGCAGCGGCAGCGTTGAGAGCCGCCGTCTGCGAGCTGGTGTTCTGCCGCTGCATGGTGGCCATTCGTCGACGGATCATCTGCGCCTCCTGTAGGCGCTGTGCCAGCTGCTGCTGCCGCAGTTTGTGTTTGATATTCAGGCAGAAGGGCACCGGACATTTGGCCTCCTGACAGTGCTTGGCGTGGTAGCAGCACAGTGCGATCAGCTGTTTACAAATAGGACAGCCGCCGTTTGTCTTTCGCTTGCAGCTCTTGGTGTGTCCCACAACGCGCTTCATCTTCTGGCAGCTGGGCAGGCGACAGTTGGCATCTCGGCACTGACAAGCATGCACCAGGGACTGAATACAGCGCTGTATGGACAGACGACGAGATTCCTGAGGGTTCTGCTGTTTATCTATATCACTAGATACACTATCATCAAGGTCCAGGCCCAACTTCTCCATTTTGTGCTCGTGACCATCCTTCTCGTAGCAAGGAATACAGAGATCATAATCCTGGAATGAGATCAACCACACCGTCAGTAAGAATGCCACAATATCAAAGACACCTCAAGTTTCCCAGAGTGATACTACAGTTTATTCTATACTGAAAATCCTTTTGGAAATAATGTTGAAGAGAATTTTCTAGAGATATCATGTTGCTTTTTATACAAAACATTACCTTCACCTTTAAATAGATTTATAATCAACTTGCTATTGCTCATATCAAAATTGATGGCTAATAGTCTTATTGAAACTATTTTTCTTGTTTTCCCAACCCCCTCCCTCTTTGTACAGGTAAGTCTGTATGCATTAGCCATCCTCTACACATTCACATGGTCTAGCACACAGAATATGATTATGACTAAAAAGCATTTAGCACAATACTAAACTAGATCAGTTCTTATTGGGTTTAACAAATTCTCTTTCAATACTTATCTATTATTAGGTAATTATAAGTAGGTAGGCAAAGGTTGAGGGAAAATGTGCTCGAGAGATGAATACTATTTACTCTGTGACTTGTGGATTTAAAATTTGAGAGAAACATTGTGACTACATATCCTTAACATTGGGATTCATAGAGACCTACACGTTTATGAGGGATCAACCTATTAATCCTTAACAACGGGATTCACAGAGTTCTAGATATCTGGCTCAACCAGATGGACTGGGAGGATGCTTTAGGGGTACTTACTTCACATTTAGTACAATGATATCTAGTCTCCACATGAGCCTTGCAGTTGTTACATGTGTAGACAAAGTTGTCTTTGCCCTGATTATGCAGTTCATAGAGTAATGCCATAGTGGAGTACTTGGCTCGGCGGAGAGAGGAGAATTCGTAGTGCTTTTCCCGGGCGATCGTGAGGAAGGCGTCGCGTCCGTCCATAAGATCACAGGAAACAGGAGGATCTGGTTCAATGATGGGACCCAGGTTGGTTGCTACTTGAACAGAGTGCATCCTTATCACAAAGAACACCTGCGAAGATGAAAACATAATAGATAAGACAAGATCACTACAGGCACATCCTTCCATAAAACCATTACACAAAACCATTCCACGTCATACCTATGATTAAATAAAATATGAAATGGCTTATCAGGTCAGTCTGTTTGTATTGACAAGTGAGATACAACCCATTTTTTTCTGGAGCATTTTCTGTTAAAAGAATATTTCTATTCCTGTGAACCTTTATATTTAGTCATTTTGAGTAGATTGCACTGTACACATACAGGTCAGAGCTCGAAATTGAAGTGTGATTTTTCCGGGGAGCCCTACTGCATTTTCAATAGTTACCTAAAAGTGTTGTGTATGGAAACCAGAACATCTCTGGGCTTCCTGCAGAACTGAAATTAGAAGAAGCCTAAGGAAAATTCAGGGGAGCCCTTGTTTCGGGCCCTGCAGGGTTATAACAGGATTAAGATGCCGAGACTCACCTCTTTATGTTTTTCCATGGTGGCGTAGAGCTTGGCCGACAAGTCGTTTCCACCATGAGGGAGATTGGTTTTCTTGCTATTTTTCCGCTGATTGCTTTTGCTCTTGCTGGCCTTCTTATTCCTATTACTTTTCTGGCCCTTCTTCTTGCCTTTCTGAAGGGGCTGGAAAACATAGGAGAAAAAGACACATGAGTACATATCATATCGAGAGTCATACAATATAGAGTTTCAATCAAACAATATTTTCTGATCCAAGAAGTCTGATTAAGAGCAAAGGATAGCAACTCTACACAACAGAATGGCAGCAATTGACATCTAAGCAAAGAGAGCAAACTTTCAAATAAACCCGATAGAAGCAATTCAGGTAACTTGGATGCCCCATGAGGATAGCATCGGAAGTCGCCTTCTATTAACTGATGATGAGCCAGGTTACTCAGGGTCAACCTTCGTCTTAACTGAGAAACATGGGATGGTTAGCCTTTACCCTGAACACAAATTACTCAAGAAATGTCAATAAAAATATCCTTCCTCTATGAAAACATGTAATAGCTAGTGAGTTATTATTATGGCCATAGGTGGCACTAAGGCCAGCTACCCTCAAAAAGCTAAAATAAATTACTTGAAGTGAAAACTTCAGGAAAGCTAAATTAACCCCAAAAAACCATGTACCTTCAAAAGATCACTTACGTCGATGACTTCCCCGCTCTCGGCTGCTGCCTCTGCCTCCTCCGCGGCGGCGGCCTCGGCCTCCTCCCGCTTCCTCTTCTCCTCCTCCTCCTGGTCCAGCTCCTTGATGCTCTCCTCAAGCACGTTCGGCCAGAAGTCACCCTCAAAGTATGGCATCTCCGTCGCACTATTTAAATTACTCTCTATTGCATCTTTCAGGATATCCTGTCAAAGGAAAAGAAATATCTTAGAGAAAAGGCATCAAACAAGAGGGACGCTGTCAGCGTCAACTGGTGTTTCTTTTGATAATAATACAATGTAATAATAATAATAACAATACTAATAATAATGGTAATATTTTATTATTATCATTATTACTTTTAGTATTATTAGTATTATCATTATTACATATATTATTATAGTTACATTTAGGAGTGTAATCGATACCGAGGAATCGGATGGAATCGCCGATCCCATGAAAAAGATCGCTTTAAAATCTCATACCGATCATTCTGATTCCGGAATCGGCATAATGTTGATACTAATTGACGCTTACTTTGTCATATTATTGCAATGCAATAAGATGACAAAGTAACGAGACAATGCCAGTCAGAAGCTCAGTGCGCTAGGTAATCTAATCTTACTACCTAAAAACGAAATTATAGCATGGGAATGTAAAACAGTGAAGCATCTGATACAGTTTTAAACCTAAATGCTATTATTCTTCCCCCTGTATACGTTGGTAGGAATCGGAATTGGAATCGGAATTATTTTTTACTGATTCCGATTCCAAACCTCGGATACCGATCACACTCCTAGTTACATTACAAATTACCTTTATATATGATAATAATAACAATAATAAATATTTTGTTCTCATATTCACCTTATCTGTTCTGCTGTATTCTTGTCTACTACAGGTTCAAGAACTATACCATGTCAAGGGCATCAAAAATTAATACATATGGAGTTGTCTCACTGGTAGCTCAAATCTTTACCTGCCTCAACATTGATAAATTGATGACTGTTTTTGTAGCTTTTGATGAGAGTTATGTTCAACTGCACCAAAAATACCATTAACTCCAAGGATAAACTAGCACCCATGTTGGCAAATGGATACATTCTCCTGTATCCCATGATTATTCTAATAGTAACTATTGTTATGCAAAATTATATGGCTATAATCAGATACAATTATTGATATCGTGAACGAAACGGGGTCTATCTGTATAGTTCAACTGCTGTGGTATCGAACTTGGATGGTCTTTCTCTGGAATACGTACCTTATAATCTAAGACTACTCTCTCTATGATTGCCTTGTCTAACATCTTCTTGTACCAGTCCTGCAACCTCTTAGGCTTGGGGATCTTCTGTTCAGGTGGGTGGCAATGGAAAATGTAATCATCCCCTTCGCTGGGTGGACACGCCCAAATATGGGCCATTGTATACCTGTTGAAAGACAGTATTGTTTCAAATATAATACAACCTTCAACCTGATGTCATATTATATTATAGAAAGAAAAATATTCCTGTTTTATTTAACCATTTTTTTATATAAGGATATCATGATCAAACAAAGGTGAGACATCTTGATTTTTGGGCATATACAGGCGAACTTGCATAGGACAGACTCAATGGGACCAGGAAAATTGGTCTGTCATATACATATGACACATACTTGATATGCATGGGACTGGGACCAAGTAAATCATCCTTCATAGCCAGTCTAGCGTACAGTGGTCCATCATAATCCAGTTTGCCTGTATTTAACTTTTGATCATATAGGGATGGATATCAATATTATTCTGTATTTCATTCATCTTATTATTCATTTTGTAATGCATTGTTTAATTTTACTCAAGCTTCAATTGACTTGACCTAGGTAGGTTCACAGCACTGCTATCTCAAGACTTATCTGAAATATGAAACTATTTAAGGGAGGGCAGTAAAAAGTGTGAACTACTTACCCTAATTGCTTGACATAGTCAAGGTAGCCTATGAGGATTTCATGGTACACATTTGTTCTCAAAGCCCTCGGCTGGAAGAAGTGGACACTGTCTAGATATGATATATACACTCGCCTGAAAAATGAAATGGAGAATGTCAATTTCATAAATACAAAAAGAATTCAAGAATTGAATGATACCCTGCTCGGCTTGCTGAGTTAGCATAACTTATAATTCTTAATCATTTTCTCAATGACATAACACAACACACAAGTATGTAACAAAGACAGAAGATATAAATAAAGTTTGTTAAAGCTACATATCATATCTTTCGATCTCTGGAGTATTGATACATGGAGATATCTATTCCAATCAACCCCCTTGGTTGTAATTAAAGCAATTCATCACACATTTGAGAGACCACGAAGAAATTAATTCAATATTCCAATAATTCTAAGAGTTCCCATAGAAATTTATCTGAGACAAATATATAATTTAGACATAGGAATTAATCCAATTGTTTCCATCATAATTCTAAACACATTCAAGAGTAAAAGAAAAACTAATTTCAATATTGAAATCGATGATAGTCAGGATTAGTTTTCTTTTATCAACTTCCTTATCATAAATTGTGTTAAAATATCAGGTTTTCAGTGTTAGCTCTGTCTTCACTAGTGATTTTTTTTTCATTTCTTTTCTTTTCTGTTACACTCCTAAGTGAATTGCTGACATTTTTTTCTTTTCTACTGTCCTTACCTCGTATTAGGCATGGCACATTCTGACCCATACTCTTGCACATGCATTCCAAAGAAACAAACATCTGTTCCATCAATCTCCTCAAAGGCAAACATGGCTTTTGCTCTGTAGGGGAAACTCTCTGGCATCTCCCCGTTGTCTGTGTACCTGTAAAGAGGAGAAACAGTAGTTTAAGTAAAGTAGGTCTTCACAGAATTAGCCCTAGGATTGAATTACGGTCTACGAAAAAGACGTACAAACGTGGTAAAATTTGAAGATTCATACAGAGCTTGCACACCCATGTCGTTTACGTAGCACTGACAATCGTAAGAAGTTCCAAGATGGCGGACGACAGACAGTGCAGTCTATTGCCATCTGGGGGGAAAACTACCAATTCTATGATTGTCAGAGAAGCAATTGACATCACAAGCTTCAAGATATGATCATGTAATAGTAGTTTTGGTAAGGCAGGTCTTCAGAGAGAAAGCTGGTTTACGCTTTCTCTGAGACAGGGGCTTAGCTGTAATGCGTCCAGCGTGTCATTTGGACACGCAGAACACTGTTTTTTGACAGTTTGGACATCCAAAATTTTATGTCAGAATTTGCTGAAGATGACTTTTCTTAGAAGATAGAAGATGTAGAAGCTGTAGTGTCACTTTTATAAGACACACAAAGCAGTATCTGGCCTAAAAAAGCAAAATCTGTAAAGGTATAGGGTCTATCTTATTAGTAGTATGTATTTTGTCCCACAATTTGGACACGCAAAAGTCTATGAAACCTCTATTTGGACACCCTGTTTCCAAATATCGGCTAAGACCCTGCTCTGAGAGCTTCAGATTTATAAGAGTTAGATGGCCCTTTGCACAGTATTTTTGCTAGAAGGCTTATAGAGTTGCATTGTGAAATGTCAGGAGGCCCATCCTTTCTCAAATTTTGACGGAAGTTCTAAATCAAGTCCTCATGACTTTTCATAATGGCCCATCCAAACAGAGAGACCAGGGTCAATAGAGTCCATTGGCTTGAAAAGAGGAATCAACTATTACTGATCAGGTAAATATTCAAGACTTAAATAAATAAAATAATTATCACTACTATCTAAGGCACTCTATCAAAGAGTAATCACTGGTGATTAAGTATTAATTAAATGTTCATTCAGTATTGATTCAAGTCTCAAAAAATACATAAGCATACCATTTAAACTATTGTCTTTTTCATCATTTAAAAAAAATGCTGTACGTTGCTAGTCTCCCGATACAAGGGGCTAATTGTAATTTACTATAATATGAGTAGTGAGGATCAGCAATCACATGATTGGAGTTGTACGTACCGGCTCCTCATACCGGACTTGACCTCGACGATCTTGTCCAGGCTGGAGAGGATTCTTATTGTCACCTCGCCGGCCCCGGCGTCTTTCCTCCGCAGGTAGGAATTGACCCTGTTTTCTAAGTACGTGCCTAATTTGGTGGTTGGAAGTCCTGCAAGAGAAATGGGTAACAGTGCCACACAAGGATTTCTCTACACATGCAACAGTGTCATACATGGTTTTCCTTACACAGAGAGAGGTGTATGCTATAATATATGATTTTGGAAATTATTAAGGAAAAAACTTCTGTAATCGCAAATGAAATTGATATTGGGTAGCAAATGTTATTTGCTTTGTACCTACAAACTCTTCATAATGACCAAATTTGAAAGAGAAAGACAGTTTATGGAAACAAAAAAAGCATAGTTATTCACAAAAGTTGAAGTACTTGAACTTCAAAGAAAGTATTTTCTATGTATCAGTACAAAGAAAGTATTTTCTATGTATTAGTACAAAGGAAGTATTTTCTATGTATCAGTACAACCATTATTTCACTGTGCAAGTACTATTCCTTTACCAACGATGAAGACCACTTACTTTTGGCGTTATATTTATTTTCTTTCCGCTTCACATTCTTGGCTTTGAAGCAATTATCACATGTGAATCCATTTGACCAGATGGGTTCGAAGTGCAACACACAAATCTGATGCACCTTTCTTCCACAATCCAGACATTCCACAAACCTGCAATGGAACACAAGCATTGGTTGAGGCATGTTTAAAGATCAGAGACAATGGTGGCTTTAGAATTCTTTATTTTCACAAACAATGAATATTTTAATATTTTCAATTTCAACAGGCAATGCTACCATTTAAATGGTTCTACTGTTTAATAGTGGTCAGTAACCATTCATCATAGAATAATAATCAAGATAACAAATTTCACACCAATTGACCCTATAGCAAGGTTTTTAAAAGACTTCTAGAGAAATAGCAAATGCTGCAATTCAATAACTAATCAATAAACACAACTACAACTGAGAATGGTTTTAGAAGTAAAACATTTTATTATAAAGGGTTACATTACTTGACAAACCAAATACTTATTTCTATAGGTTTGAATAAACTTTAATGCTACATCATATTATGCTTTCCAGCAAAAAGGAAATGGTAAACAAACAATGAGAATATATTAAATGCTTCAAATAAGAGAGAAGTTTAAATATGGGATACATTGATTTCTTTCTTTGGTGTCTGCAGAACGAAGATGGATGATGATTTTAAACATGAGAAGCTACGTTTAGGCTATTATTCGAAACAAAAGCAGAGCAAAAAACATATGTATCCATAAAAAGCCATACTTACGGTTCATAATCTAAGTTATCATTCTTCTGCTTTGCAAATTGTTCCTTCTTGATTTTACTGCAAGCACAATAAAAAAATACAAACTCAATAATTTTCCAATCTGTATACAGAATAACTCATCAAACCATTCAAGCTCAAAGTTCCCGTATAAAGTTTTAAGGATACCTTTGAGGAAAACTTAGTAGGTTCTACAGCATGAATTTATAACATTCAAATTAGTGTTGACAATCAGGTTCTGATTGATAATTACTTTAAATGGGTGTGGATAATAAACTTCATTGTATTTTTATTTTATTTTTTATGTGTAAACAATAATGTCATTTTCTGCTGAGTGCACCCAATGGGGTGGAGAGCAAGGGAAATTTTGGGCAACCGACTCTGCTGGGTTCATACAAAATTTTCTTAAGGTTGGGTGCTGACTACCGGAAAACTATTCATACTGACAGTGATTTACATCATACAAATTGATCATTGACCCACAAATATAGTATTCATTACAACTACATATTCCATGCCATAATTCCATAATGTGAGGACAGGCTCGTGAAGGGCCAATAGATTTCAATAGTATGAGTAATAATCCCTATAACCAGGCAAAAAGGATTTATAGGTTACATTCAGACTCGGGAACTCTCACCCCACGGACAACTTGGTACTTACGTATTTTGATCACTCGTCCTTTTCCCACCTTCCAGTGTAGACCATACACTGAAAATAAACAAACATAATTTCTTTCATGGAGGGTTCAGATGTCTGAGTAATCAGTAGAATTCTTGAAGAACAATTTTTGGACAGTAGATGACCAAAATGATAAGCAGTATCATCATTTTGTGATACATCATATCATTTTCTTGTTTTATTTATCAAAATAAAATCCATTCACTTTTTTAGAATGTTGTGAAGGAAAACATCTTCTGATGAGGGAACTGAAACTCTATTCCAATACCTTTCTCAATCCATAATAGCTATGGTACAAAAACTCTTTAGAAAGGGGCAATGCAAAATGCCTTTCCACACATTTTTCTTAAACCATGATAATTTCGATAGTACTATCAAAAGATAAGCGCTTTTTTGAAAGATAATATTTATGATAATTACACTTATCAAAATTGCCATGCAGGTACCAACATAAATTTAGAACTAACTTACCATGGTGGGAAAGTAGTTAATTATTTTTTTATTACTTTCCCGACATAATCTTTGGCTTGCCCGAAATAAGTTTATACAACATATGTTAAAATGGCATGTATAATTTAGCATGGTTTTAATGATTTGAAAAGCAATTTCTTTTTTAAATTTTGTTGCATTGTTTTGTTGCATATTTTGGGGTATTTGCGCTGTTTTCTATTAAGAAAATGTGTATTATTCAGAAAATCAGCTTGGCCATTCCTTTAAGTACAAACTAAAATGTACTTGTCCAAAACCCGCTTTTTTTAAAAATTCACTTGCCATGGCAAGCGGGCCTTATGTCGGTGCCTGCAAGGCATAACTACTATCATCCATCATACAAAATATTTCTGTGCTGTGCCTTTTCTCTGAAGTTTTTGCTGGGAATGTGCTACTTACGTTACAGGTTGTGCAGGGTCATCTGCCAGCTCCACTTCGTCGCCTTGAATATCATTGAAGCACTTCTCACAGTACACATATCTGTCGGAGAGAATGCCAACCTGCCGTTTACTGTTTTCGGGATGAATGTTGGGCGCCCAATGAAAAAGAGAAGGGGGTGGCGGGTGGCGGGGGGCGGTGGGGGAGGGGTGGAGGAGGACGCAAGACAGACACACCCACACCACGCAGGAAGACACAGACGGAAAAGAAAACAAGCGAGAGCAAGCATTAGAAAAGTGATCAGCTAAATCAAGTCAAATCAAACCACTAACAGCTCTGGATGGATGGGTGGTTTGGTGTTGTAGGAAGCAGGGTTTATCTACTAAGATAGGAAGCACCAAGACCTAATGATTTTGCAGCATTCATGTATGTCTGTCTGTCACAGGGAAGGGTACATGCTCAAATATGCATCCCAGAGGTGAAACACATGACATCATGCTCAATACTGAAAAGCAGCTACGTTTTTTAAAAACCTTTAGTAATACCTGAGGTAATGAGCTGCACACTCTACAGGTGGACTGGTTCTAAATCCATGCATGGAGTGATACAATGGTGCAACTCACAATCGTAATGGTATACTATAGATTTGCAAAGCTATATATATATATATATATATATATATATATATATATATATATATATATATATATATATATATATATATATATATATATATATAGGGTGATAGGAAAGAAAATGTGAAGACCCTCATCCAGCGCTGTGTTGATTAATTGTTCAAATATATTTTGATAGAAAATCAACTAAATCAATCAAGAAAGAATACAAACTAAAGAGAACTGTTATAATTATGGTCTAAAATCTATAGTGGTAAAAATTAATCATACAAAACAAATCAGACATACTTCTAGTAAATCACAAAATAAAGCACAACTTGAGTGAGACATGGAACATTGAGGTGAAAATTGATTGTTACTGATGATCAACTTCATCGGCAAATTAGGTGATTGGCGCCTTTTTTAATTTTTTTTTTAAAGCAAAGTATGTATTCAGGGAAGTGGAGGAAACTAATCACCAGTACTAGTACTAAGTAAAACAAATCTAAAAGAAGACATAACACCACTCATACTACCTCACCCTCAAAAGAACCGGTATGGTCGCATTTCTTATATAAGTATTGATTTCATTTCATAAAAGAAAGGTTGAAATTACAAGTGAAGGAAGTTTCCCAATTTCATTAAATAATAAATCAATTTTGGCATGCAGCTCACTGGAAAATCAAAAACTCCTAAATAATCAAACAATGTAATCTAAATAATCGACCGTAGGTTGATTTTCAGAGTGAAGGAGAGAAAAGGTGTTTGTCATAGTAGTGGTAATACACTCAAATGGTGTTGCAGGATAAAACCGTTGACCCATAAGGAAAAGCAGGCAAGATGGTGATAAAATAAGTGTGAGCAAAATCGTTAATAATAGCTGAGGTACACAGTAACTTCACCACCATTCTCTGGCTCATTTTCCGTAGGCAGGGAGGGGAAAAGATTCTCTTCACTACAGGGAGTTAAAATGGCTCATGGACAAGGTTTTTTATTTGGCATTACTCAAATCTTGATGGCTCACATGAAATTCTGATATCAGGATTATTAAATTAAGAATATACTTCAGTTGGATGTATTACCTCACAAAAAGCAAAAATGCATTTCGTATAATCAAAATTCTTTTCTGATTGATAATTATGAATTGGGAAAAAACTAAGTGGTTAAAGATCAGTCACGACACGCAAAAATCTTGTCCAATGGCTATTCAAACAGTCTATGATGTATAATGCTTTATAATGTAGCACAACTATGCTAAAGGTCACTCAGGTGCAAGATGTGTGTACTAGTGCCACGCAGCCAGCCACCATGGGGGAGGGTAGGACTACGATCATACAACAACGCTCGCACAACATCATCATGACAACACAATAGGTGGAGGAGATGGGCGGGAAAGATGACTTGGCCCCACAATATCCCAATATACAAGAATGATAATACAAAACAACAGGCACATTTGGTTTTAACATACAACAATGTAAGTAAGAATATAAATGGCCATGATGAATTCACCTCGTACGCTTAACATGAGAAGTATTATCTCAAGTAGATTTATATGAGAGATCAAGGCCCTAATCGGGCCTTCCTTTATCTTTGGAATTACATGGGAACATATACACATTACAGATATTAAATTGGATTTCAATTGGTAGAGAATATCAGTTCGGGTGATAACAATAGATAACAATACAATATATATTATTAAACCATATACAGCTATTGACAAGGGTTAGTTGTTAGCTGGATTGGTTTGGTATTATCCACAAGCCCCAGCAACTGCTGTGACACACTAATGTCTCCTTGCTGCCACAGATGTTAACATGCTTTTGGAGTTATACTGTATAACTGGTATTTTTTACAGGTATTAAATTTTCTCTATTTTCAAATATACGTTTCTGCATTTTTGCTCTTTAATTCTCCCACGTACTACAAGCATGTAGCAAGGTATTTCAGCATCCTGAAATAGGAACATCACCCGCAGGAAGAGCACAGGCTTTGAGAGAGGTACGTACCTGTTCTGGTAGGTGAAGTAGACCGCATCTCTGGGTATGGTACAGAGCTGCTTGCCATAGCAGCACAGGACTTGAGGATGGAACACATGCTTTCTCCCGCAGCAGTAGCCCAGAGATTGCATAACACCGTCTATCTCAGCTTCAAACACCTCCGCAAGCTGAAACAGAACCAACCATACAGTAAAACAACAATACAGGCAGCCGTCTTTTGTAATAAGCATTTTTTTCTTAACAAAATAAACCATAAAGTAAGACACCAATGTCGGCAGTGGTACTATAATATAATTTTTTCTTAGGAATCTTGTTTTTAATAACTGTTTCTAGGAGAATTGAAATATTTATTGTCCTTTACCAATTCCAGCTCTGCTGGCCTGACACTTACATATTTAAAACTGATGAATTGAAGAAATATTCTATGGAAAATATATGATACCTGAGAAAAAATACAACAATCAGGGGATGAATTCTCCTGGTGCTCCCTCAAATTTCCGCATGAAGTCGAAAGTTGTACTGGTTTCTGTACACAACACCTTTAGGTAGCTTTATTTTGCAATTGGGCTCCCAGGAAAAATCTGAGCCCTGCCAATTATTTGATAGTTTTAGTTGCATAAGAGAAAATGTATTCCAAGTACATAATAATGAGACTGAATCACATACTAAGTGTTTGCATAAAAACTCTTTTTTGAGTACACGTGTCATTGCTGGTATAAGAAAGGGGATATCTATTTGTATATGAAAATCATTTTACTAATATGGCTGATATCGTGCAATTTTCCATTATACACCTGAACATGTGAATGAATGGAATCACTAATATATAAAGACTGAAGATACCATTTACCTTTGTACAATACTTGTAAACTCTCGACGTCTTCCTATTATACAACCAGGCATTATCAAACATAAGCCACACGTCGTCCACATACTGCCAAGGGTCCTGATACTGCCCCGTGTCCAGCTTCCGCTTGATTGTTGAGAGATCCATAGGCTTCTTTACAATATCAAAATAGTCCTGCAAAATGTGCGTGGAGAAATGTTATCCACATGTGCCTCAGGAAACATGGCTAACTTACCAAATAACGTGGCTAAAAATAACGAAAATCCAAACTTGCGCATGCATAAAAAAATCTTAAGAAGGCTGATTAAGACGTTGGTTGGTTGGTTGTTGTTGTTGTTGATGTGATAATGACGCTACTGACCAACAACCGTGAGTGGCAGAACTCCAGAATTGCTTAGTGTGCAGTTAGAAGAGCCAAGGTTCAGGATTAACTGGTGCTGGTCAGGACGGGACGCAACAAATGAGCTTCGTTTCAAGGGTGAACAAAAACAATATCAACATGCAGTCTTAATAAAAAATATGAATATAGGAAATCCAACAAATTGCTTATTCTAAGTATCTTAAAGAACAAACTAATAACGGAAACGAGGATTAGTAGAGGCCGGCAGTGTTAATGTTGAACCCGACTCTGATTAAAAGGTGGGAGTTCATATTGAAGTTGCCACAGAGCCAAGCAGGCTGCCTAAGTAGGAAGAAAAAATAATGCACTTATCAATGTGTTCCTGAGGGAAGGGGAGGGGCTGATTCTTGGGGAACATGACTTGATCCCCTTCCCCTATCACTTACAAGTTGGGTCTAAAAAGACCAGATTGAAAAAAGAAGAAGCATCCATACCATCTGTAAAACAAAGAACGAAATCAAAATATGTCATGTCACAGGCGTTGGTGTTGTTGTTGTTGTTGTTGTTGATGTTGTTGTTGTTGTTGTTGATGTAATGATGGTGGTGGTTGATGTGGTTGTTTTGCTGGGTTGGTTGTTATGGGTCATGGCAACACAAAAATTCCTCAGAAAAATGATGTCCTGTCCGTCAAAAATTACAAGTTTGCTAAGAGTCACACACCCCGGGAACACCCTTGACAAGTGCATTACGAGATGCTAACATGCTTCTGTCGTAATAATCATACCAGGAGGGCGGAACCCAGGGTTTAGGCATGGTCTCAAACAAACAGGGCCTCAAGTCAAAAGCAACAGGTTTCGTGTGAAAAAGCAACAAATCTAAGTGGTTTATGCAATTAGTTTTGAGGAAATTATCGACAGCACCAAGAACTTATTTGTAAAGGACAATACAGAACAGCAAGCCATTGTTTAATAACCAAGACAAAAACGTTTACGAGGAAGTAGCACTCAAAGACAAAAAGAAGGGGTGAAGCTAGTGAGATTATCCTCAGAATTCCACTCACACTGAGGTTAAGTTAAACACTACAAGCTAAATAAGAGCAAGCAAGCCGCAGTTAACCCACGCATGTCCACACCTGTCCAGCTGGTCTGATGCTAACTCCGCAATATTCTCAAAATCATACCAGAATTTAACAAATAGTGAAGAAACACCTATTTAAACTCACATTTAATTATAGATTCTTAAAAATCTTATGGTTCAAGGAAGATCAAAAGTTAGGACACAGTTATCATCAAAGCTCTCCATGTATTAAAAATTTCATGGTTAAAGAAACATCACTTAAGTTGAAAATCTTGTCTAAATCGAAGTATGACCTCACAAATAGTGAAGGAACACTTTTTAAACTCCTCTCTGAGAGGGTAAAACATTTAATTAAATATTCTTAAAAATTCAATGGAGGATCATGTCTTTTAAAAATGTTGATGGTTGTAAGATCACTGAAGTTGAAAAATAATTTTTATTCAGGGATCTCCTTAAAAATAGGTTGGTTGAAGGAAGATGATCTTTCAAGAGTGACAAGCAATTCATTTGAGAACTTTCTTCTTTAAAATCACTTAAATTATGTACTACTTGTGTTAGCATCAGAGCAGCCGGCCACCACTGTGGACATGGAAGAGGTAGATTGAGGTAGAGAGGACACTTACAGGAATCTGTAGGAGGACCGGATCAACCGGCTGTCTGAACGGCAAAGACTCCGGGTCTTGTCTGTACAGCTTCTCCAGGGTGGGCATCAGGGCTTGGCGGAGCTCATCCGGCTTGAAGACTGAAAAACACACACACACACACATAGGAATAAAGATAAGTTTCCACAGATTATATTTTAACACACGTCAATTTTGCAGTCAGTTATTGCTAATTCAAGCTAACAATGAGCAAAGCGGCTGGGTTTGTAAGTTTCAAGTGTGTGTCTGTAAGAACAGGTTTGTCTTCTATTGATGTTCAGTTCAAGCTCACATGTCCACTTATAGAATTCTGGGTCAGTTTGTGGTTAGCAGTCACGGCGTGTGGATAACTAGAACATAGGGGGAACTAAAGGGGCAATTGGTACATGGGACACTAGTAGTCTAAAATAAGATGTAGAGATTGTGGTACTTAGGATATGATACCCCTGACGAGCATCCCTACTCTGTGACCCAGAAAACTTACTGGGCGACTGGCAGAACCCACCTGTCTACTTTACAAGTGGACATGTAGAGGTCACACGTCCACCTGTAGGGTCTATCAATCTTTTGTGCAGAGTGAATAGACTATACTCCTGAACTTGTACTATCGCTCATTGTTAGCTTGAATTAGCTATAACATCGCCACTTGTGCTCAGAGTAATGTTGAGTTGTAAAATTTTAGCCCATATATAATTTTTGTGGAGTGTACATATTGGCTGTAAAATTTTAGCCCATGGGTATATTATTTTTGTAGAGAGCAAATATCAGCAGTAAAAAGTTGAGCCCATATCATTTTTGTGGCGAGTAAATAGGATTAGAGTGTGATTTTATAGAGGAATGAGATGAAAATTTAGTCAATGATTTTGTTGCTTTGCAGTACTCCAGAATGAAAATGTAATGCAGCCTTATTTCAGAAGGATCCCATTTCAATGAATACTTCTGCAAAAGATGATCTGTGATAACCTTTCATGACAGAGCACTGTACTTACTCTTTTTGGACCTCGGCTTGAATGGTGAGGCGGCCTTGTCAGTCTTGTCACCAGCAGCTGTAGATGAGGGTTCCGTCTTGACTTCGGCACCATTGCTACTATTACTATTCTCGCCACCACTGTTCTCAGTCTTTACCTGTGCAGTAGCTGCTGTGCTACTCGAGGAGGAGTCCTCAGTGTTCATAGGCTCCTCCTTCATACCACTACTGTCAAACTCCTGCTTCACCTCGTGCTTCGTACTAATATCCATCTGCTTTCCCGCGCGCCCCAGCTGCTTCCCACCCTTGTTCGACAGCGGCGTGGTGGCGCCACTTGCCGAGGGCGTGGAGGCACTTTGATTCATCGGGGAATCAGGTTGTTTGCCGCCCATATCTGACATGTTTTTACTCTTGCTGGACAAGGGCGCGTCGATGGGCTCCAGTTTAATCTCTTGCTTGACCTCCACCTTGCCGCCGCTCGGCGAGCCGGGCAGGTGTTTCTGAGATTGGCTCTGGGGAGTAAGCTGCTGCTGCTGTGGCGGCTGATTTTGCTGATTCTGTTGTTGTTGTTGCGGCGTTTTCTGTCCTGCTTGTGGGGGATTCTGAAGCACCTGTTTCTGGCTCGTTGGCGGTGGCTGCTGTTGTTGTTGCTGTTGCTGAGGAGTAAGTGGCTGCTGTAGCTGTGGTTGCTGCTGCTGTTGGTTGTTGATAGGTGGTTGTGTTTTCTGGTCGGGCTGCGGACCCTTCTGGCCTGGTGGCTGCGGCGGCTGTTGTTGTGTCTGTTGCTGAGCAGGAGGCTGAGGCAGCTGTTTTTGATTAGACTGGGGTGGTTGTGGAGTAAGAGGAGGCTGCTGAGATTGCAACTGCAACAAAATTGAACATGTATTATAAAACTGAACTCAACTTCATTACGTAGCTAAACTTATATTATCAAATCTACAAGTTACCACTTGCTAATCAGAGGCTAGTCAAACCTTTACCTAAAGAATTTACTAGCTATTGAAAGATTGAAGGAATCCAAATTATCCTTACAGTCAAACAACGTTCAGAAAAATAACATCCAAAAGTGATAAATGTAAGTATTTCAGTATTTCTGGTTGACGATGACAAGTTATTTCAAGGCAACAGTGAGCACTGCTGAACACCACAACAATTGTTGTGGTTAGCAGGATAAGGGTTAGGGCAATAGATCAATATGATAAGTCACTATCTGCACATTGTGTGTACCTGTTGATGTCGGTTCTTGAGAGCCTGCTGCAGCTCCTGCTGAGAGATCTTCAGAGCAGCGCTGTGACTGGTTGGGTTTGGCGTCGTGGGGTTTGAGGGGAGCTGTGGCAGCCCTCCCGGCCCCTGCCCCGGTGCCTGTCCCGGTCCCAGTCCTCCCGGCCCCTGCCCCGGGCCTGGCGGCGGTGGCTGCTGCTGCTGTGGTGATTGAGTGTTCCTGGGTGGCATGGAGGCGTTGGGGACCCCGAGGGGCGGCCGCTGCATGGTTCCCGGCATAGGCGTGGAGGGAGGCAGGGAGTACGGGTCCGCGCCTGATAAGGCTGGATTCACCATGCGAGGCCCAAAGTTAGCAAGAGGTCCATCTGGTAAGAGAGAAACATAGCATTGTAAACTCATATCTTAGTGTAAGGAATAACATGTGACACATAAACAATTGGATGCATTACAGTGTAAACCTCCCATTCCGAATGCCTTGGAGATCTGAACGCCAATACCAATTTCTTTTTGTACAGTATACTGAACAGAAATACAATAGCTATATAGATATAATATTTGAAGTTAGAAGACATGAAAATTCAAGATAAATTTGTGAATAACCCATTCATGCCTGGGGCATAAAAAAAACCTTACAATAATGGTGACATTACTGCAACATTAGCAATTTTCAGAAAGTATTTGAAGGGTATGTGCATTTCAGAAACCATCCCACATCTCCGCTTCAAATACTTTGTGAACTTATGAATAACTTCAAACGCATTTCCAAAAGCAATCTAGGTCCAGACAACATGAATAGGTTTATACAGCAGAGATATTTGATAATCAGTTCAACAGAAAACCTTTTAAAAAAATAGCTGCAAAACCCTGGTGCATGGGTACTCATCTGAGAGTACTCAGTGAGAGTTATCAAATGAAAACCAGCATGACAGGGTTTAGTTGGTTTTTCAAGAATCTATCCGTCCTTGTGCTTCAGACGAAAGTAGCCTCAGCTGAGCATTGGAAGGGTTAAAGATTTAGATATAAATACTGTTTTGTGGCCCTTACTTTGACTAGGTGGCCTTATGCCGGTTGGACCAGGCCCGGGTCCAGGTCCAGGTCCAGGTCCAGGTCCGGGCCCGCCTGGGCCACCGGGACCGGGTCCTCCTGGGCCGCCAGCGTTATTGGGAAGCCCCGGCTGCTGCTCCTTCATGCGCTTCACTCGCTTCTCCTCCAGCTCCTTCTGGATCTTATAGATCTTCTCCGCCAGCAGGTGATAATACTCCTCCTGCAAACGAGAGAATACACAGGCTCCAGCACTCCGCACACACACAGGCTGCCTAACGGACACCAGCAACAACATGTGGTGACAATTAACCCACATACAAACACCCATATCTAACACCCCAACATGTAACCAAGTACTGTTGGCTACTCATATTCTATAAAACGTTATACAATTACCCCCTTAGACACCCATATGTACCCCAACATGTAACCAAGTACTGTAAGCTATAAAACGCTATATAATTACCCCACAAACACCTATATGTACCCCAAACATGTAACCAAGAAGTGTAAGCTATTCATATTCTATAAAACGCAATACAATTACCCCACAAAGAACCTAATTCAACTCACCAATACCCCTTAGTGATGTAATCTATTCATATTTCTCGAAACAATACAATTACCCAACAAAGACCTTCATTCACCCCATAAACACCGACCGTAAGTGCTGTAATCTATTCATATTCCATTAAACATCATACAATTTCCCCACAAAGACCCTATTTAGTACTGTTATCTATTCATATTTCATAAACCACCTTCTCATTTTTGGACTAAATCTCCAATCCAATTGTAATTGTCAAACATTTTCATCGATGACCACTTGCAATCTATTTTGATACAATTTATTATCTATATCATAAATCATTTTAAATATCTATCTTATGCAATTGATTTTTGCGCAAAAGGTATTATCTTTCCTACTTGTTATACACTGAGGCCAATCTTATCTTAAGGTACAAGAGCACTATATGCCAACCTGTGTAGGTTCCAGGGGTTCTGAAATGGAATTGTTAGCAAGAAAAACACAAAAAGAGATTTGGTAAATGGATTTGTAAATGGATTTGGCCAACCTGAGGTGCTATTCCAAGACACAGGCACAGCACAGCATAAGCTTTCTCTCCCTATCGCAACTGAAAATAGATCAAACCATGAAAACCACCAGCCATCCAACATACCACAGTAGTACCTCTATCACAAACACACCCACCGAGGTCTGGAACGCGACCAGTCCAGAGCCTCGGACTCACTGAACGTGTTTAAGCAGTAACAGGAAACAAGGTCAGATGGCGCCACTGCAAAAACAACATCCCCACTTACCCGACTGTTAGCGGTGTCATACATGTCACCCTCAACCTTCTTGGCATATGCGACTAGATTGGTCATCCGCCTGTCCTTTAATGCGGCAGGATCAGGGGTGGGAAATATTGCCTGCACGCTGAAAATGGCAGAAACACTAATTAATGAAAGATGTGACGCTCACCTCACTGCCTGTTCTGGTTTTAAGTCACATCTTCCCTAAGATATATGTATAGCATGTTGTGGTGTAAGTCAAATGCGGTACTCAGAATTGAGAGCCGGTAAAGAGAAACAGGGAAGGTTCAGAGCTGCAGCTACAGAAGTGGTTAGCTATCAAATCACACACAGGAGGTTGGTTAGTCAAGATGTTAGTATTAGAGCATAAGTAGTAGAAGTAGTAGCCAAATGCTTATGTATGAAAAAGGCTAGAATAACTGAGAGAAGTGGATGAATGAACAATCTCCAGTGATTGGCAGAGGATAAACACATACGCAACATGCTACAGATGAGAGGTTATTGTTACTAGGTTAATGCACCCCACTCTACTAGTAGTAGTAGGGGGTGGAGAGGGCATGATGTCATGTCTACCTGAACCCAAAATTGATGGAAAATTGATGAAAAGCAATTTGTCTTTGGCATCTTCAAAGTGAACAGGCAGCACACTCGAAGACCCAACACGTCTCAAACTGAGTCAATCATGACAGATTGACATTATTGGTGGGTATATATATATAGGCCATAGTACTGTATTGGAGGCATACAGGACTAAGCCTTTTATTAGCAAGGGACTTCTAAAAATAGGTCCAATATTGGATGCTATCTTATTTTAAGTGAAAAAGGAAAAGAAGGGGTGATCTTCAATTGAATCTAGCATTTAAATTTGGGTTCAAAATAGTCCAAAAATGCCATGCCTCTCAAGAGATGAATAGGAAAGGAAATTTATCATGAATCACTACAGAACTAATCTATTACCATAAACCAAAGTAATTTTATTTCACTGCAAACCTACTATATTTAAGACTTTATCCAATTCAAAAAGCATGCACTTAAAGCTAAAAGAAGGTAATTATCCTCCCGTTCTTGACTGAAAGTCATTATTTTCTATAAGAAGATCCACTTTTCTGGAAAAAGCAGGATTCTTGACTACTTCAAAATGCCAGTGCAAAAGCATGCAGGTTGTCTATAAGGTGCAGGAATGGCTAGATAGACAGATCAAACAGGAAATGGAGAAAGAGGAGATAAAAAAAAACGTGCAGCTAATTTCTATATCACAAAGGTGTACTTTCACATGAACCCATTTTACCCATGAAGAAATTGACAAAAAAAAACATTTTAATTTAGGCTTATTATAAAATTAAGCATTGTAGTGGTCAAAGGACTGAAATAGCCGGATTAGTGCTTGAATGAGACTACTTGCAATAAACTGACCTTTCTACATTTACTTCATATCCGATAATGAAAAATGGCTAATGCTTTGATTCAATTTGTTTTGTCACACACTTAATAAAATATGAATGTACACCTCTGAAATATTTGATAAATTACTAATTACATGCAGAATCACAGGGCTTTCATTTAAACTCAGGGACTGGACTTTTTAAGTGATTCAATACTTTCAAATATGAAACAGGACACTGCAGATTCTATTTGAACACGACTGGAGTAGGACACTGCAGAATCGATTTGGATGCAGAGAAAGAAAGACCATGACTTTCAATATGTATTATTTTAAGTCTGGTGTTGAGGTTGGAGTACATAATAATTTCTATTTTAGGGTCGATAGGGTTTCTTCCCAGGTACTTTTTAAAAAATGTTCTGCACTCCGTTCTGCTTGGAGACTTCATAGTCGTAGTTGATGTAATAATACAAAGGCTGATATTGAGGGGACTATAAATGAAAAGCCTGTGAAGGAGGAAGGAAGGGCAACTGAAGACGATACTCACAGCTTGTGCACCAGATGGTTCCTCAGATCTTGTGTGACGTGCTGATGCCAGTCCTTGGGCCCGCGCGTGTTCTGTGCGACGTTGGGCGCGCTGTTGTCCAGCCCGCCCGCACCCTGCTGGTTGTTGATCATGGGTTGCTGCTGCGGGTGACCGACGCCCAGCTGGTTCTGCGATGTTGGCACATTCATAGGCGGCGACATCAGGTTAGGTTGCTGACCTTGCAACTGACCTGGAAGAACAAAGGGGCGACATGCAAATATATTAGCAATGTCGTGGACACTCCATGCCAAATGCGATGCATTTTCCGTCAGATTTATAAGCAAGAACTGTGCATCAACCAAACGTGTACACACTGTCACTTGGGTAGGGCGGCATATGTGATGCAGTTTCTCTCAGATTTATGAGGTAGAGATGTGCATCAACTAAATGTGTGAGTTCCATCCCTTGGATAAGATGCCAAATGGAATACATTTTCCATCAGCTTGAACTTGACCATCCAAAGAGCACCAAATAGGTCTAGAAAATGTGTTATTTTCCGTCTGTTGTTGAGGATGGAGATAAATATCGATGTAAGACAGTATAATCAACAATAACATTCAAAGAGATATATTGTACCATATTACAAAACTTTTACACATTTAAATATGTAGTGTATAAAAGCCTTACCTGGTGCACCACCTGGAATCTGTGGCCTGATCTGCTGAACCTGGTTATTGCCTCCCTGATTATAAGTAAGTCCTAATGCTGCGTATGCGCGCTGCATGTCGATGGGGGCGGGGCCCTGAGAGGGTGCCGTCGCCGTCGCTGCTGCAGCCGTTTGCTGGATCCCGCCCGACCTCCGATCTGATGCGTGTTTCAACGGCAAACACACAGGACAATCGTTCCGCGTACAGTTTTTCCAATGTGAAATTATTTGTCTCGATGACGCACAATGTGCAACTGCAAAAAAGAAAGAAATGAGTCATGTCTGTTTTAGATAGTATTTAAGGATTAAATTACTAATGATACTGGTAGTAGTTCATGTGTACATGAAAATAAAATAAAATATACATGCTAGGGAAATATAGCAGTCAATATTCTATTTTTTTCTGCTAGAACATTGTTTCTCCAACACAGCTCATAATTCATCCAGTGTAAATGTACATCGAAATATTCCCATCTCAAGCCTGAAATCCAGCATGATAATTCCAGTTGCCAGTGATTTGGGGTTAGACGGTGGTTTTCACAGGGTACCCCGGTTTCCTCCACCAGTTACAACTGGCTAGTAAGTTGGAGTAGTAACGACTTGGCCACAATATGGCAGTGACAAAGTGACAAAAAATCTAAATTTGACCATTGACTCACTGGCTTACTTAGAATGTGTTCCTTACCTTGACATGATTTTCCTGCATTACACGTTGTCATATGATTTAATACATTCTTCATGGTGCGACAGTGTGGTAGCGAGCAGGGCCTGACTTCGCCGTTGGCCTGCTCTCGTCGCTGGCACTTGTGAGCATGGAGTAGGAGCACCAACTGCTGCTGAATCAGTCGCCTCTTCTCCGGGTCTGCCGTAGGAGGCTGCTGTCCTGGAACTGCTGGGCCCGGGGCCTGCGGAAAACAAACAACAACAATATGGTTAACCATCTGGTAACTACAGGAAAACACACTAACAGCCAAAATATATCTGGTTAAAGCAGTTCATAATAACAGGGAAACACATCCAAAAGCTATCTGGTGAGGGTAGTATAAATACCTTTTAGAGCATTCACAAAACATTGAAGTAGAGTTGCAAGCAGCATTTCTCCTTTATAAGTATTTTCTGAAAATGTCTTCGGTCACATAGGTGTTACTGAACTTTTGTGGGTGTTATTGTTCACTGCAGACATGGCTGGATTAAGATGAAATGAGACCCTATAGTCCTATACAAATTAGACACATGATTCAGTCGCCAAGTTATCTTCTCTAGTGACCTAGATAAATAGTGGGTCAAAAAAACTCATATTTTGTAGCTGCTCTACAAAGTATGGGTCATAATATGGGTCATGAAAGAAGAGAGAGAAAGAAGTTTAATGCAGGAAAAATGGTGCCTTTTTTCGAGACACGCTTCTTCATATTAGTTTCTTATGACTGTTTATATCTATAAATCAATATATTTGCATGAATGTTATCTAATAAGTAGTTTGCCTAAAGCTAAAGAAAACCTCCCTCTGTTGAAAAATATACCAACATAACAGCACTGACTCCTATATGAAGCAGAAAACGGAAGGGACAGTTTGAAACAGGAATGGCAATTTTACATCTGTAACCTTTCCCTAGGAACTATTCAAAAAGAATAGGAAATTTTGTCCCAATTCCCACTTCCGATCTTGTCGCGATATGACCTAAGCTGTTGAAAGTGACATAAAAACCAATCCCCACCTCCCTGTCCCAATCATCACCTCTAAGGACACTGCCCAGTCTGCCTGGTCTATTGCTGCTGCTGCAGAAACATAGATAGATCACCAGGCAGCCAGCGGAGGAGTGTAGGATAGCCCCTACAGCTAGCCTGAGCTGACTGGCTGGCAGGCCTGGCAAGCAGGAGCAATGATGATGATATGTGAGAGAAGCAACAGCACCACCGGCCAGTCAGCCAGTCAGCCAGCCAGCACTGGCCACCCTGCAGCTCCTTCTCTCAGACGTCAAACCAAATCCCTCAGCGCTGCCACCGTCGCCACAGCAGAGTGTACATAGGGAACCTCTACTCATCCACAACACTAGTAGCTGATGCTGCTGCTGCTGCTGCACTGAATCACTAATGAGGCCACAGTGGCCGTATAGTAAACACAGGCCCACATGCCTCTAGTCAGCTGCAGCACCGCACTACTATTATTACTACAGTAGTAGTAGCGGCAAATGGTAGGTATCAATAACTGATATCTAGAACATCAGTCTACAAATCAGGCCTACACCATGAACTACATGCTGCAACTAAAATCCTTTATGAACAGCTGGCAAGGCCCATAATAAATTGTCTCTGAAACCTTTAACCTATATATTCTTTCAATTGAATGGCATTGAGCTCTGGAAAAGCTGATATCAATGATTATTGGTTAATGGTCATCATCATATATTTCATATGCAATAAACTATAATGGAGATGCATTATTGGTCGTTTTTTATATTGCAACAGCCTGGCATGTAAGTTTAATCATCTAATTTCTACCTATACAGGGATCAATCTCAAAAATGTTTGCAAGGTGCTCTTCCGGCGCCTAGCAAAGAAGAATCTAGGCGCCCACAAGAAATATCAGGAGCCCGAGTCTTACAACCAGCTATCCTAGAAATTTAGGCGCATCTGCGCCTATTGCGCCTGTTAAGGGTGAACCCTGACTATAGCTAGAACTAAAATCCTTTCATCAAGAGCCAAATGCTACTTTCTTTACCCACAGTATGTTATCAGTAGGTAATGGCAAGAACGAACATGATTGTTTAGAGTTATCATGTTTGGTATCATTTGAACTATTCAAACTCCATTGTAATCTAATATGTTATAGATGACAGCCTTGTACATTAATCACAAGCCTACCATAAACATTGGACAGTGACAAGTCTATCCAAATCAATTTCACTTTTTATCTATGTGAATTATCGGCCAAACGCCACTCAGCTGTCATCTAGACTAAAAGGTCAAAGAAATAAAGTAACAACTTATTAACCCATGATGCACTGGGATAAAGAGAGGGAAAGAAGAAAAGAGAAAGGAGAGTATCTATAGACCAATCTTAGCAAGAATGAGACCATCGGTGGCAGAAGTTCAAAATTATACAATAGCATAACTTATTTCATACGTGTGGTGTAGAAGGTTGCGTGTCCACAGCTTCTCAGACAGTTCCAAGCAAGCCAGGGCAACCAAGAGTTGCAGCCTGACTGTGATTTTGTCTGGTGTTCATAAAACAGGGATCCCATGAGACCAGGGGCACCTCTAAATCATTACGTTAATGTCATAGCACCACATGACCCTGTGAGGTAGTATTTACAAAATCAGGGTATCCATTTGCTGTATATCCCTAAAAGGAATACCAGTGCACACACTATAAGTGATCAAGAATACAGGACTAGTAAATGATTTTTTCCTGGAACACACACAAAACAACAAATAGGCAGCACATGCATAAGCCACTGCATCTTTCCTAAATCTTCCTAGATAAATCTGAAGGGGAAAAATGAGAAGATTTCAAGTGAGACTAGAACACTGCGTTGCGACTAATTTCAAGCCCTAGACTGGTAGATGATAGGTCTTTCTGCTGCATGCCTAACACCTGCAGGAGTAGCGTTGCCGTATATAATGGTATTATAATTAATGCCAGACAGTCCTTTTAGCTACAGAACTGGCTGATATATCAAAGCAGTCTTTTTCCTGCTCAACCCCTTCTTCCAACCAAGGCCTAAGCTAGTATTTTGAAATGGGGAGATCAAAATGAGTACTTAGTCACTAAATTTGTGACTAATCACATGAAGAATGTTCACTACCCATAAACAAAATCAAAGTGTGCCTATGAATCGATAGGAATAATTCACTAGAGCCGATTATATTCATAACTGCAACTCTCTTGGAATATCATGGTATGTACACAGCAGTCACAAGTCACAATAAGCATATTTTTTATTGATGACAAAAAGTAGAAATCCATCATCCCAATCAGCATGCTAATATTCAGCAGTAATTGAGGTGTGGAGGGAGTTGTGAGAGTAACACTGGTTTTGATAATCCTCGGCCCTCCTCTCCCTCGCTGGCTCTATCATAGCAGCACAGCCTCACTCACTCTGCCACTGATGGCTTCATGGGAGTGCATAATTGGGCAACAATAACAACAGTCTCCATAGAAACACCTAATAACTGTCTTTGAGTAGAAAATGGCACAGAGCTGACAAAGGCTCAATCTGCCTGAAACTCAGTCAAAGTGTGCTGTTGCAGTCTTTTCATGGGACTCTTATCCAGGTAAGCAAAGCTGTCTAGAATCAGTGTCCACTTCATAATAACAAAAACAAGCTTTTTCCAAACTCCCTTAATGGAGAATTTCAAGGAAAGGTAAAGTAATTCGGTTTATAGTCTTGTATCCACTCACACGACCTTCCTCCCCTAGCAGGCCTGTACACACGGAAACCATTTCAATCCCCCAAGGGATATTCCAGAGCAACTGGCAGCATATATTGCACACACTCTAAGCTCTGCCTTATTTATGCTAGGTACCTATTTTGCAGCCGAGTAGACTGAAGCAATATGGAATAAACTGTCTTGCCCAAGGACAGACCAAAGTGCCCGCATCTTTTTGTATTGGTCAAATTAGCCAACAGCAGCATAAGGGTTAAAATCATAAGAATACCAAATCCTACTGGCCTCCCACCACTTACGATACTTACCTATATATGAGCTAACACTAAAAATATTTTTGGTAGACTATGTACATAAAAAGTCATCATGAATTACATTGTTGTGGGCCGAATTATCCTCTTATTTAGGATGATAATGTTAAAAGGAAACTGGGCTACTAACTCAATATCCATCACATAAAATCACCATTGATTGACACTCTTAAGTAACAGAGTACAGTAGAAGCCTAATGCATGACAAAATTAACCTTTCTTTCTTTCTTTCTTTCTTCAACAAAGCTCTTGAAACCATGCTATTTTATACTTATAGTAAGAAATACTAATTATCTGTCCTCATAACTTGCAGGACTTACAAGTGATATGTCATGATACAGGTACAAAGTTTATAGCAAACCACATGTGTTTACTTATAAACAAACTTGACCTACAAACATGACCTACATAAATCTATATAGATGCTGCTAAATAAGAACTAGTCGTGCTATATCTAGTAAGTACAGGCAGGAGTCTAATGCTATATACAAATACTGACTGTCAAGATCTTTCTAACTGAACTTAATATTGGAAATGTTCATTCTCAAATTGCTAACACAACAGAAATATCTTTTTCTTAATATCTCGTCTTATCATCTACCTCATATTTGTATAGAATCGAACTGGGCAACCTGCTACAGGATTAAAGTAATTATACAAGGATCTCCAAGTGTTTCCATTAACCAAAGTGTGTATCAGATGGCTATATCCAATCATACACATGTAAATATAATAATATCAGATTGCAAAATCCAATATTATCATGTTACATCAAGAATAAGAGGGAGGTTCAATCTATCAGCATAATATGAGAGGTTCATCCATTCCTTAAGATAAGATATTTATCTTATCTTAAGGAATGGATGAACCTCTCTGTATATACAGATTCATAATGTTCAGCACTTACCTCTTATAATCAAGACAGCAAGAGCCTTACCCTATCTCCAGATCATTTAAGAATGGGCAATCTCAGATCGACATAGAGACTACGTCAAACATACACAGGGCTCGAAATTAAGCTTTTTTCCAGGGAGCCCAACTGCACCCAAAGCTACCCAAGGTGTTCTGTATAGAAGCCAGTATATCTTAAGGATCCCTGCAGAAATTTGAGGGAGCCACAGGAGAATTCAAGGGAGCTTCTGGCACCCCCTAATTTCGAGCCCTGATACAACATTACATACATGAGTAGAAAGAGAAATGTGTAAGTGATCAAGTACCTGCTTGGTGTCTGTTGCCTTTAACATCTGCCATAATGCCTCGTCTGCTCCACCATTGCTCTTGTTGATGCTGGGGTTCTGTAAGAAACAAGATATGCACACAATATAGATACATGCAGACACAGTCAACAGACTCATAAGAGCCAGCTCCAATCATCTAACCCAGGCCTCAACGCTAACTCAAACTGTTACTGGCTACAATAAAATGGGTTACTAACATTCATCATTATCAATATTGGATGGACAAATCTTAAGAAAATGTCATATTTCTTTTAAAATATTGAAACCAAGATCATCTACACATTTTCTCTTAATTTGGTATTTGTTAATGAAATGTTTTGGTAAAATTGACAAATCAAAGTATAGATAAGAATCTTTACAGCTGTAACTACTTTCTGAGCAATAATAAGGCCCATGGAACAACTGCTGTAATTACATAAACATAACAAAAATTTCTTTTAAAAAATATGTAATATGTAATAAAAAGAATGATAATGGCAAAATAAATTTACTCAATTAGTACAAAGCTTGGAGAAGAAAAAAAATGTTTATAAATATACTGCAGTTAAAGGAAAACCAGCAAAATGTAAGAGAAGTATAAATTACGAAATTAGAAAATCATACAAGTGATGTGACAATCAATTTCACATTTTCTTCTACCTACTAGTAGCAAATACTTTTGATTAGTAGTAGTAAGTGTGGGCTTTCCTGTAGTGATGAGCAGAGAGGCCGCAGGTGGCCATGTGCTCGGGCTAGGAATGGGATTATGCAGTCTCTGCCCTGAATACATTTGTAACTACAGGGTCAAACCACTCAACCTGGAAATCATTCACCAGCACCAGCACCAGCACCAGCACTGCTGCCACACTAACACACTGACCCGCTTATAACACACTACACAGCAGCAGACTCGTGCACTTCCTACTGCCCTAAATAGCCCAGCAGGCACAGTGTAAACACTGGGGATAGAGTGGCAGGGTCGTGGCCTACAACTACTGCTGCTGAAGAGGCAATATACATCACTCAGTGATCACAGCCATCAACATGAGGACAACTTAACATTCACATCCTCATTACATTAGTCACTGTATATAAATATTCCGATGCCACTCACTATCACAGATGTAGAATTTATATAAATGTGTATGCATTTCTATAAGTATTATTAGAAAACCAATTTGGAATTGAAAACCACTTTTTTCAGTATTTTACCCAAATTAACTTAAACCCTACTGTGAGGGTACTATTATGATGTTTAGTGTATTCCTCATCAGAAAACGTTTCAGTCAACAGGCCTCAACGCTAACTCAAAATGATACTGGCCCTGTAGGACCAGTAACACATAGCATCTGCTGGTCCTGCCAAAATGTTACTGGTCCTACATTTTTTTCTTTAACATAACAAGAAAGAATATTGCATAAAATTCACCACAACATTTATCTTTATAGATATTATCTTCATTTATTTCAAAAACATATGGGGACATTCTCGGGGGGACACTTTTTAACAAGAATGTCTCCAAATGTTTACTGGGCCTGTAGGACCAGTTGAGGTCTTTTTTTACTGGCCCGTAGTTGTTTTTGGGAATTTTTACTGGCCTGGGGCCATAGGTTCACCCTTAGCGTCGAGCCCTGGTCAATATATACTTTGTACGGGCTAAATTGTCAAATAAAAGCATGGTAGAGGTAGAGGGTAAAAGAAATTAACCCCACAAGCTACCTTTACTTGACTATCTGTTTGACGGAGCTAAAATATATCACAATTTTTAACACTTCCACCATAGCTCTTTGCCTGCTTGTTTGCAGCCTGAATAAAACATAATAGGGCAACAATACCACATACAATCTACAATCCATGTAATTTGAATTATCCATATAATTGGTTGGGGGGGGGGGGGGTTCAGTGCCCTATTCTTTAACTAAATCATTAGGTCACAGGCAATTTGCATGTACCTGTTATGTACATGCCTCCCTGTTTTTGAAATTTGTATACATTGGCAAAATCAATCAGTCAGCATTTCTTTTACATCAGTAACAATGTCAACCGGTTTTTCAGAGCAACCTAATTTCCTGCTCAAGTAATTGGCTTCACAGCTAATATAACATGTCATTTTTTAACTTTCAATTAATCAAACACCACTAGATTCCACACAAGAGCCTCTGTTGGTGTCGTCATTTATGGTCCCCTCAAATGTGAGTCAATATTTTAAATATTTTCAATAAACAATTCAGAACTGCACAAGTCTACGCTCCTGTCACTACAGTCTGATGAATTTACGCCGTATAACACATCCTGATTATAGCACTTCCCAGCAACTGACAGGGATTAAAGTACTAGACAACCTCTAATTGGCCCTTGGGGTTGTTAAATGATGGGACTGGCAAAAAAATGAAAAGTGGCAGCACCTGTAGAATCTGGAAGCAGCCAGCCCTTCGGATTGGCACAAAAAAAAATTCAAAGTAAACCTCTACAACAGTGCTCTTATAATTTCAATTAAACAAGGGTCAGGCTTTGGCTGATAAAATCTCATGTAGCTAAATCCTGCAGTCCCAATTACTGTCCCACTATAGTTCATTCCAAAAATAATTATGAAGTTGTTATATTTCACTGTTATATTTGAGTTTGGGTTTGTACTTAAGGACAACTGATGTCACTTAAATTGTTACCGCCAGCCAGAACACCATGGCAATATTATTATAGCCCAAGGCAAACGTCTACAGACCCTGGCTATGATGCTAGGGTCAGCTGGTCAGACTGTCATAGCTATTGCTACATCACTCACTTTGGGGGGTGTTTGGTTCCTATTACGTCCTAAAAAATATAGGTAGGGTAGGTAGGGATTTTTAATTTTTTTTTTATTATTTATATTCTTTAACTTGCACGATTCCCTGGAGTTGGATGGCTTCGATAAAGGTTTGCCTTGTTGTAATAGTCTTTATATGCATTAATTGTAGGCCCCTGCTTCTGTTCATCCAGAAATTTATAATTTAATGGTTGGAGAATTGATATTTAGAACGGCGAGGCAAATTTTTGGGTAGGAACAGTTCATTTTTCAGTAGGATTGGCAAAAAAAACTTTAGGGTAGGGGACAAAAACTAGGTAGGGTAGAGTAATAGGAACCAAACATTTTTTTTTTAGGCCTTACCTGGTGAAAGGGAGCTGATGAATGAAGGGCTGGTTTCAGTGCCCGGCCAATGCCTTCAGAACTCAACATTACCAGGTGAAAGGGGCCTGAGGAATGAATGGTGTATTTTTTACAAGAGTCAATGCCCTCAAAACTCTCCATTACCTGATAACCATTACAGCAAAGTAATGATTCCAGCCGGCATGTACACAGGACCTCTAAGTCCACATAATATCTGAGTATTACAGCATTCGCTAATAGACAGACAACCTTTCCCCACTATCACTTCCTGGTGTAGCCTTCAGTGCAAGGTTGCATAATATGAAGTGGCTGGTCGTAAACACAGCAGCAGCAGTAAGAGGAGTAGTAGCAGTAGTAGTGGCTGCAGCAGCAGCAGTGTTACTGGTGGTGGTTGCTGTAGCAGGCCACCGAGCGAGCAGGCAGCGGTGTACTATATGCGGCGGTCCGCTATCCCTCAAGCAGTCTATGCAGCCACTAGCTGGCAACCAGCCAAGTTCACCTGCCACACACTGCAGGAGAGGGAAAGCCAGCTAGTCTGTGTACACTGTTACAGCAAGCCAGCCAGCACAGGCACGCTTTTTCAGGGGCTCAAAATAACTCACTGTATGAGCACGCACAGGTTTGGCTCAGACACTATGAGGTAGGCTTGCATCATCAAGCCCTGTTATGTCCACAATAAAGCAGACTGACATAACCAAAAGGCCCGGTCCATGGTGGAATTTCAGAGAAATAATCTCTATTGTAGACAGAGAAGGGAAGTCAATCATCCTAACCCAAACAAGTGGCCTCTACAAACTACATACTAGTAGTAGTAACATAAGATTTATCAACGACTGCTTCCTTTCCTGAGTACTGGGGTATCTAGGGCATGTTTAGGCAACATAACACTCCCTCAAAACATGACCTAGAAAGCTGTCAGTCAGAACAAGGCTGCTGGGTCAAGCTGGGGAATTCTTGCAAGCACGATATACTACATATATACCATATGAGCAACCATTCAGAACCTAACAATAAAGTCAAAGGGTATATTTCAAAGTTCTCCACTTTATTATATAATAAATAAGCACTGTTTAAGGTGTAATTCTAGACTTGATTATAATAATTAAATAAGCTTGGTTTTGGGTTTTACTTCTAGTCTTGTAAATCAAGAAGTCTTAGCCCCAACAGGGTATGACATTTGATGTTTTTCTAGATTGTCCTTATGGCAACATGACAAAAAGAGGGATTGCACCTTGGAAATTCGGAATGTCCCTTGGTGCATCGATGTCCACAAGCAGCTCATATGGCATGGGTATCATGGACCATTCAAAGTCCATGGTGAATGTTACAGCAACAAAAACATGTATTTTGAAAATCGTTGCAAATGGATTATACGAGTTGTCTCTGATAAGTTGGGATGTCCATCGGGCAATATCTTTGAAAACATTTCAAGACTGATACTCAAGTCCCATTCCCCATAATGCGGAAGGAGTGGAGCCCTAGTTCTTAGAAATCTGTTCAGTTATGTTTTCAGCATGGTATGTATTTTCATATCAAACTTGGAATCAACCTTTACAAGTTTGAAGCATTGCATCGCTAGTTGTAGTGAACGCTCGGTCATTTTCATAGGTGCAGCAATATCAAACAGTTGCTCCGTTCATTCAAAATATTTTCTCAAAATGTGAAAAACTAACTCTATCGCTGGTAAGTGGTAACCAGTCTGTACTCTGCTTATGCTCAGGGACATAGCCAGGACCTGTCCTGTCTGTCTTTTGGGCAGGCAGTTTCCTGAAAACCTCCATTTTGGACAGGCAAAAATTTCTATGAGGAATTTTCAATTTGGACTTTTTGGGGGTAATAACCAAATATTTTCCTCACAAACCATCTTTCACTCTAGGACATTGCTGAAGTGTAAATTGTTATTTATTTTTTTGACACACTAGGCTATTATATGAAGTTAGTATTAGGATTTGAAGTAGATAATTGGCTAAATCTGGAAGGGCAGATATTTTAGAATTGCTATTTTGGACAGGCATTTTTGAAATCCTGGCTAAGACCCTGCTTATGCTTGCAAATGTTTTTGCCTTAAAAAAGTTAAAAGTATGTGAAATGCACATCAATTTGATATTAAAGACCAATAGCATAAGTATATAACATAACAATGATAACATTATCATTATGTACAATAACATAACAGGAAATGGTTTGATATTTTGTATTTCAGTTTCAACTTAGATATATGCACAGTTCCATGCTATGACCCAAGAGGTTTTGTGGCCTGATAAGGCTACTAGCCATGTAGTTTACTTGTCATAGTGTACTCCACTTCTACCATAAACAAAACAAATCACAAAATGTCAAATTAATGATGAGCCACATGGCTAATAAATGTTTGTAATTATCATTAGCCTTACTTCCTCATAGGTTGACATTTTAGTAGCTGATACATCCTTTCCGCAATAGTTTACTACTGGTATTTAAGGATTTATTAAATAGTGTTGATTTATTGGTGACTTAAGTGTTTTCCCCTCACATGTTCCGTAATCAGTGACAATGCTAGTACATACTTGGTCAAAATACATCATTAGGTGGTATTTTTTCAAAGTCTCAGTGGAGAACTGCTAAAGAATAAAAGCTATATACAGCCAGGCAGCTCATTCCCATCCATCCCTGTGTCCAACAAGCATAAGAAGATGTACGGAGGCACAGAACATGAAAAGATTTAGATAATTCTTTTTGACAGCCAGTGGAAAGTTGCTGAGCTCTTCAGCTTATTTCGAACCCTGCATGGCTTATGGACATGAACAGATTCAGATTTTTTTGTATGCAACTGAAAAATTGCTGCTCCGTGGATATTTATTTGACAACACAGAGATTCACTCACTTTTCGTTTTGCCAGTCATGCATATTAGCTGCTTCCAGATTCTGCCACTTTTTATGCCAGTCCTGTTAGTTCTGACACTTCTGAGACCTGATAGGTTACCTACTTGTCAGTACTTGAGGTGCCAAAAAATTGATTTGAAGCACTTGAATCATTGCAACAGTCTGAAGGTCCCTCAGATAGGCTAGTACTTATCAGAATTAGTCCTTTTGGGGCATGAGAACGACAGTATGTATCAATGGAAGTATGTAGGAAGTAAACCATTTACAGCCATTGGTAAGTTGTTGTTCAAGCTTATTTGGAACCCTGCATAGGGTACACTATACAGCGACTCTGTGAGTAAACAAGTTCCTTTCTATCCCTGCTACCATATTTATTAGCCTGCAGGGTGTCACAGCGTCATTTGGAGATTTTCTTTCACCTCACTTTAATTCCCATTGTATTCAACATTGTATTTAAGGATATTACACATTACATTTACAAGTAAATACATGTGATGTTTGCAATATAAATATAGTACAGTCTCCCTTGAAAAATAGGATGGCCAAATATCTTACAATTGTCAGTTCAGGGCACCCAGTTTTGAATCCTGGCTATATGACCCTGCCTGCAACTCAATACTCGGCCATAGCGGAAACTGGAGAGATTTGAGTAGCTCCACAAAGTGCATGCAGCTTACAGTTGAACTTAGTGACCCCTGTCAAGTAGGCCATTTGTCTGTAGCTGCCCTAACTGCCGACAGGACCATGAACAGGTGACTGGGATCAGAGATAGAGCGCTGCTGCCGGTTAGAACAGATCCTTTCTCACCGCTTGGGTAAGCACATGGTTGAAAGTGTGTAGTCCAGGGTCTTAGCCAGAAGCAAGAAAATGGGTGCCCAAAATTGGCAAACTTTTGTAAAATTTTGTGGTGACCTTACTGCCCTATTTTTCATGGGAGGCCACAATATTCTCAGGTTACTTGTAACCATAAATATGTATATATACTTATTGGAACAATCCACAATTCCCTCGTCCAATGTCATAGAAATTGTACTGAGAAGGAAAACTTTATGCTTGGAATGGACATTTTGATAAATTGTTATTGCTATAACTGAAAATTTTGAGTGTGCTGAGGAGTGATTTTTGAGGGTGTGGGTGTCCAAATGACACCCAAACGCCCTACAGCCAGACGCCCTGCTTAACTCTAATGCTCAGTCATGCCCAGACTGTCCACTATACATGATAGCACAACCTAGAGTGAGGGGGCAATGATTTCAGTAGAACAATCACAACCATGCCGCTGATTACTTTTTCAGTTTTTTGAGGCAATGGTCATACCTCCACTTCCATTCCTACATTTGTTGACTGGTCAGTACATATAGAGGAAGTCTTCAGGAAATGCCTATTCTGCCCTTGCAACAATAGTATGTTCCTTAACATAGGTTTCCACTTTCCAATGTACAAAATAAATTCATATTAACATGTTTCATAGCCAGCTCTGCGTGATATAATAGGCAGATTTGCAGGGTTAAACCCATATATGAAAGTTAATTCTCCATATAACTAAGTACATGTACCTGTAAATAAATGGCTAAATCAAAATCCTACCAATGGCATTGATTTTGATCTTCTTTTCATTTATAAGACTCCTACAAGTAAAGGTTAAGCATGTACAAACGATTGGTGCACAATGCTTGACCAATAAAACGCTTTAGAACAGCCCCATACTCTGCTATCAGCTGTTGAGCTCAATTTCAAACTTGACCCAGTTTAGAGTAGGTCACTGCCTCCTTTCTGACAGCACACAATCAAGGCAGCTATAACAATGATGCTATTTTTAACCATTTCCTTGTTTATCACATTAATTTCAACCACATTTTCTGCTCATACACAGTATATCTACAAATATGTAAAACATGATTTACAGGAAATATCACTGGAAACATACCTTTAAGAAACATACTAACTCCTACCAACTTTTCTTAAATAAAACAAATCATCCAGCAACAGATGCAGAGTGAACGCTTGTAGTTCAAATTTCAATATATCTAGAAAATACTAAAATAAATCAACCTTTTTATTCTCATTTTTTTTATGTTCAAAACATCACATCTGACTGCGCACTGCCTTGATATATAATCAAGTGAATCTATCAGCTGATAGAATGAACTCTCATTCAGAGAGAGGGTTCCTATTGTTTCCCTTTTTCAATGGTATCACATATAGCTGTGCTGCAGGCTACATCAAGCACTGCAACCGCAAATCAGAGCCCAGGAAATCAGTGCTGTTGTGCCAATACTACACGCAGTAGAGAATCACACACACTCACAGCTTTCACACAGTGATGACTGGAGGCTGGCGTGAATTAGCCTGCTTGCACTCATCAGGCAGCGGCAGAGGGGGAGACAGATGCGGGCCACCAGCTGATATGTGGGTTAATTCATTATGTTTGGTTAAGTGGTGCTTTGTGCGGGAACAAAAGGCCCACGACTACAGACTGCTGTAGCTTCAACCGAAGCCTTTCTCCAAACACAATGGAAAACACCAATAATATCATAATAAAACAGAAGGGGGACAATGTTTATAGATAAATCACACGCCCTATCATCAGGTACCTTACTTTCAGTCACCTAGAGACAGATACCTGTAATATCAGCTGGAGAAGAAAACATGTGGGGTCAGACACACAGGTTCTCTTTGTGTACTACTCTCATTCCTCAACTAATAGAGAAAGCAATAAATGTCAGGTGGTTCCCCTCACTTGCAATAATGAGGGCTCGATATAACTAACTGCCAGAGAGTCCAAACTGTCTGGAACTTGTACTGGACAAGTTAGTGAAATACCCATGCTATCAACTAAGGACTGAGCAAGCAATAAATGTCAGTTTGTTCCCCTCACTTTCTTCAATAAGGGCTTGAAATTACTCATTGCCAGATAGTACAAACTGTCTGGAACTTGTACTGGACAGGTTAGGGAAGTTACCCATGGATGCTATCAACTAATGGAGCAAGCAATAAATGGCAGTTTGTTCCTATCACTTTCTACAATGAGGGCTTGAAATAACTCAATGCCAGATAGTACAAACTGTCTGGAACTTGTACTGGATGAGTTAGTGAAGTTACCCAAGCTACCAACTAAAGGAGCAAGCAATAAATGTCAGGTGGTTCCCCTCACTTTCAACAATGAGGGCTTGAAATAACTCAATGCCAGATAGTACAAACTGTCTGGAACTTGTACTGGATGAGTTACCCATGTTATTAACTTGCCTGGACTACCTGATTCTGAGGACTAAGGGTGTTAGGGACAAAGCTGTGTTGTGTGCATTGTGAAGCCATTTTCTTATTTCACTACATACTAACTTTGCTTGGTATAGGAGGAGAAGAGGAGAAACTAACCCCATTCACTGGTGCAAAAATATGTGTACATTTTTTTATTGTACATAACATTATTTCCTTACTCTGATTGGTGGTGGGACAACCTGCTTAGCTGACTCAGTAACCTGATTTTGGTCCAAATTGCCCTGCTGGAATAGTGGAATAATTTTGGTGGCTTTTGAGCCCTGACTGGTTTTCATTAGGACCTTAGCAAGAACAATCATAATGCACTGAAATAAAGTTACTCATTGTCATTGATAATTCAAAGAATGTCAATAATTGTGTATAACAATCTTTCGGGAAACATTGCCTCCAGATGAGAGATTTGTCTACAATAATATCAAAAGCATAATCACAAACTTGGCCAAATAACACAAGTAAGTACACACTTCTCAGTTCTCACTGACCGTCTGAGCTCTTATTGTTGACTGTTGACATCAGCCAAACAATAACAAGCTTAACTTGATTACCTCCTGTGGTACCATTGACATACAGCTAGTAGCCACATGCAGAGCTACTGCCCTAACCTAAACCTTACAGACTAAAACTGTGGCCAGCTAAGAGGGGACAAGGGATCTTATGGCCAATACACACAGCGTGCAACATAACCACTGGCTCGGTTGCAAGTTGCAAGTAAATTTGGCAAAAAACGGCAATGGGACAAGCTGAACAAGACCCTGGCTTGCCAGGGTCTTAGCCGATATTTGGAAACAGGGTGTCCAAATAGAGGTTTCATAGACTTCTGCGTGTCCAAAGTGTGGTACAAAATACATACTACTAATAAGATAGACCCTATACCTTTACAGATTTTGCTTTTTTAGGCCAGATACTGCTTTTGTGTGTCTTACAAAAGTGACACTACAGCTTCTTCATCTTCTATCTTCTAAGAAAAGTCATCTTCAGCAAATTCTGACATAAACTTTTGGGTGTCCAAACTGTCAAAAAACAGTGTTCTGCTTGTCCAAATGACACGCTGGACACATAGGCGGCTAAGCCACTGTGGCTTGCTCTGCTTGGCAAGTGATGTTTTGGGCAAAGTTTAATCTCACCTTTGCTTAACAGACTGGCTGGCCAAGTGGAAGTGCCGGCGGGGCCAGTAAACTTCAGGGGCAGCTTGCCCCTCTCAGAAAATGATGTTTTGCAACCTATGTTGCACCCTGACACATTATACTTTAACATGGCTGTTTGAGTTCAAATGGTGGTAGCCAAATTGTCCTTTTATTCCAGTATGCAGCAAGGAGGCTCAACACTGATTTGGCTGGAAACACAAGTTACAATATCTGACCATCCCTAGTCAGGGTCTTAGCCAGGATTTCAAAAATGCCTGTTCAAAACAGCAATTTCAAAATATCTGCCCGTCCAGATTAAGCTACTTATCTACTTCAAATCCTTATACCAGCTACATTAAATAGCCTAGTGTGTCAAAAAGGGTAATTTACACTTCAGCTATACCCTAGCAGATGATCTGTTAGGAAGATATTCAATTATTACCCCCCAAAAGTCAAAATTGATAAATTTTCATAGAGATTTTTGCCTGTCCAAACAGGAGTTTTTTTAGGAAACTACCTGTCCAAAAGACAGGTAAGGCGGGTCCTGGCTAAGTCCCTGCCCCTAGTGCAGAGCAGAACTGAAGTAAGAGAAGTCTTTTCAATGGGACTCACTCTCACTAGGCTGAATAAAACAGCTCAACACAGAGCTATATCTAACCTGAATCACCCACAACCAAAGACAGTAATATATGCTCACCAAAGTCACAACATGATGACGCTTAAGGGCCAAGTTAAAATGTTGCAAGCAGATTCACAGATACCCTCAATATCATTTAGTCTAGCAGAATATGTTGCTTTCTTGGTTAAGTAAGTATATATTAGTAATTTCTAGGGACAGCCTTTTAACCCATTCACACTGAGGTACTTTGGAAAGTATCGTCTGCTACTCTCATACTCGGGTATAAAGCGAAAGTTCACAAAATATTTGAAGGAGATTTGTTGTTTGTCTTCAGATCAACATTTTTCATTCAAATGTTTTCAAAAAAATGCTTTTGTAAGGGAAATATTTCCAAAATCGTCAGGCCTCTTTTGGCCGCTCTGCATGTAAATGGGTTAGAGAAGCCAACTAGACAGTGGCAACGGGAGGCCTGGCCAACAGAAGTTAAAGTTAACAACTTCAATGAGACATCAACGAAAAAGTACAAAGTTTGGGTGCCTTAGATAGATGCGAGACTAATAGTCTAATACAAATGCCATCTTATTATCCAAATGGTTTCCTCCCATCCAAAAAATTGAAACCTTAAATCTGCTTTCAAGATATACACAACACATTATGTCACAGAAGGCCCTTAGCCTGGGCACTATTCAAAACACTGTGCAGACCTCTCACAGATTTCCAGATATTGGCCATTTCCAGTTGATACCAGCATATGTGGTTAAAGGGGCACTAAACCCTGAAATACATGCCAGCTTATAAATATGAAAGGAAATACACTTTTTAAGCCATCAATCAAAGACCCAATTCCAATTAGGTCCCACGGGGCAGAAAAGTGTGTATTCCAGTTGCCCCATCTCCTACGAGTGGGCAGCCATACCTCACACATCCTGCTACTGCCAGGAAGTCACACTTACTTGTGGACAGGACAGCAATTACTACTATGCACACCTTGCAGCAACTCTGTGTTTCTACTCTCAATTTCCAGCTTTTGGCTTCAGCTGAATGGACCGGCAAAAGCTGATGATAGCAAAATCATAATGTTGAATCCATATGTTGCTTTTGGCTGTACATACTAATAGATTTGGAAGTGGCGTTGTCTTTAACAAGATTCCATGTGATAAAGAGACACAGAAATTGTGGCTTATTGCACTCAAACCTGCTAAGCCACCTAATGATCTAAAGCATGCCTGTGTGCGCTGTGACCGGTTTCTGGAAGGGGATTACTGCCCAAGTTACAAAATGCAATCAGAAGTAATTGGTAGAAGTGCAGAGGAGATACTAAAGCGAATCTGCCGTACCATTCGTACCAAGTGTGTTTTCCTTCAACTCAAAGGGATCAAGAGAAATAGAAGCTAGATCATGTTTAGTGCCCCTTTAAATTATATAATGAAATGGGCAATCAGCGCAGGGACTTGACCCGTCCAGTCTGTCTTTTGGACAGGCACTGGCAGTTAATTTTAAAATCTTCCTTTTTGGACTGGCAAAAGTTTCTATGAAGAATTTTCAACTGTGAGTTTTTGGGGTTAACCCTTTCCTAACAAACCCATCTTCAAAGACATGACTGATGTGTGAATTGCCATTTTTGGACACCATAGGCTAACAAATGTAGCTGGCATATATGGATTTGAAGTTACCGAGTACAGTTTAAAACCGGGTAGCTAAATCTGGAAGGGGACAGGAATTAATTTTCTTGATAGCTGTTTCAGACAGGCATTTTCAAAATCCTGGCTAAGATCTTGAATCAGTGTAGACTACCTTATAATAGAAAGTATGGTGCGTGGAAAATCTGATGTCTCTGCATAAGGCAAAGGCAAGCCAAACAAACACAGTTAACAACCACAACATCTACATTTGATTCATTATAGTCAGTATTTAACTTAAAGAATCAGTGTTATGGAAACGTTTATACATCACTTCAATTTGGTGTTTGCTGATTCTGGGACTATGGCTGTCAAAGACTGTCTGACCTCAACCTCAGGGACTTAGCCAGAACCCGTCCTGCCTGTTTTTTGGATGTCCAAACATTTTCTGAAAACCTCCTTTTTGGACAGGCAAAAATTCCTATGCAGAATTTTTTTATTTTGACTTTTTTTTTGGGGGGGGGGGGGAATAAACAAATATTTCCTAACACGCCATCTTTAAGGACATAGCTGAAGTGTAAATTACGTTTATTGACACAATAGGCTACTAAATGTAGTTGGTATAAGGATTTGAAGTAGATAAGTAGCGAAAATCTGGACTAGCAGAAATTTTGGAATTGCTGTTTTGGACAGACATTTTTGAAATACTGGCTAAGACCCTGCCTCAATTGCATTCCTTTGTAGTATGTACATAGGCTACTTGTAAAGGTTACAGAGCTCTACGCTGGTGCTTGCCCTTTGCCCCGGGCAAGTAAAATTTGTAAATTATAGCTGAAGGGCAAGTGAAAACTGTACCTTGCTTGCCCCACTGTGCAAGAACGCTGTACATATATATTACAGGTTTACTTATGAGAATGTGCGCAAATTTTGTGATCTGGCATCCAAGCTTGTCCTAGAAAATATGTTCTTACATGCCAGCACCATGTTCTACTTGTTTTTTTAATGAATATTATAAAAGATACAGTTTTTCAAGGGCAGGTGAAAGTTGGTGTAGGGCAAGTGGAAGTTGAATCTCACTTGCCCTAATGGCCAAGTCAACGTAAAAGTTATAGCTAATTCAAGCTAACAATGAGCAAAGTGAATGGGTTTGTAAGTTTCAACTGTGTGCCTGAAAGATCAGGTTTGATTTCTATTGATGTTCCAGCCAAACCCACCTGTCCACTTCTGGAAATCTGGGTCAGTTTGTGGTTAGCAGTCTCTGAGTGTGGTGAACTTGAACATAAGGGGATCTAAAGGGGCAATTGGTACTTGGGACACTAATAGTCTAAAATAAGATGTAGAGATTGTGGTTCTTGAGATATGGTACCCCTGGAGAGCCTCGCTACTCTGTGACCCTGAAAACCTACTTGTCTACTGGCAAAACCCATCTGTCTACTTTACAAGTGGACATGTAGAGGTCACACGTCCACCTGTAGGGTCTATCAATCTTTTGTGCAGAGTGAATGGACTATACTCCTGAGCTTGTACTATCGCTCATTGTTAGCTTGAATTAGCTGTAATGTCGTGCCCTGGGTTACTATGACCCCTCTCTTTGGCCTTATGTACAGCAACTTTTTGTTTAACTAGGTTATAAGTAGATCCTGACACTGCACATAAATACACGGGCACGATGCCAGACAGTCCATTCGTCAAGACCACTTGATGGTGTGAAAGGTTTGTAATTGCATCAGACTAAGACTAAGTTCATGTCAGTGTCTTAGCCAGGATTTAGAAACTGGGTGCCAACAATTGGCAGTTGCAAAATTTTTGGGCGTCCAAATTTTAAGCTTGAGATTGCATCATTGGGATTATTAGATATTGCACACAAAAATATTTGGGGGTTCTTTTTAAGGGTTTGGGTGTCCAAAAAGGCACCCAGACGCCCTGCTGGCTATGACCATGGTTCATGTAACTTGCCCCACCTAGCTATGTTGTTTTACAATTACAAGCCCACAATGCCCCACCTTATTTCTGCAAGTTAATTCGGCAAAAAACAGCAATTGGACAGGCAGAACAAGACCCTAACTTGCCCCGCTCTGCAAGTTATGTTTTAGGCACAATCCTCACAATGTAACTCACATTTGTTTAACAGCGTGGCTGGCTTTCTTGAGACCCTTCAACTCTGTGATCAAAATTAAATGTGACAGGTCTGAATTTAAATATTTAAGATGTTATGCAATACATGTGATAGAGCAAAAGGAAACCAAGAATGATTATCACTATCATATATTTCATTAGGCTTTCATTTTTGGTGGGTAATTACCTAGTAAAATTGGACAGCTTTAATGCCAGCTTTCCCCTGAATATGTAAAGGTTTAACTCATAAATTACAGAGCAATATTATTTTTCTAGATAGCGAGTTAAACCTGACCTCTTTAGCACTACCCTGGTAAGGTCATCTCAGGCCAGTTCTGCTTGCAGTGTAAGCCATAACTAAGGAGTGCTGAGGACAGCAGGGTGCAACATAGGTTCTAAAACATTTTTGCAGAGCACTTGGGGCTACCTGCCCCTAAAGTTTACTTGCCCTGCCTGCCCTCCACCACTTCGTTATAACAAGGGTGAGTTACACGCTGCCAAAAACATAACATGCCAAGCAGGGCAGGTTCGGGTATTCTCTTCTCGCCTGATAGCCATGTTTTGACAAATTCACTTGCAACGGGGCAAGTGGTTATGTTGCACGCTGGACAGGTTTGAGATACATGCAACCTTCTCTAAGGCCACGTTTGTGGCTTGAATCCCAGCTTCAGACATGAATAGTTGCTGTTCATTTTGCCATGACAAGAAATATCTATGGACTATCAGGGTAGAACATGTTTACCAAGTACTGGACTGACATGACAACTACACCAATGTGAAAACAACCCACCGTAATGCAACAAATCACAGCTAAGCTTTTTTGCCCCACTTAAATCTAAACTTCCAAGGAACTGTATGTTGAGAGCAATTTACCTATCTTTACCTTGACATTTATAACGCTGATTGTTCAGGGATGCACACTGATCATATGGAGGACATTGCTATAAAAGATCATACGTTTGTGTACTTCCAGAGGACCATCAAGTCAACCACTACATTTCAAATGCTCCATCTTGTCATTTACCACTTGTTGGTGTGCACATGCATAAAACACACATTTTTGACAAAAAAATTGGTACCGGCCTACATACCCTATTTTTTCCTGGACCGTTACAGGAAACTAACAATTTCTTTTTTAGGCCTTATTATATAGCTAGTATAAGGTATAAGGATTTGAAGTAAATTGGTAGCTAAATCTGGAGGGCAGATATTTTGAAATTACTGTTTTGGACAGGCATTTTTGAAATCCTGACTAAGACCCTGTCGGCCTGCCGCCCCCCCCCCCCCCCCCTCTTCTGAAAATATGTCGCTATATGGAGTATATTCATTAGTATAATTGTCAAGAGGGAATACTTCCCAGCAGATATTCACCCCACCATGGCAATCTCCACCTTTCATAGCTAGAAGAGTTTACAAAGAAATTTTACTCCCATACAGGATATTTTCCTAAGAAATCCAACACCGTAGAGGTGACATTTTCCTCTAAAATATTTCCATCATAAAATATTGACAAACATATCATATTGTTCGGGAAATATTCAATAGTATATTGTATCATGAATTTTTTAGGGTGCCAAGCCCTAGGTATTGACCTCAAAATCATTCATACTCAGATAAGCTTAGTGTGTCATCCCAAGTTTGTACTAGTCCTGAAGTGAGAAATGTATCAAATCAAGCTTGTTGCACATTTTATACACCTTAAAAGTTCATAGACATAGCCAGTAGTACCTTTGAAAGAGATATATTGTGTATATCTGTTTACCAATCGTTGCACAAACGAAAACCTAAATATTGGTTTAAATTTGAATAAAATTGAAATCCAGTCAGGGCAAATTGGACAAAGTTGCTTGTTTTACATTCTGGGGTCCTCACTACGAGTCCACATTTAATATAATAGTTGACCCTAAAATCCCAGATATGTGTGGAATGTTATGGGGTGCTTAGCCACATGTGTTTGCAAATCGATGTTTACAAGTCAGATCTTATTCAATTGCATGTTTTTCTCTCACTGTAATTTAATGTGGAGGGATGTCTGAATGCTATATGCCATACAGACGCATTACATATTTCCTTGAAGGACCCAGCAGTAGGCATTCATAGGTCAATACATGACAAACCTGACACTGCATAAAAAATCTCGAAAAGACCATCATGAACATTGAACAGGGCTCGAAATATGCTGGAGCCTTGAATTCTGCTGTGGCTTCAACTCTACAGGGAGCCCAAAGATGTACTGGTTTCCAGGGTCTTAGCCAGGATTTATAAACTGGGCCCCAGAATTAGCAGTTGCAATTTTTTTGCATCATAGTTTTCAAATGAGACCACAATATACTCAGCTTACAACCACAATTTTGTATTTACTTACTGGAATAAGACATCCTCTTACAATGTCATGGAAATTATATTGAGGTAAAAAAATTGATTATATGCTTAAACTTCTAAGAAATAACTCCCAAAAAAATGTTTAAATTGCTGCCTTCGACAGATGTTTTTTTTTTCAAATTCAGGGAGAAACCCTGACAGGTAGTTCCCTGAAAACCTCCAATTTGGACAGACTAAAAATTCTATGAAAATTTTCCAGTTTTTACTTTTTACGACTGGAGTCAATAACCATAACCTTTTCCAACACAGAATACACTTCAAAGACATGGCAGAAGTGCAAATTCCCCTTGATAACATAGTAGGCTATCAAATGCAATTGGTATAGAGATATGAAGAAGCTAAGCAGCTAAATATGGATGGGCACAAAAAATCACTCCTGAAAATAAGTGGAGTGCCATTCATTGGTTGCATTTGGCCATCTGCCCTATATGATACAGAAAGAATATTTCACAACTCAAAATATTCTAAATTCAAATATTAATTGACACAGTGGTTGCTGGTTGATAAAAGAAATGTGTGCATGGTGGTAAAAGACACATAGAAGATTCAACTTCCCTGCTATTCACAGCAACATGGGCCAATATGTAAACAAACCAACATGGCTTCCTTGAGTCAGTGACCTAGATCTTGTCGAGGGTACCTCCACAGTCAGCAGGCATGAAGTTTTGCAATCAAAACATGTCCCCTTCAAAGATATTCTTAACCATCGGTCCTAACTAAATGTCCTAATTCTTTGGCAGGTTTTATATTCATATCTTATGCAAATTCAGGCTGATGTACCTCTGAGGTCAGTGGTACTAGTGTCCAGAAATGTATCATAATGCCTTTTATGGATTGATCAACACAAATTTATTTAGAATATCCACCCAATGTGAGAACAATTTAGACTTAAATGGGCATTTACTTTTGACCACAGAAATAATTAGCTTATTTCATTAATTTGTCATGTAATTACTCAGTAGAAGCAGGATCTGCAGGTGCTTGCAAGGTCTGCCAGGCAGAAATGCATGTTTTCTTCCAGTAAATCCCTTAAATAATTGGCCAGACATGCATATGCAAGGGAACCATTTCTCTGAACTGCAGTTGCTTTTTTAAGTAACTTACCCTACATCTTTTTTTCTCATGGAGTGACACGCATGCATGTACCCCACTGGTAACAGGGTTCTGAGCAAGCATGCTCCAAAAGTGTGCTTTAGATACTATATAATGATACATGAGCATGGTCCAACTAATCCTCAATTCTGCCACGTCTTGGCCAGTCTTAACAGCAAACTCTCTGCATAATACTTACCCGTAGCTGCTGTTGCTGTGAAGCACCCAGCCCTGAACTGCCCAGCAAGTTCTGTGGAGATCCCATTTGGTTTTGTCCCAAACTATTGGCTAGCATATTTCCTTGTGGCAGTGATCCTGGCAGAGATGACGGTACACTCCTTGTCACAGCATTTCCACTAGTAACTGTATAATGAGGTCCATTCAGCATTTGCTTTGGATGCATATTTGCACTGCTCATAGATAGTGCTTGAGAAGTCATTGGATTTGAGTTTAATGTGTTTGCCATAGAAATAGTTCCAATATTACTCGCTATACTAGAAATACTTGTCAATAATGTGTCATTGTTCATACTATGTGATGAAGAAGTCCCAGTTTTATTTCCCATACTAGGAGGAGATGATAAATTATTAGAAAGAGGGCTTTTCACAGCATTGTTCATACTAATATTTACACTAGGGCTAGGAGTCTTTTCAAGTCTTCCTGAGCCATGCTGTGGACTTGCTATGCTATTTGTCAATGTATTATTTGAAACACTGTTTGGTGTTGTGGAATTACTTGACAATAATTGTGACAAGTTTTGATGTCTCTGTGAGGTACTATCTGGCTGCTGTTGGTTGTTTTCGGAACCATTGGTCCCATTTTGAGAGCTTTCTGCTGTACCAACAGGGCCCCCAATAAGTTCATCCGGCAATTGCGTCTCCAAAGCATCCAGCAACCCAAGGTTGAAGTCTGAAAAGGTAAAATGTGATTAGTAGCAATGTATCAATAGCAGAATCAAGCCCCTCAATGAGCAATACATGAAAACAAAGGTGAGAACAATAATTTCTGGAAACTAATAACTGAAGTGTCATGCCACCTTTTACCAGGCATTTATTGTATTTCACAAGTAAATGTACACCCTAGAATCAGTGCAAAAAATGACAAACCATTAGTTTTCTTAACAACAAAATGTTACACCCCAAGAAATGCCGGCATGGACACATGTACTTCGCATCATTATCAATACTTGCTCAGCAACTCATTATTTAGATCAGTTGCGTCTCAGCAATCAGTGCAAGCACTGTTCAAAATATAAATGGGCACTAAATCAGGCCAAAAAATGAACAACAATCTAAGTAGAAATAGATCCAAACAATGCGTCTCACCTGAATTGTCATTTGGAGTGAGCGTCGGCGATGAGATTTTTTGCCTTTTAGTCGGTGGCCCATCCACGAGCTGGTGATGGTCGGCCATGTTTGTATATTACAGTTTTCCTTATACACAAGAATTGAACTTGTTGATCAGAAATCCTCAAAAATATGGCCTTTAAGCCATATAAAGGCTACCCTGATCGATGAATGAGCATCTAATGATCCCAAGGAATAGTCAAATTCCATCTTAGGTCATTCTGCGGCCTTCCGATCTTCGAATTTTACACCATAATTTCAAAGCACAAAGCCGATATTCCTTAGAGCGATGTCTCCTTGTAGCCGCTCCTTATGGAGATCAAGCCGTCCGGTTCCACGGTAAGTCCATTCCTATTGACACCATCTAACTCCTATGGTGGGTTTAGATGGACTTGGCAACGAACAAATCAACAAAATAACGGTAAAAAGTGAAAATTTTGAAGGTCAGAATTGGCCAAAATGGCGGCTGTTGATGAAAAGTTTTACGCTTGTCACAGAAAACAACGAAGATTACCGAGTGGGTATTCCCGATACGGAAACTAATTATTCATAGGAATTACCCTATCACGTGATCAGACTCGGAGTCCGGATTGGCTCATTTGCCAGCCATGTCACGTGAACGGGGCTTCGTAGCTTTCCGGAAGATTCCGAGAATGATAGTCGTAGTGAATTATGGGTAATATTAAATGCCCCATCTCTTTCAGTGGATTCCCTCCATTTGGGTTTCGCTTAGCAGGTACCCGCTGAGTGGCACTCCTGGATAAAAGGGGAATTGCAACCTTTTCCCCGGATTTATTGCACCCTCAATAGGACTATATATGATGGCCATATTTCGAATTCATACTAGTGCATGTTTTGGGGTGTGTGCATTAATAGTTTTGTAATAACTTCTAAATTCTTATTGATGATTTGTACCAGGAGGCTGGACACTGGGAGTGGAATGACAATATGCAATATCAGAAACAAATGATTCCAATTCCAGTTGTTCTGCTACCACCTTCTTGGCTAAAACATGGACACCTTTTGCTGCTGTTCATGGAAGAATATTTCATACATCTGGAGAGCTAATGAAGGGTCTTTAGAATGTGATATTCTGGACACCTGAAAACTGATTCCAAAGTATACATTTTCACTCATGAAAAAATAAGAAAAAACAAAATTTTACAATTTCCAAATTTAGGCAGCCTGTTTCTAAATCCGGATTAAGATCTTGTCCATCTCCATCATATTCTCATTCTCTTATTACAATTTCACTACATTAGCAACATTGTAAATGGTAATAAAATTAGTGTGGGTTTGCTACTTAATTACAGTTACTCAGTAGCTATATAGTTGCATACATATCTATATATACTACAACTGATTCTCAATTCATTCATGTTCCTGGAGAAAAAGTCTGGATCTATGTCACTTCAGACAATACCTAAGGAGTCAAGAATGATATTACAAAAGATTTGATGGCGATTTATTGGTAGTGTGTTTATAAAACATCATATAAAGATATACCAAATTTTTAACTCTTGTTATGGCTCAAGCAAACAGTAAATTTATCTTCAGGGATTTCTCTGCCTATGACTAGGGTCTTTGCAAGAATTTTCAAACTGTGTCCAAAATGTCATTCTAGAAACTTTTGGGTGTCCTATTTTTCAATGATTATCAAAATATCCAGATAACAACCATTAAGAAGTAGGGGATGATTACAATATATATATGTAAAATGGCCTGAATGCCATAGCAGTTACATTGAGGCAGAGCGATGTATGTCTCTGATTGAGGTGAAAACTCATTTGTTTTAGATTGACCTTTGTTTTTTAGAAATTCCCCACAAAAAAATCTGGGTTTCCTGATGTATGATTTTCGAGGGTTTGTGCATACTCATAATCATAATCAGAATAACTTTGAATGTCTAGGATATCACTGAGCAGAGTAAGCGTCAACTATTGCAGAAACTCCCATAGGCTTCACCGCTTGTACACAAGCAGAAAGATTTTTGGTCTTCTCTATATTGAATTTCACCAAGACATGGTCGCTGCAAACACATCTTTGGTATCAAATGTTAACAGATTTGCTTGAAATTTGGCAAAGTAATAGCTAACAGTATTTCGGTGGGAAAGGTATCACAGTTTTTCTAATTTTGACTGTAAGATATGTAATCTGAAAGTTAGAAATTGCAATTTGAACATAGAAAATAGAAATAATAATAATAATTGATATTTGATATAGTGCCCTCTCCAACTTGAACTATGATGTTCAAAAGTGCTTTTTAAAAAAAAGGCAGTGGACATGTTTAGTCAAATAAACTCCTTTCAAAATAACAATGTTTTCAGCTGTGTCTTGAAGTTGTGCACACTATCAGCTGTCTTGATATTGTCGGGGAGCTCATTCCAAAGGCATGGTGCATAGGCACAGAAGGCTCTGTCACCAAACCTTTTCAGATTAGTGTGTGGTATCTGTAATAAGTCCTTAGAACCCCTTTATTGGCTTGTTTGACTAACAAGCTGACTTTTTAGACATGTAATGTGATACCCTTCCCTCCCTATTGATCTTTCCTCCACATCATGTAAATTTGAAAAAAAGATTGCGTTAGTTTAAGTTTTGCATTTTTTAGCAAAACTAAAATTCGCAATGATTAGTGCTGCCACTCTAAGTGTATAGCTGGCACTCCATGTTGCGACCAATTCGCAAAATAAAAAACGTAAAAATAAATTTTCTGTAAATTCGCAAATTTTACTCTACACAATCTTTTGTTAATCTACAGTATGAGAAATGTGAAGGTTCCCGGTGCAAAGTTGTGGGTAGGAGCTCCAATTGAAAACACTAAGCATATTTTTTCCGTTTTTTACCCCCAAAAATCTTACACTTTTCTGAGATGTACTTTGTCGATTCTTAATGAAGTCCTCATCAGAAACCAATCAGGCAATATATACTTTGTGTATTTTAGATTGTCAAATAAACATAGGGTATGGGAAAACTGGGTCAAATAAATTAACCCCATAAGTAGGCCTGAAAGATCTTTTGTTGAGGAACACTTTAAGTATCACAAATGTACCCTCCCAGCAGGGTGTAACATTTTGGGGTAAAAAATTGAAAAAACATACATAGTGTTTCAAATATAGGTCCTGTCCTCAATTCTGGGCTGGGTCCATCAAATTTCATAAATGTGGATGAATTATAATTATGGAGGAAAATGTATCGCACTTTTTTGCTCTTAAAACTTTATGACCATTTTTGGAATTTTTGTCGAAAAGGAGAAAAAAGTGTATTTTTCAACTTCTAGATTGCTTAACTTTGGAATAGAGGTAAAATTCGAAAAACTGTGCTACACATCCCTCTGAAAAAACTCTTAGCTATTTACATACCAAATTTCAAGAAAATCTATTAACATTTGGTACCCAAAATGCTTGTTTAAAGCAATCATGTTTTGGTGAAATTCAACATGGAGAAAAGAGCAAAAGACGTTGAGGCTACAAGACAAATCTTATCAGGTAAACTTTTACACACGCCAAAGCATTCTGACTTGCAATACTTGCCTAAAATATCAATCCAAAATTTTGGGATGTCCAACGTCTTTTTGTGTATTCTTGACCTTTGGACGATCCTTAATCAGAATCTGGCGGGTGCCACCCTCATACCCTTGGGCATGTTTTTAATTTGCATAAATTCAATATGGCCGCCATGCTCTCATTGGAATAGGAAATGCATATTAATATTGGTACTACACTTAATTTCAAAACAGCCAGAGAGACTCAACTGAGTAGGCAAAATAATGATGAGGAATCCAAAAATGATAATTATAAAGCTAAATATTGAACTTATAGACTTCTAATTTGCATAAAAACATGGCCGCCATGCACAATTGTCATAAAAAACTATTTTCCTGTATTTGTGTTAAGTATCTTACTCATTAAGGGGAATATCACTTCTGTTTTTGTTTAGAGGATTGCCGTACATACCTGAGGACTGAGAAGGTGGATTGCATTTACTTCTATGGAAGAGCAAAGTCAAAATGACATCATTGAGCCATGCAGAAACAAATATAGCAACCACCAAGAATAATATGAATTCAAAGCATTTTATTTTGAGTTATTTCTTTTATTGACTCGTTTTTTCCTCTACCCTGCTTTTATTTGAAAATTTAGCCTATACAAAATATATACATGTATTGCCTGAAAGGTCTTTTGATGAAGAATACATGAAACATCACAAAAGTACCCTCAGAGCACTGTGCATAGTGTTTTCAAACAGAGCTCCTATCATTCAAGAATAACTGGTTGGTGACTAAGTTTCACAAATGTGGAGAAGTGACCAATACACATGGAAATTTATCATTTTTTCTAATTTTTATCCCGTTCAAATTTTATAACCTTTTCTTTCAGAATGTTTGTTGAAAATGAGAGAAAAAATACATTTTTCAACTTTCAGAGGGGCCTGCCCTGATGGTTGTACTGTAATGCATTTCCACTGACTGCTAGCTGTCTCTCACCACTGCCCGGGTTCGATTCATGTCTGTGGCATGTGAGAAAGTGACCAGTGACTTGGGTTTAGGCGTTGGTTTTCGCCTTGTACTCCGATTTCCTCCACCACATACAACTGGCTCAAGTTACAACTTAGCTGCAATATGGCAGAAGTGACGAAAAAAAATATTTTTAGCTCTATGATTAATTTCAAGCAAAGCCATAAACATTTGAAATTCTAAATGCATGGTTAAAGCAACTGTGTTTTGGTGAAATTCAATATGGAGAGGGCCTGCCCTGATGACTGTGTGGTCTAGGGCATTGCCACTGACTGCTAGCTGTCTCTCACCACTGCCTGGGTTTGAATCCTGGCCGGAACATGTGAGAAAGTTGCCGGTGACTTGGGGCGAGGCGGTGGTTTTCGCCAGGTACTCCGCTTTCCTCCACCAGTTTCAACTGGCTAGTCACAAATTAGCCTCAATATAAGAAAAAGTGAAGAAAAATCAAATTCCAAATCAATATGGAGAAAAGGACCGAAGACATTTCCTACTTGTGTGCAAGACTTTGGGAGCTTCTGTAATAGATAGTCTTTTACTATCCTCAGTGATTGCCTAGACATTCACAATTGGACTGATTATGAGAAAAAGTATGTAGTCTTTAACATATGTGAAAATCTGTTGATGACCCTATATTCGCAATTAACCCCACAATCCACCTTAAGTTCTTTTTATAATTTTATGCAAAAGAAACATGTCACCATGATATTTTCCATTCCAAAACCAGGCTTTGGATACCTTAGCTGCACTTACTTGGCACTGTTAATGCACCAATGGAGTCTCTACTAAGTCCTAGTATGGTGTACCCCACAAGGGGCACACCTTCTTGGCTTGATCAATGGTGTGCAACAGGAGCTGGTACCTCTCGGGGAACCCTACGCTGGCGTGGCACCCTGCTCACCTTTTAAGAGAATGGGGATGTGTGGATCTGTCTATGGATACCATGTATCTAAAAGACCCCTTGGTCCTCTTTGGATTTGAAGGCTCTGCTCTTTCTCTTCCACTTTTTCTTCTTTTGCATGCTCTGTCATTGCTCTTCAACAATGGCAAAGGACCACTTTACGAAAAAAAAAAAACCTTATGGCACTGAATGGCTTACTGTGCCGATGTGCCTTTAAGCCCTCATTCAATCAACCAGTATGGTTAAATCATTGTTGCATTTATCATCTGCCCCCCACTGGCAAACTATTGTGCAAGACACAATGGCAGATTTGCAGCTACAACTGTTTCTGGAGGAGGCACTCGCAGTTGAGCATCCATGAGCTACAACTCTCAGCAGTTCGGTGGGAATTGAATTTCCACTAGTAACAGGGTTTGGCACCCCATCAGTCATCTCCTATCTATTCAGTGATATCAGCATCTGGTGGTTCTAACTGGTCAGCTGCCTTCCAGATCATTGTCTGTAGGTTGCCACACTTGGGATGATGAGAAAGGTTGTTGTCAGTCAACCTCTGCGTTTCAGGTGCTCCCTTTCATCCTTTCCACGGCCCCCAGGTGTTCGCTCTGATAGTGGTGTAGATAGAGACCATTCTCAAGGTACAAGGGGTAGACATGCACCAGTATCTGGATAGTTGTTTGCTTATTAGAATCATTTGGTCCACATGGTCGAGTGTCATTTCGACCTGACCTGATTTTTGGTCACCAGGCTAGGCTTCCCTTGTAAACAAAAAGACATTTTTTCATGGAGAGTGATATATTGACGGACAATCCATATGCCCGGACCTACCTTGATCTGGCGTTGGTGGTGGAATGGAGATAGTGGGCAAACTGGGAGTATCTCACGGTGGGACATCCGTTTCTCCAACTGGAACTGACAATGTCAATAGCGACTGGCGCTCCAAGGAGGGTTGGGGAGGCCATCTGGGAGATTGGGTGGTCTCAGGTCAGTTACCTACACCAGGGGCAAAGCATCACAAACTGGCTGGAGTTCCAGGCAGTGTGGTTGACCATGAAGCAGTTTTGCCCCAACTTAGTGGTGCAGCTGTGGACATCCTGTCTGATAACTCTATTACAGTTGCCCACATCAACAAGGAGGATGGGACTCAGTTCCCCTCCAAGGCCAGACGAGAGTCAACTTGTCAGACTGATAATTCCTGTCTCAAACACTACAGACTTTGGTGTGTGGATAGAAGTGTGTCCCTCTCAGGCCACCCTAACAGAGGTGGCAAATCTCCTAAATGTCCTCAGAAAATTGCTGCGTAAAGGCAGGAACTTGACTGCCTCCACGTTGGCAGACTGTTGAAGCTATACAGGAGTTCCTCGATGGGTACACCGTCTTTCCTTAATCTGTTAGACCTAGGACTCTGAGAGAGACATCGGACCTTCCACGACTGGTGCACTTGGCTGAAGCCCCCTTTGAGCTTTTACTTTGGGCACCTCGGAAGTCTGTGGCCATAAAGACAGCTTTCCTCCTGCAACTGTCCCTGGCCAGGCGGGGGAGCTTGGTTCATGGCTGCAGGATAGACCCTGGTTATCTGCGGTGGGAGAATGGAGGGGGCCATTCAGTCAAGTATGTTTCAAGTTGCCCTGCTCTATAGCAAATATCTGCTCTGATTCCTGAAAAAAACAAGGCATCTTGGTTAAGAGAATCCACATCATGCATACCACCAAACTACATATACAATATTATCAAATTCTAAAGGGAACTAAGCAGTGGAAAGGTTACACAACTACTCAGCAAAGCAAACTACAAAGTTCAAAATTACAGAAGATAAGGTTGGTTGAATAGGTGAGTCTATGGGAATAGCATTTAGGAAAGAGAAGTGTTGCTGGTTATGCAGTGGCTGCTCTACATTCAACCTCTACCCTAAAAACATGCCAGAATGAGGAACTACAAGTGCACTAGGCAAGCAGCACTATGAGGCAAAGGAACTGTCTAGATTAGTGTGCATTAAGAACTTACAAAGATAAAGGGAAACATGTAATAAGTAATAGGCTAGTAGCAAGCTATTGTAATAGTCTATCACATAGCTTTGCACTCTTAGATCTTTCATACATAATTACATGCACAACAACATGCAAACAACAAAAAGGCAACTATATGAGGTCATATTTGAATGTAAAGAAAGATTGTTAGGTTACTGGTGCAACATCAAAAAAGGGTTAAAAAAATGTCAATTGTTTCCTCAAAACAGAAATACTTTTCATCTCAAATCACTCATTTTGGTCTCAGATAATGCTGAGAATGCATTTTAGAGCATCTAGAATCCTCTGGCTTCTGGGTGCCGCTCCCTTGCTGCAATGGCCGCCCACTGCTGGCGCACGGGCCCTACTCCGAAGTTGAACGGGCTTGGACACCCTACTTCTCAAACTGGCAATTTGGACACCCAGTTTTGGAAAAATGGCTAAGTCCCTGGAATCGTCCACAGGCCTCAATTCTACTCGAGAGATCTTGTTACCAAGGGCAGGTTCGGTGCAGCAGTGTTGGTGGCTGCTCGCACAGCTTCTAAGAAGTGAAGAGTCCCTTCCACAGCCGCTTTGAACGGCGGTACTCTGCTTCCAATGTGACCAGGTAAAACAGGAAATTAAAAGTAATTTCTCTTTAATAAGTACTTACCTAAGATCATTGCCCACCCTTCTGTAAAGTCCCTTAGGTTTTTTTCATGCCTGGAGATGCGCATGCAATGACCAGCCACATCTGCAGCCAGTTGTAGGTGCTGCCATGTGGGGGCACACTGTGACCTAACTGTTTTTCTTTTAACTTTGAGGCTAATCTTAGTAGCCCTAACCTATGGAGGGATCCGCCGTGGCCTAGTGGTTAGGATGCCTGGCTCCCAAGCGTGAGTTCGCAGGTTCGAGTCTCCGCTGGATCCCCAAGCGAGTTGGCCTGGTCGCTATATAAATGTGCGGCATTGTGGAGGACTGCCTATGGTCCTTCTGCAACAGAAAGACCCCTTGGAACCATTCGTGAAGAGTAGGGAATTTCTTCCCGGTTCCGGGTTTCTATCTTGTCGCGATATGACCTAAGCTGTTGAAAGCGACGTAAAACCCAATTCTTTCCTTCCCTTCCCTAACCTATGGACGTTTGAAATAGCCTTTCCATTAAAAAAAAAGAGAATACCACTGGGAGCAAGCCCCGGAGATGGTTTCCAATGATCGCAGGTAAGTATTTATCATAAACGAGAAGTTACTTCTAATTTTCTGGTTATACGAAAAGTATTAACTTTTTGAAGTAAATATTTTATAATTCTAAATAGAGGTTCTGGCTTAAAATCAATAATACTAGTAACCTCATTCCCTTTAAGGGAATACATGTACCATTGATTTATCATTTTACGTGCAAAATCACCTATTTGACAATATGTTTGCCTATATTATTTAGTAAGTAAATTTCATGCAATGACAATTATATAAGAATTCACCAGTCCTAAATTCTTGATGCAGTTAAACTGAGCGCTTATAAAAAGTCACTGATAGTTTGTGGCAGGCAGACGTCTGATAAATTACAAAGTGAATGCAATGGACTTATCTGTTGAATACCCGAAGAGCTAATATGTGAGCTCCAGAGAGTACAAAACAACGCTGCCAGGGTGATCACTCTCACAAAGAAGCATGACCATATCACTCTAGTACTTAAGGAGCTGCACTGGCTACCAGTCAGGAAGGGAATTGAATTCAAGTTTCTGCTACTGGCGTACAAGTGTTTGCATGGAACTGCACCTTCTTACCTGAGGGAATTGCTGAAAGAGTATGTCCTACCACGGACACTGAGATCAACATTCAAGAACTTACTCTGCGTGCCGAGATACAACATGAAAACCTACGGTGACAGATCGTTTAGTGCCTGTGCCCCAAAACTATGGAATCAGCTCCCAGATGATATTCGGGCAGCTGGGAGTGTGGCAATCTTCAAACGACAACTGAAAACACATCTGTTCAAAGATGTATATATCAATTAACTATGTGGATATCAACATATATCCTTTGACAATGGAATGTAATGCACCTTTGAGCATGTTTATATGGAAAGGGCGCAATATCAAATGACAATAGTATTATTATTATTATTATTAATATGATAAAGTGCCCCTGCTGTTTATATGCAGAAATACAAGTTAACACCACAGCCTGCCACCTATTGGTTTGTTCAGGGATGTTCATTTTGGAAAAAATCAGATTTAATGGCTAGATGGCTCCAAAACATGAAACCCACCTGTTTGTATATCACCAACCAAAACAACTGCAGTTGTTAGTCCGGCACAGAAAGCTGGATTTTGGGCTGAACCTTTTTTTTTCATATATAGTTTTTTTTTCAGTTGATTATGGTAGCCAAGGGTACCCACTTTAAGAATCTGCCGGGTGCCGGGCTGGCACCCTTAGGCAATTTGAGATATTGACCCATCTTTGCCACCCCCCATGGTACAAGAAATGGACAAATTGGGCTTTCTGCGGTTTTGGTTGTTCCAGATATTAAAATCTTAGAGACCTACAGACCCATCAACTTACATAGGCTCAATTTAGATAGCAAATAGGTATATGTTTGTATTTGAACATCCGTAGGTACCTTAATTGCTGAGAACAGGGGTCAAAAAGTGGGTCATTTAGTCAGAATATACAAAATTTTGCTTGTATTTTGCTAATATTTGAACAGCATTAAATCACAATAAAAGATTCCATCATTATTCTAGTTCTAAATATGATTTATTTAGCTAGCAAATTAATTGGTATTTGTAGTTGGCCAACGTTAGGTGCCTGCTATGCTGAAAACAGGGGTCAAAAAGTAGGTCACTTAGCTAAAATGCACGATTTTCGCCTGCAATTTGAACAGCATTATATCGACTTATATATAACTTTCACCATTCAAGTTCTAAATATGACTCATTTAGGTAACAAATAATTGATATTTGTACTTGGACCACTGTAAGTACCCGCATTGCTAAGAACAGGGGTCAAGAATTATGTGCATTTTGCACTTATATATACTTTTCACTATTTTCGTTCTAAATATGACTTATCTAGGTAGCAAATGAATTGATAATTGTAGTTGGACAACTGAAAATACCTGCATTGTCGGGAACAGGGGTCAGAAAATAGGTCACTTAGCTAAAATGTACTATTTTCGCTTGCATTTTGCTACTTTTTGAAAAGCATTACATCCATTTGTATATAACTTTCACCACTCTACTTTTAACTATGACATATTTAGGAGAAAGATGAAAAGATAATTGTAGTTGGACAACTGTAGGTACCCGCACTGCCGAGATAAGAGGTCTGAAATTAGGTCACTTAGCTAAAATGTACAATTTGCCTGCATTTTGCTCTTTTTTAAACAGCATTACATCGACTTATATGAGAGTTTCACTATTCTCGTTCGGAATGTTACTCATTTTGGTAGCAAGTAAATTGATAATTGTAGTCGGACAACTGTAGGTAGCTGCACCGTTGGGAACAAGGGTCAAAAATAGGTCACTTAGCTAAAATGCATGATTTTTGCCTCCGTTTTGCTCTTTAATCTTATATAACACTTTGTCTTCGCACTAGTTGCATTGTGTGGGAAAACTATGTCTTCAAATATTTAAAGGAATATACTGTACACTAGTATAACTTTATTGACTGTTGCAGAGGGCACTATGATATTTGTCATAGGCCTGAAGGCAGTAACCTGTCAAATTATCATATCAGCCCTTATCAGCTTATCACATGGTACACTCATACATTGTATAAAATCAGAATAGCAATAATAACAAGATGTAATGCCCTCTGTCGGATGGTATTATAGGGATTTGTCGATTAGCCACATGGTACAAATCTTAAAACATACTTTCCTGAAAAATACCCAAGCCGATGTCATGAATAATGGGGAATTCCCCTGACTTGGATGGATTTAGACAGTCGCTTATATATCATAAGACTCTGACTAGGAGTGAGGGATCAGGATTTGGGATTATGTTTACTGTCACCTATCCTACCATACAGAAGATAAGTCGTGAATCGTCTTTTGTAAATGGCGGAGAACAATACATAACTTCAAGTCAGTAGTAACTTTCTCAGATGCCCCAAATAGGACTTCAGCTTGTGTGGACTCCTTTATGTGTGATTGATATTGTTTTATAGGGAAAGCTATGCAGCTACATGTAAGTGATAGTGGCCGACAGGGACAGCTACATGTACATTATAGACATCTAATTCCTGCACCAGTCGATCGGACGTCTCCTAGTGCCTGGTTGTACAGAACCTATGGATAACATGTCATAAAAAATAAGCCAATCACATTACTGACCCATGTAGCTTGCGAATCAAAGCTATGTTCAGTTGCATGTGAGGTTATCCATGCATCCGTGCCCAGGAAACTGGGTGGCAATCAGTCGTGCAGTTGTGTATTATGCCCAGGCTCCTACACATTTAGTGCAGGAATTAAATGTCGGCACTGTACTGAACTGTACATGTACATGTAAACGTGTGATGTGTCTATGCTGAATGTGTATGGTTATGGTATACAAATCTTGGAAACTAATGGTGTCCTACTAGAAATATAAATTCATTTGGTTCATAAATAAGTCACATCTAGAACTAGATGGTGTCTTATATGTTGATATAGTGCTGTTCAAGTGAGAGTAAGACGCAGGCGAAAATATACATTTTAGCTAAGTGACCTATATTCTGACCCCTGTTCCCAGCGGTGCAGGTACCCACAGCTGTCCAACTACAATTATCAATTTATGTGTTACCCAAATGAGTAATATCTAGAACTTGAATAGTGAACGTCTTATATAAGTCGAGGTAATGCTTTTCAAAAAAGAGCAAAATGCATGTGGACAATGTACATTTTAGCTACATGTAAGTGACCTATTTTTTGACCCCTGTTCTCAGGTACCTGTAGTTGTCCAACTACAATTATCAATTTATTTGCTTCCTATATGTCATTTTCAAAATTAGAATAATGACAACTTTTTATAAGTCAATGTAATGTTCAAAAAAAGCAAAAGGCGAAAATTGTGCATTTTAGTTAAGTGACCTACTTTCTGACCCCTATTCTCAGCAGTGCGCGTACCTACAGTTATCCAACTACAATCATCCATCTATTGGCTACCTAAATAAGTCATATTTAGAACGAAAATAATGAAAGTTATATATAAATCAATATAACGCTGCCCAAAAAAGAGCAAAATGCAGGGGAAAATCGTACATTTTAGCTAAGTGACCTAATTCTTAACCTCTGTTCTTAGCAATGCGGGTACCTACAGTGGTCCAAGTACAAATATCAATTATTTGTTACCTAAATAAGTCATATTTAGAACTTGAATGGTGAAAGTTATATATAAGTCGATATAATACTGTTCAAATTGTAGGCGAAAATCGTACATTTTAGCAAAGTGACCTACTTTTTGACCCCTGTTATCAGCATAGCGGGCACCTAACGTTGGCCAACTACAAATATCAATTAATTTGCTAGCTGAATAAGTCATATTTAGAACTAGGATAGTGATGGAATCTTTTATTGTGATTTAATGCTGTTCAAATATTAGCAAAATACAAGCAAAATTTTGTATATTCTGACTAAATGACCCACTTTTTGACCCCTGTTCTCAGCAATTAAGGTACCTACGGATGTTCAAATACAAACATATACCTATTTGCTATCTAAATTGAGCCTATGTAAGTTGAATGGGTCTGTAGGTCTCTTAGATTTTAATATCTGGAACAACCAAAACCGGAGAAAGCCCAATTTGTCCATTTCTTGTACCATGGGGAGTGGCAAAGATGGGTCAATATCTCAAATTGCCCAGATTCTTAAAGTGGGTACCCTTGGCTACCAGAATCAACTGAAAAAATATATATATATGAAAAAAAAAAGGTTCAGCCCAAAATCCAGCTTTCTGTGCCGGACTATGTAAATAGACATATAAAATAAATAATTCTTGAGTGTGGCATAAGGATTCGGTTGGATAATAGATTTCGAATCAAACTCTACCAAAGATTTGCAGGGGTGGTGTTATTTTTTCAATAGCATTTGGTAGTTTTTCATTCATCTGGCATTCAAAGAAATCGTACAAAAATCTGGAAAAGTATCAAAATTGTCTGTACTCTTGGAAATCAATTGCTAGGTGAAAATAGCTAATTTTTCCTATTTTGTGTTATTGCCAATCATCTAAGATATCGAGTAGACACTTTGCATCTCGCTTTCGTGAATGTATTAAGTGTGTACTTTATTGACTGTACTAACGAGTACAAAAGTATGGCCATACCATGTAGAACACGTGCAAATATAAATAATATAAAAAACAGAAAGATCATAAATATAAGTGTGGAGGATCGCATTACGTCAAAATGAAGAATATCCAAGGGAGAAACAAAAATAAAGGGGATTGAAAGAACTGAAACAGGGTAGATTTAGAAACTACCAAAATACAACATACGAGGGGAAAAAGAAACTATTTGATTAGTCAAGGAATACTTAAGGATAATGGCGCACATTCACTTCCGATACAACTGTTTTTTTCAAACTTTCAAATTGGTTACTTCAATAGTACAGTTTCTAAAATTAAACAATGAAAACGAAGGGTCCCTATGATAGCTTTAGAGTAAATTGGGGTCAAGATATTATCTAAACCTATCACTGGCATGCTAATCTTAATCGATAGATGCTTAAATGCACGGATTTGTTAACTGTATATTTATATTAGGTGAATTAATCCAACACTGGCCAAGAGGGTAGTTAAGTAGTACATGGGGTTTTATAATTTTAAGCCAGACTCCCTTGGGAATATTAGTCAGCCTTAGATTATACGCATATATACTTCTTGCTTTACAAAGACATACACGCCGTTGTGTAAAAAAATCTAACCTTCCAAGGTTGGATCGCCACTGCCTCCTAAACAAAGTGAACAAATGGTGAGTTGCCACTTTTGAAATTGGTGCACTTTGATATGAAACGATGCACCTCCGAAATAGATCGATGCATATGCATCCGATGTAAACCGGCGCCTGTCAGTATGCACTGTCAACTGTTTTTGAATGAAATTTAATTTAAATGAAAAGTTGTCATAGATTTCGTCGATGCGAATGTTACTTTCAGTGATATATTCTTCATGTTGTAATACTGGCCGAGAAATAGTTTTAGCTGTTTTAAAGATATATTATTTTAGCCTGACATTTATTTGCCTTATTCAACTCCTCCAGTGCCAGCTTTCTCCCTATATCCAGATAGGGCCCCGTTGAAAGAGGTACTGGGAGGACAGAACAAATACAGAGAAGGGGGGAGGCAAGTGTTGCGGCAGGGCGCTAAAGGCCGCAGGAGTAGAAGTTGACGATGTAGTAAGGATCCGTGCTCCCAAAAAGTGAGTGGCGGGCGCACAGATCCAAGCCCAAAGTACAGGTGGTAGGTACATGGATAGGGCACTGATCAGCACGTAGGGACGTGTGAAAGGGCAGATAGAAGGTAAATGGGTGGGAGTTGCATAAAGTAATAGTCATGTGCAGCAGGTGTGCATGCACGTGACAACACCAACGTCATAGGGAACTTAATAGAACATCTCCTTCATCAACAGATATAAATTAATATTTACACCCATTAAACTTCACAGAGCTCAATTTTTATATGAAGGCTAGGCATTACTTACATCCATTAAACTATAGATTTCCTCGAAGAAATTCCCAACTTCACAACTGTGGAAATGTTTATTATAACTCAAAGATAAAAGATCGTTTTTAGACAAGGCCCAACATAAAGTCACTCACTAAAGTTATAGTGAACGGCATTTCAGGCAAACGTTCTCTCTGGGATCAGCGGATTTGACCAACAATTCATTTTAGCAAAGTAAAGTAAAATAAAAATAATGCCACTGTTAATTTGAGTAGATAATATTTCTGAGTACTACACGAAGGTGGAAATGATGTTATCAGCTGCGGGCGGACGCAATCGATCCCGCAACCCTTTACCTCGCAGGCAAGCGCTCTAACGACTAGGCTACGGCGACTTATTTACGATGTTGATGTTTGAAAAGAGAACTATATTGATGAAATCCCGTAACTCTATTTGGGATCGTTCCTAGCATTCCGAGTTTACTCTTGTCATTTACGTGACTGACAACCGGAGTAAATCTTTGAAAAGGACCGTTAGGGCACTTTTATCAATGTCCCCACATATTTACATACGGCCCGAAACTGATTATGACCTACCTTCGTCATGCGAGCCGGTAAATATCCAAATCAAATATGGCGCCTGTTGTCTAACTACTACCAATCGGCTCGGCATCACTGGAATGTCGTTAGAACCCGATCAGGAGCGCCAAAATAGCTCAAAATTTGTTTTTGATCTATTAATCTAAAGCCTTTTCAAATAAATGAACAATAGCAATTCTATCAATACGCCTTTACATGTCGTTAACTTTGTGGCATCGCATACCAATTTTTCCTTTACTATGAAATTGCTATTCTGAGGTTCAATTAATTACACTGGCTACCGTTTCACTTTTGCGGCGCTGCACGCCGGGTATGAACATTAGCGTCCAGCACCCTACACTTTTCTGTAGCCCGATTTTTCCCGTTAGAATTGATGATCCCCCACCATGCCTTATCTCAGCCAAGTTTCTCGTTTCCGCAAAAGTTTATGTTAAACCGTGTTCTATTCAAGGTAGCCTATGGAGTAGTATATAGACAGGGCATTTCTAGAACTTGGAGGTCCAGAAATGCATGCATTTCTAGAACCATTAATTCTAGAAATGCCCTGTCTATAAGATATATGAAAAAGTCTAAAATGTTTATAGTGAACAAAGTACTGCAAAGCAAATATTTTTGTTGGTAATGTTTAATGATATAAATCGTTCACGTACAATGTATGTAGTGTACCTTCCTCACAGGTGTGAGCAAACTTTTGAATATGCTCAATTCTTTTGGATGCATTCAAGAGCACCTGAAAAATCCTAAGCGAGACCTCTTTACTTCACTATGAACAAGTTTCACAAAGATCTGAAAGGTTGGCTGCTCCTCAGGGAATATGAATCTTCTGCATCCAAAGGAGGTTAAAACTTGCTTAGCAAATAACCTGAAGTTAGTCATATAGTATGCTATGTAAAGTCCTTCATATCTATTTTTCCTTTTGATCCTCAGACAGTCTGACGATAAAAGATCCAGCAAATCATAATTCATCTTTATACGAGAAAATCCAAGATATTCAACTGCATGCATTAATCTATCCAGTTGCACATAATACTTTCTCCCATATGGTAAGGGAAGATAGCCTCCATTGTGGTGATAAAGCAGAAAGTATTCTTCTGAAGAGAAGAGATGGTCTGGTAGTTCCACCACAACAAATCCTGGAGTTGTTTGTATCAGCGGGGATTGCTGGTTATACATGTTGATGTAGAGACGGAACAGTGGTATCTGTTCCAAAGCATGGTGAATTGTTTCTTTGGTAATTATATGGACAACTCTATTGTGTAGTTTGACTAGTAATCCAACATTGTTGAAGTGTAAACCGTCAAGTTCGTATTCTCCCCAGTTGAGTGACATGATCATAGTAAGATGTATCTTGAACCTCATCTCAGGTATAATATTCAAAGATATTACAATAGTAGGCCTGTTCATACTGACATTATCTTGTTAATCATACTTTGAATAGCATTATTTTTCACCTATCACATATTCCCGATATTAGGATTTATGTTATGCTAGATTTATATTTCGTTTGATAACCAAAATAGAGTTATGAAAGTCCTCATCACATACCAATGTAAATCAATAAAATAAAAAAATATGTCTACAAACCATTTGTATCCAAGACAAACACAGGTGGAAAAGTAGAAAAGCAAAACCAGTAACAACACTTAACATTTTCTCTATTTATTTGAAAGCAACTCATCTAACATGATCTCATTCTAGCACAATATGAGCACATATGTTAATTACCTGTACTCTAAACCTTTAAATGCAGTTTGGTACACACATAAACCTACATAAACCTATTCCTAGTTTATTCATTATACCTCTACATTACATTTGAACTAGAAGGCAAAATAGAAAAGCAATCTCATGTATACTAAGTAAATGTTTAACTTTAATATCTAAAATTCTAGATTGGTCTGATACATGTCTGAGCGTAACTACATGGATATACACCTATATAAACCTAATTAAAAAGCTTACAATAGTGCTTATCATAAACGTTAATAAATGCTATAGCTTTAAGCGTAATACATATTTGATATAGTGATATACAATACATATAGAAGTAAACCCTTTAAGTGTATCATAGCTCTAATCAAAATTGTCAATCATCTTTATAGTATGTATAATCATATAGTGATAAAAAATACTATGAAATTTTGACCTACTTGGAAATATTCTCCATATCAACTAAATCATACAATTCTAATGATGCTGAGTGCAAATCTAAAAGTGGATATATAAACCTAATGTATATGATTATATTTGATACATACATATATATATTTTTTAAGCATCTCTGTAGCATGCATTGTTACTATACAGAGATATGCAAACTCCTACAAAAAAAAAATCAATGATTACATATTAGAGTATATATAAATGAAAAATTATATTGGACCTGGACAAAGCTAGGGCACCTTTGATTTCTATGGCACAGGACTAAGTCTAGGCTATTGCCATGCAGGAGTCATTGGTCTTTTATATGAGCTCTGGTATTACAATTAAAGCGTCATTGACCCAGGGCATTGGCTATGGTGCCTCTGAAGTCTTTGGTCCAGGTCTAGCTAGGGCATCGCCATTTTATAGTTATTGGTCCTGGACTAAGCCTTGGACATCTCCAAATGAAAGTCTGTGTTGAATGATCATCCTTGGAAACTTGTTGTGCATTTGGTGTCAGATGCTTCACAACTTGAATCTCATGTCCATCGTAGATTTTTTCAATAATGATTTGAGCAACTTTACAGCCCCTTACAATTGGAACTGTATGGTTATTAAGATTGTGAATAACAATCCTAATTGCCTCTGTATAATCATTATCAATCATTCCTCCAAGTGTGATTAAGCCATGCTTTTCTGCAACTTCTGAAGTTTCAACGATTCGGCCACAGTATCCAAGTGGAATGTGCATTGCAATGCTTGTGTCAATAGTAACAGTAGATTGCGGTTTCACTGAAATATCTTCACAGGAAAACAGATCAAATCCAGCAGCTGTGATAGATCTTTTATTGGGAACCTTTGCGTACGGTGCGAGTTTTTGAACTAGAATTTTATCATCTGTCATCTGCTCCTGGACAGTGTCATAAAATCTTTCAAACATTTCACATGTTTGTGCACTGTATTGGTGTAGTCCTTCAGCGTCCACAAATTGTTTCATTTCATCTGTGTATGATCCCATAGGTTCCATGTTGACAAGGTCTGTTGCGTTATTGAAGTTAGTCATCAGTGATAATCAAGATTGACAACATGCATCTCACATTATTTATGTACTTGTTTGTCAAATCAGCACATAGTTATGTCATAATTGTAGTATTCAGTGGCACAGTTGATGAATCTTGAACTTGATGTGTCCTATGTGAATATCCATATTCCTTTGTTGTTGATTTAGTCCAGTTTTTGCACAATAACCACCTCATGAGCATCATGAATTTTCTTAATGATAATTTTTGCAATACGATTTCCTGGATGAAAGTTTACAGAGTGAGCAGAGAGATTGCGCAGCACAACCTTAATCTCACTTCTGTAGTTGGCATCTACCACACCTCCTAAAGTTACTAAACTGTGTTTCGCAGCAAGCTCGGGGTTCTCAACTATGTGTCCATAATAGCCAACTGGAATCTGCATGGCAATTTTTGTATCAATAATTGTTGTGGAGTTAGGTTCAAGCGTGACTGCTTCAAAAGCAAATAGGTCGAAGCCTGCAACTCTTGAAGATATTTTTCGTGGTTTTATGGCATGACGATTTAATTTCTTTATCAAGAACCTTTTTCCTAGTACCATTTGTACCATATCTGCAATCATTCCCCTCCGCTTAACTGGAGACTGATCATCATCACTTTCTATTTCTCCTTCTGATAGGGTATCTTTAGTTGGCCCTTCTAATTCACCAATGGCTCTCTTAGTTCCCGAAGGCTTTGATTCTTCTTTATTGCTCATCATGTTACTTTAGTGGCTTATCAAGTAGCTCAGGACATCAATCTCAGAAGTTTTTGTTTTAAGTTCGTTATTTGTTTTGAAGGTCAACATTCATTTTTTCATGAAGCTATGAGCTATTTGCTTACCGATAAAATCTGAATCAAATATATCTAAATCGACATTGAAGTTATGCTCCACAATTGTATTGATTAAAAGATCATTTGCTAGGAGATCACGTTCATTAAAAAGCTTTAGAATTGTTTCCATGGAATGCCCTAGAGCTCTCATGAAAATGAAAAATATAACATATTGCCCACAACTTGATGACAAAGGATACTGCAGGAACCTTTTGTTGTACCAATATTCTCTACCAAGAAACTTAGCAAAGCTTGTTGTAGGTTCAAACCCATATGAATCAAAGTATTCTCTAGGACCACTTACAGGAAAATAAAAGCAAACCCAGTGTTCACCTGGTTGATTTCTTTTATGAGTATTTGCAACATATGCCAAAGGTCTATTCTCTGGTACCGTAGGCAAGGTGTCAGCCGCATGGGTTGACATGAATACATTTCTGGTATATGGATGACTTTTAAGAATGTGTGTTATTTCTTTATTATTCATAATAGATGTTACGATCCTTATCAATTTCTAGAACAGAATCATATTCCAGATAACACACAATTGTAATTCCTGTGTTATGCGGTTTATTAAGTTTAATATCTAGACTGATGTTTCCCTCTTGTATAAGATTAAAATTTCCACTATCTGAATGATCTGGAGTTAGATCAAAAGCATATATTGCATACCCATTCTTGAAATCTTTCAAAGGCTGTATACCTTGATTGATATTTTTGAATAATCTCCCTGTACCATGCAAAAGTGAAAGGTATCCCTCAAAGAAATGATCATTTTCAAAATCTAAATCAATATCTTGAAATGGAACTGGCTGACCATTTTTTCTTAGAATTATATGTCTTACTTCAAAATGTTGAAAATTGAAAGGATTATGATGGAGACTTCCATTGAAACCACTGCTATCAACGAGACCAAAAACAATTCTTCGAGGAAGAATACCATTCACAAGATTAGGTTCAGAGAGATCACTTCTTTGAGCACCTCTAGTGAAAAACTTCATCTGTATTTTTCTCATCGGATATTTGGCATTTCTTGTTAAAAGTGCCATTTCATGAGCCTCTCTTACACTATCACTAATTGTTTTGTGAGCTGCATACAATACAGCTTTATCAATTGTAATGTTGTAACGAGAGGTGTCATCAAAGGCCATGAGAGAAAACTTTTGATCAGCTCTTTGTAATTTGATATTCATTTCAACTTTGTTTAACAGGAGTTTTCCTTGACTGAAAATTTCACTGTGTAAACGTCCCAAAGTTTCAAAGCTTTTACTTAATTTTGATATAAACAACCTGGCAGTTGCCCCTGAGTTTTGAGTCTTTTCAGTGAGGTCAAGGTCTTTAGAATAAGAATCTAACTCTCCCTTGTCTTTGTAAAACAAACTAGTTTTAAGATGCTCTTCTTTTGAATCAGAGTTGTATGAAAGAAGACACTCCAAATATGATCGATAAGGATACAAAGTATCATTTCCACTAACGGCTTTCCCATTCAAATGAACCTCAATACTTTTGAAGCATGTCGCATGGAAGTAGTTGATTGGGAATACCAAAGACTGGTCAGGGATTGCTGCCTCTGGATCAGCATCTTCCTCCAGCTCATCACCATCTTGATCTAAGATCCGTGTTTGCATATACAAAAAGATATAATCAGGATCGATGTATTCACGATCACCAGTGTGAATTTTGAATTCTAAAGGACCTCCTCGATCAAGTGATGTCAAGGGATAGTACTTTTCAAAACGAGTTCCTTCTATGCTGGTTTGTGTTGGAGGAAGATTAAATAAATCTAGTTCGGATTTCACACATTCACAACTATCCATATGCAAAAGTGACATTTTCTTATTCAAATATGTCTTCTGAAAATTTTTGTCTTTTAGATTTTTTCTGTACTCTGTTTCGAAGTCGCTTCAAACACTTAGCTCTGTGTTTATATGACCCTCCCTTCATCTCAGTAACTTTTCCAATGAAGTCATTTAAACCCTCTTTTCCTCTGTGTTTTAGGGACTCTTTAAATTCTTTATCTTCTAATACCACATCTGATAGTACTCTTGTTCCAGTTTTCAAAAGAGATTTACCAGCAGATTTTGCTGTTCTTTTCAAAGCAGGTACTATCGTCTTTGATACTATAGGCATGACCTTTCGGAATAAGGAACTTAAAAACCCTCCAAGACCATAGCCATCTTGCTGTACATCTCCAACAAAAACTGGAAGACCATGTCCATAATGAACACGATACAGTTCAGGATTAGGAACATATGGCACTCTAGTCATGCTTTACTTTTTGTCTAAAATGGAGTTTAACAATAACTTTACCATACTTAAAACGTATACATTGTCCTAAATCATCTGCAACTTTTATCTCAATATGTTGAAAAAAGTCATTTGCCAATGGAAGATAGTGAGGTGTCTCAAAGACTTTTTGAATATAGTCTCCATTTTTACCATCGACAGAAACGGTCCTTAACAATGGTACAAAGCTGTCTCCAACTAGTGTGTCTTTAACAATATTTGAATAGACATAGAGATTATATAGGTCTGTGCCAAGTACAGGCTGACTTTTTGATTTAATTTTCTTTCTTTGTTTGGCTGCCTCTCCCCGATTATCAAAGAGAGCACTGGTAAATCCAAACATTTCAGCAATATCTGAATGAATTTCAATGAATTCATTTTTTGCCAAGACAACAGTAACACCATCTTTTAAATCATCACTACTATCATTTTCATAGTTAAGCATTTCTTTTTTAAAAAACCCTTTGAATATGTTTGGTATGGTATCATTAATGGCTGTAATCAAGGTATCAATTGATCTATAAAACCCTGGCTCTATCTGTCTTGTAAACAACTGAACCGTTGGCCCCCTCTGGATACCTAATTGTACTACATTATGGGGTGGCAAAACATTGTAGAATGAGTATGGATAATTTATTTCAACCAATGCTACTTCCCAGTCTTTTGATGGTAGCTCTAAAGCTCGAGGAAGTGGAGTGATATAGTGACTCGTTTTGTTATTATTGGAGGAGGATTTCACATTACTTGGTAAAATTACATAAAAAGATTTGTATGAAGCATCCATTTTTCCATCAAATGGATATCCAAGATAGTCCACTTCCAATCTGCAATTCAGTACTTTTACCCTTTTTCCTTCCTGGTTTTCGTGGAAAGGTTAACTTCATCCATGCATTTGGTACACCAATCTCAAGTAGTTTTCTATAAAATTCTAATGCAGCAATTGGAATATCTTTATCAGAAGTAATTGTTATTTTCTTCATTATAAATTGAAATAGTTTTATTATATTTGAATTTGCAAATGGTTTACCATCTATGATTACCTCTAACTGATTATTCCATGTAATTTGATCCTTAAAACGTTGGAGATGATGTAAGATGCTGGAAACAAAAGGTTGAATTGCAGTTGGAATAGAATCTATGATAAAATCATAATCCTTTGTAGTATCATTAGATTTTGGTTCTGACACTGCTGATGGTATTTGAATGTTCCGTTTTAGAGCTTTTTCTTGATTATAAAGTTTCATTTTAACATCTGGAGGCAGAGATGTATCATAGAGAACATTTTCATCTTGTCTTTTGTCAGTGCCTTTGTGGGTTTGATACTTCTTGAAAGTTTCAAGAGGAATGATTATACTTTCTTGAAAGCTCATTTTGGAAAAAGGGATGTTAAAGCAGTCAAGGCAATAGGAATAAGTGAACCTAAGAAGCCACCTTTTTGTTGCAAGATTTCTCTTTTATACTTCATCGGTTCCGATTTTCTCACTACTTGTCTCATAGACTTTTTGAATCTTTTTAATTTGCTGTGGTCTTCCTTCTTTAATGGTACATTACCATACAGAACATTTATGATGCATTCTATTATTGCTTTAAGTTCCCCATTGTTAGCCAAGCTGATAAGCATATTTCTTCTTCGTTTCTGTTTACTTTTACCTAGAAGAGTTAGGAAATCTTTATGTTTCAATACCTTGGCCATTACAATGACGGAACGTAAACCCTTTGGAATCCGTCAAATATATCTGATCTTAATCTTGCCTGTGGAGGAGTCTTTTGGCTCCCATCTACGAAAAGATAGCCATTAGATCTATCTGCAGCCATCTCAAAGATTTTAAGGAACAATCTTTGGTTTCTAGGCATAATCTTCTTGGCTAGCATATATGGCATTGATTTATCAATAGGATTATTAAATATTACAAGGTAGTGCGAACACCTTAGGATTGTTTTGCGCTCTTTTCCTTCATAGAATAAATTTTGTAGAATCAAAATCCAACTGACAGAACAGTGGTGACACTTTTTTGAAATAAGAGATGTTAATGATGAACTTTTGACAGATTCAATCATTAAATCATCATAAATATGTAAACCATATTTACCGGGTTGTATGTAGGCATCAAGATTTTCTGGAAGACCTCTCACAGTGATAATTTCATTTTGAAACGTATTTTCAATCGTTCTTATAGTATCATTATATTCCCCATAAAACCATATTATATAATCCACAGGTTTGTCAATGAGGGAATATTTCTGTTTGATTAAACTTAAGCAAAATGTGGTCTTTCCAACAAGGGGAGGACCAGACACTACCATTCCAAATGGTGCTTTTATTCTTGCATCAAAAATGTCCAATGTCTCAGCCATGGTTCTTGATAAATTCTCTAGAGTAACATCCTATCTCATAAACATTGTTAAGTATGGTGATGTCACTTTTGATGTTATTTACAAATTGGACAACTGAGAGGCATTGATCCATTCATCAAAGCTGTCTGGCCATCCTCTGTAATGAACGAAATATTGTTTCTTTCCCTTTCTGACTCTCCTTTTAAGTATATCTATTTTGTATTCTTCATTTTCAGATATTTCAATCTTTTGTAATTCTTGTTTATAGAATGCGCCATCTAGAATTTCACCATTCAAGTCTATGATTTTGTATACAGGAGGATTTGTTGCTATTTGATCAATAACAGCGAAATATTCATCAGTCCATTTTGGAAGATATCCCTTTTTGAATATTCTTCTTAATTTTGATAAACGTACCTTGTCACCTATCTTGAATTTATATTGAGGAGACTTTCTTTGCTGAATATGTTTCTTGTACTGTTTTTCCCACAATATGGATTCATTTTTTGGATTGACAGCAGCTGGTGTCATCCCAATGCTTCTGTGAATACTATTGTTATATGCATAAACAAGGTCTTGGAGAACATCTATATAATTCAATGTATTGTGCTTAGTAAAATACTTGAACATTTTGTCTTTCAGTGTACGATTCCATCTTTCAACGATGGAACCCTTAGTATCTGATTTAGTAGAAAATAATTTCACATCATGTTTTTTTAGGAAAGCTTTGAAATCTTTATTATGGAATTCAGTGCCATCGTCAGTCTGAAGATATTTTGGTTTCCTTGTTTTGAATAAAAACTGAAAGGCATTTATTATTTCAGTTCTTGTCTTACTCTTCAGAGGTAAAGCAAATGCAAAGCGAGAAAAAACATCAATAACTGTTAATAGGTATTGATAACCTTTATTGTATCTTTTAAGATTAATTAAAAATGCTAAATCAGCTTGCCATTGATAGTCTATGCCTTTTGATAAGGTTTTTCTTCTCTTAAATCTATGTCTTAGGGGTTTGTGAAGGGTGTATGCATCCTGACTTGCTAACCATATTTTTACATCTCTTAAAGTCACCTTCGTGTATTTCTCTTTGACAAATCTAAATAGTTTTGAAGCTGAAGAAAATCCAGCAGGATGTTTTGGATCAAAGTAGATACTTTGAAGATGATGGTATACTGAAATTGGTACTCTTTTGTTGCTTTGTTTTTGTCCTTTCATATTGAGTCTCTAAACAAAGATGTATACTCAGATCACCAATTTACTTGAAGAATATGGGAATGTAAGCCATTTTGCCAAGTTTCATGTGTTCAGGTATTTCAAAAGGAAGATCTTGTTTTCCTTCTGTTCCTGATTTAGCTTGCTTCGCAGCTGCCTCTTCATTATCTTTGTTAGCATTTTGGCGTTTCAGTTGCCTTTTTTCCTTTTCTTTCAAGTAAGTAGTCTGACAACTGTTACAGCGATTTGCATCTTTTTGAAAATATTTTTGATCATCAAAGGGTCTATGACACCTCTTACATTCACGAAAGCAATTCTGCGAGCATTTAATACAATATTTCTTTCCTTGTGCTAACTTATTGTATGATCTACACCATATGCAAGGTTTCTGAATATCTTCAAACTCTGTATCTGAACTGGAAACACTCATAATGACTGATCGTGTTGGCTTTCCTGAGAAATAAGGATGGACCGCTCTTATCTCACAGTTTTTTTCTGAGTGGTCATGGGTTTATGGCACTATTTTTAGGTCTACAGAGATACATTAATTCTTTGAACTCATTTCTTTGTGACAATCAATCCTTAAGTTCAAGATCTAAAATAAAAGCAACAAAACAATTTCCACCATTTAAAACCTTCCCCATCAACATTATCCATTTTATGATTGCAGCATGAGCAATCACATTCAATATTCTCAACACCAGCAGTTAGTGTAGGAAGCTTTCTATTGTTAGTTGGAATCTCCATCTTCGTCTTCATTATCAGAACTGATATTCTCAGATTCCGTTTCAGAAAAAGATTTCTCAGACTTCTTTCCTTTCTTATTCTTCAGATCTTTAAATATTTTTTTAATCTTATCACGTTTCCTCAACAAAATTTCAAACTCATCAGAGGAAAATGTTAATGTTTTGCCTTTATGTTTATCAAGAAAATGAATATATGCTTTACCACGATAGCGATTAATAGTACCCTCTTTACGAGAACCAATACTGACAACTTTGTTTGTCTTAGCCATTATAGTTCCATCATCTGAAACATAGTGTTCATGTGCCATCTCACAGTCTATTTCGTCAGTTACGCTTTTTTTGTTGAATAATGCCCGAAAGCTAAGGTTTTTATTCCATCAGCCAATACAAAGCGTTTATCATCCCATGGACTTAAACCTGTTTTCCTTTCCTTTGTTGAGTAAATTGTATGTTTTATTGATCTAATGGCACAAAAGTTATGTTTTTTCAAATGGCTAGCCTCTAATGTTTCTACATAATCTTCAAAACTAATATTGTCTGTGATTTGTTTTTTGAGACCTTTGGCTTTCTTTGTATTGCAGCCTTCTTCTGTTTTTAAGGCATACATTTTTGAACGCAGACCAACAAATGCTGATGGTGAAATTCCTCCATATTCATCTTTAAATGTTCCAATTTTTTTCTTATTTTGTTTAGAATAAAGTAATGATTGCTTTGCATAATTTGAGGTATCAAAGTATCTTAAGTTATTTCTAATGTCATTGTAAATGTTTTTGGAATATATAATATAGCACAAGGAATCAGTGTCTGTAAATAACAATACAGCATTTTCACAATACAAAGATTTAATAAATTTGTAGTGGAAAGAGTACATGTGCACTTTCGATAATTCTAAAACTGCAAAGCCAGCATAAATTGGTTTTAGAGTAATATTTGTGTTTTCATTAACTGCATAGCAACCAGTCGCTTATTGATAATTTGAAAGGTATGAAAATTAGGTTTAGAAGTAAGTGTGACAAACTTCTTATTATCTGTGACAAGTCTGATATCCACTCTCTTACGAACATCTTCAAGAAGTTTTCCATAAGCTGAGTTACATAAAAGTTTCCAAAAATCTTGCTCAAATGAGGTTTTTGCTTGCTTACGCTTCTCTGTATTGAATTGTATGAAAGAATCCATCCATGGCTTTTGGTCAAAGGCCAGGACTTTATGAATTTTGCCCAGTCTAAGACCTAATTGAAGATAAAGTTTCAAATTTCTAAAATGTAAAATGTACCTGTGTTTATCCCTCACTGATAAAATGAGTTTTTCTGGTCCTTTTTTGCTGGGTATCCCCAGGTTTGAGGCAGTCTTTGTCATCCATGGTGACCAGTCATCTGGAGGTATACTCATTTTCTCTGGGGCCACTGGGTAATCATTATGAAGATCATGAAGGCATTCGGGATATTCTAAGTCAACTTCGAGAATATAGCCCACGCATCCCTTATCAGGTATAGATTTAATCTTAAGATTAGACATTTCTTTTTCAGAAAGCCAATGGAAATTTGAGAAGGGTAAATATTGTGTCATTGCATAGCCATACAGATTAGTACAATCAAAGTACATAATATATGAATCAGGCTCATTGATGTTGTAATCATACAGTCTAGGATTATTAGCCTTAGCATATCTATTCATTATAGATGAAATACCTCCCCTTACCCCTTGGGAAATGAAGTTATACATATCAATTGAAGTCAATAACTCAAGTTTGGTATTAGACATTTTCAGTGCAGCATCCATGCCAAAGTGAGGGAGGGACAAATATTTAGTGGTCTCTAAGTTATAGCTTTGATAGGCCATTCCACGAAATGCTTCAAATACATCTACCAGCAGTAGAACATCACTTTCAAGATACTTCACCATGTATTGTTCCAGAGTGGTGCATTTAAATGTTTCCCAAACCTTTTTAGCATGGTCATAATCTTCCTTTTTGGCTTTGGTATCATTGAGACTATCATAAAAGTCTTCTATTCTAGGTAATTTTGGGTAAGTCAATTTCTGCACTGAATCTAAAAAGTCATAACAGAATACCCCTTTCCTAAGAAAAAGATCTATATTATTTCCTGCATAAAGTTTAGTATGCTTGAATTCATCTACTCCTTTGGTGAATAAGGAATTAACCAATTTGGAGAGAGAAGTTGGGAGAAATGCAAATGAATCAATGAAGATATATTGGTGGAAATAAACTGCATGGAAGCGCTCTTTATTTTTTGCAATAACTTTTAACTGATATTTTTTATTTTTTGCAATACGACCTAATTCACTAATAAGTAATTGCATATCATAGTTCATACAGTTGTGAGCAATACAAGGAATTTTGGAAGGAACAGATGCATATGTCAGATTACATCTGTTGCACAAAGCCATTCTGTACTTGCCACTTAAATGGTCATGATCTGCACACTTCCTATTAGATGATGAGAAAGCACTTTTACAGATTTGACAAGTTTTTCGATTGTTGAATCTTCTTAGATTCCATTTGGTCCATTTAATATCGTTATATTCTGTAAAAGTGATTCGTTGAATTTCTGAATGTTGATCTTGTAGGAACTTTACAAATACTTTGAGGCAATCTAATCCCACATATGTATATAGGTTTGAATTATGCTTTGGTTCTGTACACACACGTTTGGCCGAGAATGCTATAGGGACATGTACCTTTTCCTTGACAACCTTTGATTTGTCATTTTTAGGAACATCACCTTTAAGGAGACATTCAAAATCATAATAAATCACAAAGGGGCTTCGGAATTGAGCTCTGTGATTTGTGAATGAGAGATGACTGCCTTTTGATGGCATTGAATACCTTTGACACTTTTTCAAACAATACTGCATATGTTGACTAAGTTTTTGTTTTGAACTATAATTGCTTAAGCAGAATCTGCATATGAATTTCTTATAGCTATGTTGCTTGAAACTAGATCCTATAAATCTGGATAGATTCTTTATCAAATAATAATGTTTATTGAAATAAAGCAAATCAATGTGTTTACTCTCATGATCTACAATATTCTTACTTACATAAATAGGATATGGAACAGCTGAATATCCAAAGACATTAATTGATACTTGGTTTAATGCTTCAAATTTGCTGATGTCTTTTACATTCACTGGAAACTGTACATTCTTCAAGTTTAGATTGTCAATAAATGGTTCATAATTGTTTGGCTTCTCTGGATGTGATTTACAGGGGTAAAGGTGAGCTAAAACGGCATACAAGAAACACTTGTTATTATCACAATTAACAGTTAAACATGCATGTTTTCTACTTATAACTTTTGGCAATTTGTGTGAGGTGCACCCACCTTTTAAGGGTTGATACTTGGCAACTGATAACTTTAAGGAAAGTAGCTGATGAAATGTCCATCCAGAACCATGCTCTAAAAATGTATCATATCCCTGAATTATATGTTCAAATACATTTAGCAAAAGGTCACGTATGCTGTTCTTGCCTATCACAGAGACAACTTTGGAGTTAAACCATGGCTGAATTTTCAAAAGTTCATTATCTTTCCATCGTTTCAGTTCAACTTGAAGAGATAATTGGAATTTTATGTTTTGAAGTTGTGAAATTTTATACTTAACAGTAGATCTTATTTTCTTTAGACCTTCCTTATACAGATAACTTTCAACATCAGTTAATTTAGATGTTGGAGTATATATATACTCTTCAGCATACTTCCCAAGTGCTGACTTAGATACTTGCATACTGAGTTGTTTATTTCATGATAGAAGGCATCTAACAAGTTTGCAGTATGAATAAAGATAGAGTTCTGACTGTAGTTGTGAGGTAGTGTTCCTCAATCTCAAGGCTTTATAGGGTATCGAGACATTTTAAATGGTATCATTGAATCACAAACAACAGGAAATGCATTTATATACACATATATATTTATTTGGTAACCTTTACAGTATACATAATCACCTCATTTAGATATGTTGATCATATCATTTCAATAAGGGTTGTTCTACCTCCAGTCACATGAAAAGGAAACCTATGCAGTCTTAATCACATACATAATCTCTACAATAGTAAAGTATATTTATTAAAACTAAATCACAGTAGTTATATATTGAAACTAATTCAAAGTACAAAGCAGGTCATTCACATTATTATGCATTATACACATTTACTGATACTGCACATTGGCCAATGCAGGCAGTATTTTATTCAATTGAAAATACAGTCAATGATTAAAAGAATATGATTTCATAAGTAACATCTCAGCTTTGTCCATACACATTACTATCTCCTCATAGACACTGAGGAATTACCTCAATATGCAAGATACATACCCATACATATATATATATGTATATATATATATATATATATATATATATATATATATATATATATATATATATATATATATATATATATATATATACATAGCTATTTACTTAGACATACATGTTCATATTCAAAATGAAAAAAAGAAAAGTTCAGTATGTGATATTTGTACAAACACTAAGAACTATTTCATATCTTAGTACATTTTTCAAATTTTTAAAGTTTTATTTTTCACCTGATGAGCAAGTATTGTGAGAAGAGCCTTGTTCTTCTTGTAATCACTTAGAGTATTTTTTAAGCGACATTCTGCTGAAGGAGTATAATCCAGAGAGATTGCACGGACATGTTCAATTGGTTTAAATTGGTCATGCTTATGATACTTATGAATATTGTACATTCTCTTCGAATTAAACTCCCTCTCACAATACTTGCACCTTAGTTTTTTGGATTCTTTTTAGGTTTTCTTCCCCTTGTCAATTTAACTTTGCTATCTAACGCTTGTAGACAGTGATTGGAACATGCATGGTTCTGGATGGACATTTCATCAGCTACTTTCCTTAAAGTTATCAGTTGCCAAGTATCAACCCTTAAAAGGTGGGTGCACCTCACACAAATTGCCAAAAGTTATAAGTAGAAAACATGCATGTTTAACTGTTAATTGTGATAATAACAAGTGTTTCTTGTATGCCGTTTTAGCTCACCTTTACCCCTGTAAATCACATCCAGAGAAGCCAAACAATTATGAACCATTTATTGACAATCTAAACTTGAAGAATGTACAGTTTCCAGTGAATGTAAAAGACATCAGCAAATTTGAAGCATTAAACCAAGTATCAATTAATGTCTTTGGATATTCAGCTGTTCCATATCCTATTTATGTAAGTAAGAATATTGTAGATCATGAGAGTAAACACATTGATTTGCTTTATTTCAATAAACATTATTATTTGATAAAGAATCTATCCAGATTTATAGGATCTAGTTTCAAGCAACATAGCTATAAGAAATTCATATGCAGATTCTGCTTAAGCAATTATAGTTCAAAACAAAAACTTAGTCAACATATGCAGTATTGTTTGAAAAAGTGTCAAAGGTATTCAATGCCATCAAAAGGCAGTCATCTCTCATTCACAAATCACAGAGCTCAATTCCGAAGCCCCTTTGTGATTTATTATGATTTTGAATGTCTCCTTAAAGGTGATGTTCCTAAAAATGACAAATCAAAGGTTGTCAAGGAAAAGGTACATGTCCCTATAGCATTCTCGGCCAAACGTGTGTGTACAGAACCAAAGCATAATTCAAACCTATATACATATGTGGGATTAGATTGCCTCAAAGTATTTGTAAAGTTCCTACAAGATCAACATTCAGAAATTCAACGAATCACTTTTACAGAATATAACGATATTAAATGGACCAAATGGAATCTAAGAAGATTCAACAATCGAAAAACTTGTCAAATCTGTAAAAGTGCTTTCTCATCATCTAATAGGAAGTGTGCAGATCATGACCATTTAAGTGGCAAGTACAGAATGGCTTTGTGCAACAGATGTAATCTGACATATGCATCTGTTCCTTCCAAAATTCCTTGTATTGCTCACAACTGTATGAACTATGATATGCAATTACTTATTAGTGAATTAGGTCGTATTGCAAAAAATAAAAAATATCAGTTAAAAGTTATTGCAAAAAATAAAGAGCGCTTCCATGCAGTTTATTTCCACCAATATATCTTCATTGATTCATTTGCATTTCTCCCAACTTCTCTCTCCAAATTGGTTAATTCCTTATTCACCAAAGGAGTAGATGAATTCAAGCATACTAAACTTTATGCAGGAAATAATATAGATCTTTTTCTTAGGAAAGGGGTATTCTGTTATGACTTTTTAGATTCAGTGCAGAAATTGACTTACCCAAAATTACCTAGAATAGAAGACTTTTATGATAGTCTCAATGATACCAAAGCCAAAAAGGAAGATTATGACCATGCTAAAAAGGTTTGGGAAACATTTAAATGCACCACTCTGGAACAATACATGGTGAAGTATCTTGAAAGTGATGTTCTACTGCTGGTAGATGTATTTGAAGCATTTCGTGGAATGGCCTATCAAAGCTATAACTTAGAGACCACTAAATATTTGTCCCTCCCTCACTTTGGCATGGATGCTGCACTGAAAATGTCTAATACCAAACTTGAGTTATTGACTTCAATTGATATGTATAACTTCATTTCCCAAGGGGTAAGGGGAGGTATTTCATCTATAATGAATAGATATGCTAAGGCTAATAATCCTAGACTGTATGATTACAACATCAATGAGCCTGATTCATATATTATGTACTTTGATTGTACTAATCTGTATGGCTATGCAATGACACAATATTTACCCTTCTCAAATTTCCATTGGCTTTCTGAAAAAGAAATGTCTAATCTTAAGATTAAATCTATACCTGATAAGGGATGCGTGGGCTATATTCTCGAAGTTGACTTAGAATATCCCGAATGCCTTCATGATCTTCATAATGATTACCCAGTGGCCCCAGAGAAAATGAGTATACCTCCAGATGACTGGTCACCATGGATGACAAAGACTGCCTCAAACCTGGGGATACCCAGCAAAAAAGGACCAGAAAAACTCATTTTATCAGTGAGGGATAAACACAGGTACATTTTACATTTTAGAAATTTGAAACTTTATCTTCAATTAGGTCTTAGACTGGGCAAAATTCATAAAGTCCTGGCCTTTGACCAAAAGCCATGGATGGATTCTTTCATACAATTCAATACAGAGAAGCGTAAGCAAGCAAAAACCTCATTTGAGCAAGATTTTTGGAAACTTTTATGTAACTCAGCTTATGGAAAACTTCTTGAAGATGTTCGTAAGAGAGTGGATATCAGACTTGTCACAGATAATAAGAAGTTTGTCACACTTACTTCTAAACCTAATTTTCATACCTTTCAAATTATCAATAAGCGACTGGTTGCTATGCAGTTAATGAAAACACAAATATTACTCAATAAACCAATTTATGCTGGCTTTGCAGTTTTAGAATTATCGAAAGTGCACATGTACTCTTTCCACTACAAATTTATTAAATCTTTGTATTGTGAAAATGCTGTATTGTTATTTACAGACACTGATTCCTTGTGCTATATTATATATTCCAAAAACATTTACAATGACATTAGAAATAACTTAAGATACTTTGATACCTCAAATTATGCAAAGCAATCATTACTTTATTCTAAACAAAATAAGAAAAAAATTGGAACATTTAAAGATGAATATGGAGGAATTTCACCATCAGCATTTGTTGGTCTGCGTTCAAAAATGTATGCCTTAAAAACAGAAGAAGGCTGCAATACAAAGAAAGCCAAAGGTCTCAAAAAACAAATCACAGACAATATTAGTTTTGAAGATTATGTAGAAACATTAGAGGCTAGCCATTTGAAAAAACATAACTTTTGTGCCATTAGATCAATAAAACATACAATTTACTCAACAAAGGAAAGGAAAACAGGTTTAAGTCCATGGGATGATAAACGCTTTGTATTGGCTGATGGAATAAAAACCTTAGCTTTCGGGCATTATTCAACAAAAAAAGCGTAACTGACGAAATAGACTGTGAGATGGCACATGAACACTATGTTTCAGATGATGGAACTATAATGGCTAAGACAAACAAAGTTGTCAGTATTGGTTCTCGTAAAGAGGGTACTATTAATCGCTATCGTGGTAAAGCATATATTCATTTTCTTGATAAACATAAAGGCAAAACATTAACATTTTCCTCTGATGAGTTTGAAATTTTGTTGAGGAAACGTGATAAGATTAAAAAAATATTTAAAGATCTGAAGAATAAGAAAGGAAAGAAGTCTGAGAAATCTTTTTCTGAAACGGAATCTGAGAATATCAGTTCTGATAATGAAGACGAAGATGGAGATTCCAACTAACAATAGAAAGCTTCCTACACTAACTGCTGGTGTTGAGAATATTGAATGTGATTGCTCATGCTGCAATCATAAAATGGATAATGTTGATGGGGAAGGTTTTAAATGGTGGAAATTGTTTTGTTGCTTTTATTTTAGATCTTGAACTTAAGGATTGATTGTCACAAAGAAATGAGTTCAAAGAATTAATGTATCTCTGTAGACCTAAAAATAGTGCCATAAACCCATGACCACTCAGAAAAAAACTGTGAGATAAGAGCGGTCCATCCTTATTTCTCAGGAAAGCCAACACGATCAGTCATTATGAGTGTTTCCAGTTCAGATACAGAGTTTGAAGATATTCAGAAACCTTGCATATGGTGTAGATCATACAATAAGTTAGCACAAGGAAAGAAATATTGTATTAAATGCTCGCAGAATTGCTTTCGTGAATGTAAGAGGTGTCATAGACCCTTTGATGATCAAAAATATTTTCAAAAAGATGCAAATCGCTGTAACAGTTGTCAGACTACTTACTTGAAAGAAAAGGAAAAAAGGCAACTGAAACGCCAAAATGCTAACAAAGATAATGAAGAGGCAGCTGCGAAGCAAGCTAAATCAGGAACAGAAGGAAAACAAGATCTTCCTTTTGAAATACCTGAACACATGAAACTTGGCAAAATGGCTTACATTCCCATATTCTTCAAGTAAATTGGTGATCTGAGTATACATCTTTGTTTAGAGACTCAATATGAAAGGACAAAAACAAAGCAACAAAAGAGTACCAATTTCAGTATACCATCATCTTCAAAGTATCTACTTTGATCCAAAACATCCTGCTGGATTTTCTTCAGCTTCAAAACTATTTAGATTTGTCAAAGAGAAATACACGAAGGTGACTTTAAGAGATGTAAAAATATGGTTAGCAAGTCAGGATGCATACACCCTTCACAAACCCCTAAGACATAGATTTAAGAGAAGAAAAACCTTATCAAAAGGCATAGACTATCAATGGCAAGCTGATTTAGCATTTTTAATTAATCTTAAAAGATACAATAAAGGTTATCAATACCTATTAACAGTTATTGATGTTTTTTCTCGCTTTGCATTTGCTTTACCTCTGAAGAGTAAGACAAGAACTGAAATAATAAATGCCTTTCAGTTTTTATTCAAAACAAGGAAACCAAAATATCTTCAGACTGACGATGGCACTGAATTCCATAATAAAGATTTCAAAGCTTTCCTAAAAAAACATGATGTGAAATTATTTTCTACTAAATCAGATACTAAGGGTTCCATCGTTGAAAGATGGAATCGTACACTGAAAGACAAAATGTTCAAGTATTTTACTAAGCACAATACATTGAATTATATAGATGTTCTCCAAGACCTTGTTTATGCATATAACAATAGTATTCACAGAAGCATTGGGATGACACCAGCTGCTGTCAATCCAAAAAATGAATCCATATTGTGGGAAAAACAGTACAAGAAACATATTCAGCAAAGAAAGTCTCCTCAATATAAATTCAAGATAGGTGACAAGGTACGTTTATCAAAATTAAGAAGAATATTCAAAAAGGGATATCTTCCAAAATGGACTGATGAATATTTCGCTGTTATTGATCAAATAGCAACAAATCCTCCTGTATACAAAATCATAGACTTGAATGGTGAAATTCTAGATGGCGCATTCTATAAACAAGAATTACAAAAGATTGAAATATCTGAAAATGAAGAATACAAAATAGATATACTTAAAAGGAGAGTCAGAAAGGGAAAGAAACAATATTTCGTTCATTACAGAGGATGGCCAGACAGCTTTGATGAATGGATCAATGCCTCTCAGTTGTCCAATTTGTAAATAACATCAAAAGTGACATCACCATACTTAACAATGTTTATGAGATAGGATGTTACTCTAGAGAATTTATCAAGAACCATGGCTGAGACATTGGACATTTTTGATGCAAGAATAAAAGCACCATTTGGAATGGTAGTGTCTGGTCCTCCCCTTGTTGGAAAGACCACATTTTGCTTAAGTTTAATCAAACAGAAATATTCCCTCATTGACAAACCTGTGGATTATATAATATGGTTTTATGGGGAATATAATGATACTATAAGAACGATTGAAAATACGTTTCAAAATGAAATTATCACTGTGAGAGGTCTTCCAGAAAATCTTGATGCCTACATACAACCCGGTAAATATGGTTTACATATTTATGATGATTTAATGATTGAATCTGTCAAAAGTTCATCATTAACATCTCTTATTTCAAAAAAGTGTCACCACTGTTCTGTCAGTTGGATTTTGATTCTACAAAATTTATTCTATGAAGGAAAAGAGCGCAAAACAATCCTAAGGTGTTCGCACTACCTTGTAATATTTAATAATCCTATTGATAAATCAATGCCATATATGCTAGCCAAGAAGATTATGCCTAGAAACCAAAGATTGTTCCTTAAAATCTTTGAGATGGCTGCAGATAGATCTAATGGCTATCTTTTCGTAGATGGGAGCCAAAAGACTCCTCCACAGGCAAGATTAAGATCAGATATATTTGACGGATTCCAAAGGGTTTACGTTCCGTCATTGTAATGGCCAAGGTATTGAAACATAAAGATTTCCTAACTCTTCTAGGTAAAAGTAAACAGAAACGAAGAAGAAATATGCTTATCAGCTTGGCTAACAATGGGGAACTTAAAGCAATAATAGAATGCATCATAAATGTTCTGTATGGTAATGTACCATTAAAGAAGGAAGACCACAGCAAATTAAAAAGATTCAAAAAGTCTATGAGACAAGTAGTGAGAAAATCGGAACCGATGAAGTATAAAAGAGAAATCTTGCAACAAAAAGGTGGCTTCTTAGGTTCACTTATTCCTATTGCCTTGACTGCTTTAACATCCCTTTTTCCAAAATGAGCTTTCAAGAAAGTATAATCATTCCTCTTGAAACTTTCAAGAAGTATCAAACCCACAAAGGCACTGACAAAAGACAAGATGAAAATGTTCTCTATGATACATCTCTGCCTCCAGATGTTAAAATGAAACTTTATAATCAAGAAAAAGCTCTAAAACGGAACATTCAAATACCATCAGCAGTGTCAGAACCAAAATCTAATGATACTACAAAGGATTATGATTTTATCATAGATTCTATTCCAACTGCAATTCAACCTTTTGTTTCCAGCATCTTACATCATCTCCAACGTTTTAAGGATCAAATTACATGGAATAATCAGTTAGAGGTAATCATAGATGGTAAACCATTTGCAAATTCAAATATAATAAAACTATTTCAATTTATAATGAAGAAAATAACAATTACTTCTGATAAAGATATTCCAATTGCTGCATTAGAATTTTATAGAAAACTACTTGAGATTGGTGTACCAAATGCATGGATGAAGTTAACCTTTCCACGAAAACCAGGAAGGAAAAAGGGTAAAAGTACTGAATTGCAGATTGGAAGTGGACTATCTTGGATATCCATTTGATGGAAAAATGGATGCTTCATACAAATCTTTTTATGTAATTTTACCAAGTAATGTGAAATCCTCCTCCAATAATAACAAAACGAGTCACTATATCACTCCACTTCCTCGAGCTTTAGAGCTACCATCAAAAGACTGGGAAGTAGCATTGGTTGAAATAAATTATCCATACTCATTCTACAATGTTTTGCCACCCCATAATGTAGTACAATTAGGTATCCAGAGGGGGCCAACGGTTCAGTTGTTTACAAGACAGATAGAGCCAGGGTTTTATAGATCAATTGATACCTTGATTACAGCCATTAATGATACCATACCAAACATATTCAAAGGGTTTTTTAAAAAAGAAATGCTTAACTATGAAAATGATAGTAGTGATGATTTAAAAGATGGTGTTACTGTTGTCTTGGCAAAAAATGAATTCATTGAAATTCATTCAGATATTGCTGAAATGTTTGGATTTACCAGTGCTCTCTTTGATAATCGGGGAGAGGCAGCCAAACAAAGAAAGAAAATTAAATCAAAAAGTCAGCCTGTACTTGGCACAGACCTATATAATCTCTATGTCTATTCAAATATTGTTAAAGACACACTAGTTGGAGACAGCTTTGTACCATTGTTAAGGACCGTTTCTGTCGATGGTAAAAATGGAGACTATATTCAAAAAGTCTTTGAGACACCTCACTATCTTCCATTGGCAAATGACTTTTTTCAACATATTGAGATAAAAGTTGCAGATGATTTAGGACAATGTATACGTTTTAAGTATGGTAAAGTTATTGTTAAACTCCATTTTAGACAAAAAGTAAAGCATGACTAGAGTGCCATATGTTCCTAATCCTGAACTGTATCGTGTTCATTATGGACATGGTCTTCCAGTTTTTGTTGGAGATGTACAGCAAGATGGCTATGGTCTTGGAGGGTTTTTAAGTTCCTTATTCCGAAAGGTCATGCCTATAGTATCAAAGACGATAGTACCTGCTTTGAAAAGAACAGCAAAATCTGCTGGTAAATCTCTTTTGAAAACTGGAACAAGAGTACTATCAGATGTGGTATTAGAAGATAAAGAATTTAAAGAGTCCCTAAAACACAGAGGAAAAGAGGGTTTAAATGACTTCATTGGAAAAGTTACTGAGATGAAGGGAGGGTCATATAAACACAGAGCTAAGTGTTTGAAGCGACTTCGAAACAGAGTACAGAAAAAATCTAAAAGACAAAAATTTTCAGAAGACATATTTGAATAAGAAAATGTCACTTTTGCATATGGATAGTTGTGAATGTGTGAAATCCGAACTAGATTTATTTAATCTTCCTCCAACACAAACCAGCATAGAAGGAACTCGTTTTGAAAAGTACTATCCCTTGACATCACTTGATCGAGGAGGTCCTTTAGAATTCAAAATTCACACTGGTGATCGTGAATACATCGATCCTGATTATATCTTTTTGTATATGCAAACACGGATCTTAGATCAAGATGGTGATGAGCTGGAGGAAGATGCTGATCCAGAGGCAGCAATCCCTGACCAGTCTTTGGTATTCCCAATCAACTACTTCCATGCGACATGCTTCAAAAGTATTGAGGTTCATTTGAATGGGAAAGCCGTTAGTGGAAATGATACTTTGTATCCTTATCGATCATATTTGGAGTGTCTTCTTTCATACAACTCTGATTCAAAAGAAGAGCATCTTAAAACTAGTTTGTTTTACAAAGACAAGGGAGAGTTAGATTCTTATTCTAAAGACCTTGACCTCACTGAAAAGACTCAAAACTCAGGGGCAACTGCCAGGTTGTTTATATCAAAATTAAGTAAAAGCTTTGAAACTTTGGGACGTTTACACAGTGAAATTTTCAGTCAAGGAAAACTCCTGTTAAACAAAGTTGAAATGAATATCAAATTACAAAGAGCTGATCAAAAGTTTTCTCTCATGGCCTTTGATGACACCTCTCGTTACAACATTACAATTGATAAAGCTGTATTGTATGCAGCTCACAAAACAATTAGTGATAGTGTAAGAGAGGCTCATGAAATGGCTCTTTTAACGAGAAATGCCAAATATCCGATGAGAAAAATACAGATGAAGTTTTTCACTAGAGGTGCTCAAAGAAGTGATCTCTCTGAACCTAATCTTGTGAATGGTATTCTTCCTCGAAGAATTGTTTTTGGTCTCGTTGATAGCAGTGGTTTCAATGGAAGTCTCCATCATAATCCTTTCAATTTTCAACATTTTGAAGTAAGACATATAATTCTAAGAAAAAATGGTCAGCCAGTTCCATTTCAAGATATTGATTTAGATTTTGAAAATGATCATTTCTTTGAGGGATACCTTTCACTTTTGCATGGTACAGGGAGATTATTCAAAAATATCAATCAAGGTATACAGCCTTTGAAAGATTTCAAGAATGGGTATGCAATATATGCTTTTGATCTAACTCCAGATCATTCAGATAGTGGAAATTTTAATCTTATACAAGAGGGAAACATCAGTCTAGATATTAAACTTAATAAACCGCATAACACAGGAATTACAATTGTGTGTTATCTGGAATATGATTCTGTTCTAGAAATTGATAAGGATCGTAACATCTATTATGAATAATAAAGAAATAACACACATTCTTAAAAGTCATCCATATACCAGAAATGTATTCATGTCAACCCATGCGGCTGACACCTTGCCTACGGTACCAGGGAAAAGACCTTTGGCATATGTTGCAAATACTCATAAAAGAAATCAACCAGGTGAACACTGGGTTTGCTTTTATTTTCCTGTGAGTGGTCCTAGAGAATACTTTGATTCATATGGGTTTGAACCTACAACAAGCTTTGCTAAGTTTCTTGGTAGAGAATATTGGTACAACAAAAGGTTCCTGCAGTATCCTTTGTCATCAAGTTGTGGGCAATATGTTATATTTTTCATTTTCATGAGAGCTCTAGGGCATTCCATGGAAACAATTCTAAAGCTTTTTAATGAACGTGATCTCCTAGCAAATGATCTTTTAATCAATACAATTGTGGAGCATAACTTCAATGTCGATTTAGATATATTTGATTCAGATTTTATCGGTAAGCAAATAGCTCATAGCTTCATGAAAAAATGAATGTTGACCTTCAAAACAAATAACGAACTTAAAACAAAAACTTCTGAGATTGATGTCCTGAGCTACTTGATAAGCCACTTCAAGTAACATGATGAGCAATAAAGAAGAATCAAAGCCTTCAGGAACTAAGAGAGCCATTGGTGAATTAGAAGGGCCAACTAAAGATACCCTATCAGAAGGAGAAATAGAAAGTGATGATGATCAGTCTCCAGTTAAGCGGAGGGGAATGATTGCAGATATGGTACAAATGGTACTAGGAAAAAGGTTCTTGATAAAGAAATTAAATCGTCATGCCATAAAACCACGAAAAATATCTTCAAGAGTTGCAGGCTTCGATCTATTTGCTTTTGAAGCAGTCACGCTTGAACCTAACTCCACAACAATTATTGATACAAAAATTGCCATGCAGATTCCAGTTGGCTATTATGGACACATAGTTGAGAACCCCGAGCTTGCTGCGAAACACAGTTTAGTAACTTTAGGAGGTGTGGTAGATGCCAACTACAGAAGTGAGATTAAGGTTGTGCTGCGCAATCTCTCTGCTCACTCTGTAAACTTTCATCCAGGAAATCGTATTGCAAAAATTATCATTAAGAAAATTCATGATGCTCATGAGGTGGTTATTGTGCAAAAACTCGACTAAATCAACAACAAAGGAATATGGATATTCACATAGGACACATCAAGTTCAAGATTCATCAACTGTGCCACTGAATACTACAATTATGACATAACTATGTGCTGATTTGACAAACAAGTACATAAATAATGTGAGATGCATGTTGTCAATCTTGATTATCACTGATGACTAACTTCAATAACGCAACAGACCTTGTCAACATGGAACCTATGGGATCATACACAGATGAAATGAAACAATTTGTGGACGCTGAAGGACTACACCAGTACAGTGCACAAACATGTGAAATGTTTGAAAGATTTTATGACACTGTCCAGGAGCAGATGACAGATGATAAAATTCTAGTTCAAAAACTCGCACCGTACGCAAAGGTTCCCAATAAAAGATCTATCACAGCTGCTGGATTTGATCTGTTTTCCTGTGAAGATATTTCAGTGAAACCACAATCTACTGTTACTATTGATACAAGCATTGCAATGCACATTCCACTTGGATACTGTGGCCGAATCGTTGAAACTTCAGAAGTTGCAGAAAAGCATGGCTTAATCACACTTGGAGGAATGATTGATAATGATTATACAGAGGCAATTAGGATTGTTATTCACAATCTTAATAACCATACAGTTCCAATTGTAAGGGGCTGTAAAGTTGCTCAAATCATTATTGAAAGAATCTACGATGGACATGAGATTCAAGTTGTGAAGCATCTGACACCAAATGCACAACAAGTTTCCAAGGATGATCATTCAACACAGACTTTCATTTGGAGATGTCCAAGGCTTAGTCCAGGACCAATAACTATAAAATGGCGATGCCCTAGCTAGACCTGGACCAAAGACTTCAGAGGCACCATAGCCAATGCCCTGGGTCAATGACGCTTTAATTGTAATACCAGAGCTCATATAAAAGACCAATGACTCCTGCATGGCAATAGCCTAGACTTAGTCCTGTGCCCTAGCTTTGTCCAGGTCCAATATAATTTTCATTTATATATACTCTAATATGTAATCATTGAATTTTTGTAGGAGTTTGCATATCTCTGTATAGTAACAATGCATGCTACAGAGATGCTTAAAATATATATATATATGTATGTATCAAATATAATCATATACATTAGGTTTATATATCCACTTTTAGATTTGCACTCAGCATCATTAGAATTGTATGATTTAGTTGATATGGAGAATATTTCCAAGTAGGTCAAAATTTCATAGTATTTTTTATCACTATATGATTATACATGCTATAAAGATGATTGACAATTTTGATTAGAGCTATGATACACTTAAAGGGTTTACTTCTATATGTATTGTATATCACTATATCAAATATGTATTACGTTTAAAGCTATAGCATTTATTAACGTTTATGATTAGCACTATTGTAAGCTTTTTAATTAGGTTTATATAGATGTATATCCATGTAGTTACGCTCAGACATGTATCAGACCAATCTAGAATTTTAGATATTAAAGTTAAACATTTACTTAGTATACATGAGATTGCTTTTCTATTTTGCCTTCTAGTTCAAATGTAATGTAGAGGTATAATGAATAAACTAGGAATAGGTTTATGTAGGTTTATGTGTGTACCAAACTGCATTTAAAGGTTTAGAGTACAGGTTATTAACATATGTGCTCATATTGTGCTAGAATGAGATCATGTTAGATGAGTTGCTTTCAAATAAATAGAGAAAATGTTAAGTGTTGTTACTGGTTTTGCTTTTCTACTTTTCCACCTGTGTTTGTCTTGGATACAAATGGTTTGTAGACATATTTTTTTATTTTATTGATTTACATTGGTATGTGATGAGGACTTTCATAACTCTATTTTGGTTATCAAACGAAATATAAATCTAGCATAACATAAATCCTAATATCGGGAATATGTGATAGGTGAAAAATAATGCTTTTCAAAGTATGATTAACAAGATAATGTCAGTATGAACAGGCCTACTATTGTAATATCTTTGAATATTATACCTGAGATGAGGTTCAAGATACATCTTACTATGATCATGTCACTCAACTGGGGAGAATACGAACTTGACGGTTTACACTTCAACAATGTTGGATTACTAGTCAAACTACACAATAGAGTTGTCCATATAATTACCAAAGAAACAATTCACCATGCTTTGGAACAGATACCACTGTTCCGTCTCTACATCAACATGTATAACCAGCAATCCCCGCTGATACAAACAACTCCAGGATTTGTTGTGGTGGAACTACCAGACCATCTCTTCTCTTCAGAAGAATACTTTCTGCTTTATCACCACAATGGAGGCTATCTTCCGTTACCATATGGGAGAAAGTATTATGTGCAACTGGATAGATTAATGCATGCAGTTGAATATCTTGGATTTTCTCGCATAAAGATGAATTATGATTTGCTGGATCTTTTATCGTCAGACTGTCTGAGGATCAAAAGGAAAAATAGATATGAAGGACTTTACATAGCATACTATATGACTAACTTCAGGTTATTTGCTAAGCAAGTTTTAACCTCCTTTGGATGCAGAAGATTCATATTCCCTGAGGAGCAGCCAACCTTTCAGATCTTTGTGAAACTTGTTCATAGTGAAGTAAAGAGGTCTCGCTTAGGATTTTTCAGGTGCTCTTGAATGTGCTTTGAAAATGAACATTTTATGAATTGCATCAAAACGAATTGAGCATATTCAAAACTTTGCTCACACCTGTGAGGAAGGTACACTACATACATTGTACATGAACGACTTATATCATTAAACATTACCAACAAAAATATTTGCTTTGCAGTACTTTGTGCACTATAAACATTTTAGACTTTTTCATATATCTTATAGACAGGGCATTTCTAGAATTAATGGTTCTAGAAATGCATGCATTTCTGAACCTATCGGTTCTAGAAATGCCCTGTCTATATACTACTCTATGGGGACAATAATTGAATCAGTTTTATCCTGCTTTTATTGACCATTCAGACTACAAAGTATCCTGCTTTTATTGACCATTCAGACTACAAAGTATACATTTCCTTTAATCAATTTTGAGTGCAGACAGAGACTGGAAATTTCGATTATCGTCACCTTTTCTGCCATATTTGGGCTAATTCGTGACTAGACAGTCGTTTATGATAAGTATCCGGCGAAATGCACCGCCAGGCTTAACCCCAAGTCACTGGCAACCTTCTCATGTTTTCTTTAAAATCTTCATACAAGACCATGAGTACTATCCAGAGCTGGCTGAATGGATAATGACTGCCGAAGAGCACCTCCCAGCAGAGCGTAAAATGTGAGGGGTCAAAAAAAACGAAATAAGAATTTACGTAGTGATTGAAATTGAAGCTGCTCTGAACACCCGTCGACAGATTACCATCGACTATCACATATTTGGAGTAAAGGGGAATAATCTAATTTCTCCTTTTTGCTCTCCTTAAATTCATCTATTTAGCTATTTACTTTTTCCGGATCTTTGTTTAAAATAAAATAAATCCTCTGTTAAGTTTCTTGATATATTTCTTTTTAATCTCAACAGACACAGATGGCCCGACTAAGAAGATTAGGCTGTAGGCTGTATTTTTTTTAATTAAATGACTCTATATTTGCATTTATCATAACTCGACGAATGGTATAGCATGAACACCTTTCTAGGAGGAACTCTTAAACCTAACAGGAACATCAGTTTTCACTCAAATATCTCTCAAAATCTTCAGTAATAAACTTTTTACTGTGGCTTATGGGGTTGATTTCTGAATAAAGGGTCATTTTGAGATTTTTTCTTATGTAAAGCCTGCACCCTTTTCCTCACAATCAGAGGAATATGAATGTCTAGGCAGGTACTAACAGATAGTATTAAGAGACTAACGATTGCAGAAGCTCACATACGCTTGAACAAAAAAGTAACTATTTTGGTCCTTTTCCCTATGTTGAATTTCACTTAAAAAGATCGCTTCAATCATGCTTTTTGGTATCAAATGTTTTACTTTGCATAGTCATAGCTTATTTCGGAGGGAAGGGTATACATTTTTTTTAAATTCTGACTTTCTTCAAGAGTTATGAAAGTTGAAAATGCATCTTTTTCGCATTTTCAATAAGAATTCGGAAAAGAAATGGTTATAAAATTTGAACGGAGTACAACTTTTAAAAAATGTCCTTCACGCCGTATTGATCTTCCCTCTAGATTTGTGAAATTTGAAGAAACCCTGTCCATAACTCTGCAGAGGAGCCCCCTGCTACTTCTGTACTTATGTGATACGTACTGTATTCCTCTTCAAAGACCTGTCAGGCAATGTATACTTTGTATAGGCTAAATCATCAAATAAAAACAGGGAAGAGGACAACCAAATCAAAGAGGTTGACCCAATAAACTGCCTGATGATGTGTTCAATTCAACATTTAATATACATTCGTTTATGTAGATATTTCGATATGCGTGTGGACACTCCAGATATGAACGGGTTAATAACGATACATCATATAATAATACAATTGTCATGCCAGAGATCTGAGGTATATTCTAACAGTTAAAAGCCAATGTCGAGGTTGCAAACAGTCCTATTATTAGTATTTGCTGATATTCCCTTTTGGTTGTATGTATGGATAAAAGGCTTCTTGCAATCGCAAAATCAAGTTTCTGCTAGGATAAACATACCATGTACTATGTAGTAGCCGCTGATGTGTTCAAGCTTATGGTATTCTGATGTGTTGCATTTAGATGGCTATCCAATATCTATATTTTATCAAACGCTGCTTAGATTTTTAAAAAGTACATTCATCTACTTTTTCATTGTCTAATTTGCGTGTTTGCTTATTCATTTATTTACTAGTATTTATTTAATTTCTTATATATTTATTCATCTATTCATTCTTTTTGTTATTATGGTGCGGGATTATTGGGGCCCGAGATGGATGCCTCAGCCCTTGATCATCTAGAACATACAGGTAGTCGCAAGATGTTGATCCTTTTGGATCAATTCCTCTTTCAACATAGCTGTCAGTAAACGGTGATTTCTCAGGTAGACAGACAATGTGTGCACCCCAGATGAAAATGCGTTAAATTGATATTTCTCAGCGGAGTTGATAGATGTCTGTCCAAGTCAGAATTTGATTATTAAGGAAACCCAACGATCAGGGGGAAATCTCTGACTAACCCCCACCCCATCCCAGTAACTGGTAGCTTTTTTTTTTTTTAATAAATCGGAATATGAACCTCAGATTTTGCGCAGTGGTGAGACACGGATAACAGGGGCCGTTGGTGTAGAAGTTCGCGTAATATATATATAGTTTATTGACTTGTAGTTTCACTACAAAAATACTTGCGATGTCCTTGTGGTTAGAAAGTCCATACTTCTCCCTTTGCATTCTTAACCATTAGCACCCCGCAAGCACTAGTCAATGTTGTACCTATGTACTAGTATATGGACCACCTGTGTCTGAAATAAAGTATTGAATTGAATTGAACTATAGCGAAATCGTGTACCTAAAGGCTATGACCACAGGGCCATAGGCAGTGTTCTTTCCATGCCAAAATAAACAAGAGCGACGTCAATGTCGTCAAGCTGTCGATCCGTGTGTGTGTGGTTGCTTGGCCTTGTTATTTTTCCAACTTTTTAGTATTTCTAGTTTTTCGTGAGTTTTTGCGATTATTCTTTTTGTGTAAATCATTTATTTTTTTGATTTGGGGGAAGGGTGTCAGTTCTTTTGGTAGTTTATATATTTTTTTGTCATTGTCTGAATAATAAGTTTTGATTACTCCCGGTATGGCTATGGCTTGAATACTAGTATTTGTGTATATATGGTCCAGCAAAGTTTTGCTTTTTGTTGTTGGTTCTTTAATGATTTGTTTAAAACGAAGATCTCTACCAATTCTTAGGACTGTATAGGATGTAGTACCCTCAAGTTAAAGATTTTTAGGAATTATCTCACCACAATGCACAGAATGCAGGCTAATTTTTCATATAACATCAGCTTTGCAGTACAAAATAAAACATCCAAATTATACAATTATGTAACTTAATATACTATTAGGAGAGTTGTTGGTAATGACCTGAATCACATTCCTCCTTCAAATATTCACCAACATTGTCCGGCTGCTTGTGCGCATTTAAGTGGTTAACTCTTTGACTATGTAGACTTGGAATAGGGAATGGTACTCAAACTACCAAATACCAGTATCGAATGGGGAGAGGTATGTATCAAAAAAGGTGAGTAACGTATTGTTTCATTAATATCTATATTTTTAAGAATTGACTCAATCGTCTCTTGAGCACCTCCCCATCAAGGCAATTCGCTTTTTAGTAGCAACATTTCTGATGCTAAACAGTGCTAAATTTAACAAAATTAGGTTCCTGGGAGGCAGGCAGTATCATTAGAGATATTGGTAAGGTATCCTATGCCTTTAAATGAGCATTTTTTTTACTTGGGGACGGGGTTACATAAAACACTAATTCATTTTGTAAATTGAAATTCTTTACTTTCAGCCAAACACATATCAAACAAAACATAAGTTCTACTGTACAAAATATATTAATTTCTACTGCCATTAAATATCTGTGCATATTCAAAAAATAAAATGTGTTTCTTGTTTCTTTTGTCACATACAGGATTAAACAAAGTAACACAAATTTGGCAGAACATGATCTGTTATGACATTAAGCAAAGCCCACATACATTTAGTCCTAATACACTCATTATAGGTATGGATAGTCACTATGTAATTAAATATGTCAATAATACCACCGAGTAAGTTGTTAGTATATTATGTTACAGAAAATAATCTATAGAAACATTTGGTATAAGCTTGGGATACACATATCGACACGATTTGTACAATTTCCTAGTATGTAGAATAAAATAGCGTATAACATTATACTGGAACCATATGAAACAGTTTCACCCATTTCTCCCCAGGGGGCACTACTGGTCTGGCACTTATGCAAATATTTCAAATGTAAGGTTTTTTGGGGGAAAGTATCTTAATTAATCATCATTCACTGACAATTTTTCACATATTTTCCAATCCTACTGTAGGAAATTCATCCATTCTTGCCAGACCATTGGATGACCCTGGGAATGCAAGGGTTAATTACAAGCCTAAAACATGTCAAGCATAAAACAATTCTTCAGTCATGGGCAAATTGTAAAAAGCACCTTTCGTTTAGGAATACCTTAAGGTATGCAATTTTCTGGTACCTTCACCATATTTGTTTGTTTAAATGCTTCATAACATTGCTTGCATGCTTGTTGACCCCTAACCTCCAGGCAACCCCTTTGCCTCTAGAGCACACACATGGTATTACTATTAGGAAAAATACCACCTGACAGAGTAATATATTTAAAAATGTCTGAAGACGGATTCTTCACAGGAGCAAAATCTTACAGACAAATGTCTCTAAAAAATTACTTTATCAATCATTGAGACAGTTCCATATGCATCATACCATGAGTACGCTCCAAGTGCGAATGGGTTAAGGTATCCTTAAAAAGAAGATGCTTTCTGAAACTGACCCAATGCCTAGCAGTGGATTCCTACCCCCAAGGTGCCCATATATATATATATATATATATATATATATATATATATATATATATATATATATATATATATATATATATATATATATATATATATATATATATATATATATATATATATATATATATATATATATATATATATATATATATATATATATATATATATATATATATATATATATATATATATATATATATATATATATATATATATATATATATATATATATATATATATATATATATATATAAATATATATATATATTTATATATATATAATATATATATATATATATATATATATATATATATATATATATATATATATATATATATATATATATATAAATATATATATATATATATATATTTATATATATATATACATTTGGAGGATGTATGTACCTTGGGTGAGGACACGTCACAGTTTGTCAAGTTCTATCTAAATTCCATGTATGTACAAAAGTTATAATCAGAAAATGTTCCATTAAAACACAGTTACTCCCATAAAATATTTCATTAATTGTTCTCTGAACACATCTGAACATTTACATTTGAGTATCATTAAGTCAGGGTCTTTCCCGAGAGAAAGTACATCATACTGTTTGTCTGTATCAAATCTGACCCTAGTGTTCTAGTTTGACAACTCTCATCCTGTGATTGAGAAGATAATCCTTCTCAGATTAATCTCTGCCTCCTAACCCCATAATCTCACTGAACCCCATTATCTCAAGGGCACCATGACGCATATAAAACATGACACTTTTAACACTTTTTAAAAGAGAAAAAAGAGAAATATGAAATAAAATGACAAAAATGAACAGAGCATTTCAATCATTTTTGTTATGATCGTTATTGAAATAACATTCTCACACTTGCCATTTTCTTGCCAGTATGGGAAAGAATGGGGTGAGAAAGCATCCCTGATATTCACATGAATATGGAATATACAATGTCTAACCATATGTTCCTGTATCATTCATTGTGTTAACCCCTATATGTTAAATCCCTACCCCAAACATCCCATCAGGAAAGCTATGAGAAAACCAGGGGGGTACAGGCTAAAACAATACACCTATCCTAATACCAGAGTGTTCCATGTATGTTATGTCTTGTGTTATGACACTGCAGTATAAACTAATCAAACACAGATCAGTCCTATGAACTTTTACAATATGTACCTGCTGCACAGTGATGGATTGAGTTAGCATGGAGATATACTCCCAATGCATCATGGGATTGCAGGGAGCAACTTTGCGTTAAGAGTAATAACCGCAAAGGGTCTTAACCAGGATGTTGAAAATGCCGGTCTAAAACAGCAATCATTAAATTACTGCTTGTTCAGATTTAACTACTCAGCTACCTGAAATCCTTATGCAAATTGCATTTAATAGCATGTTGTGACAAAAAGGGGAGTTTATACTTCAGCCATGTCTCAGAAGATGGTTTGTTTGGAAGAGATTTGGTTAATATCCCCAAATTTGAAAATCCTCCAAGGAAATATTTTTCTGTCTGACAAGGTGTTTTTCAGGAAACTGCCTGTCAACGAGACAGGCAGAACAGGTGCTAAGTGCCTCTCTCTACCCATCTCACCAACTAATATAAACCTTACATCTTACTTGAATCATGAAGCATACATAAGGCCTGATACATAAATAAATTACTGGACAACGGGAAAAAATATTTGTTAAAATTTTCAACTGAAAATTGTCGTCCTCATTGAATTAACAACCCTTCTTCAGATAATCATTAAAAACTATTCTTCAATTTGGTGAGCTATTTTTTGAGTTGTCAATCTTGTGATACAGATAAGTTGAGATGTATTTCACTCAGAAAAGTTAAAGATGAGTAGATATGTATTTTACTCTGAACGAGGGCAAACACCTAATGTTTACGGGTAAACTCTTTATAAAGATAGAAATAGTCATAAAGCAGCATGAAAAAGACCTAGAATTTGAATCAACCTGTATTAAGGGGTTCAGATCAACATACAAGTTAGGAAACACAATGGAATAAAATCCTGCCTGTCTGGCCCTCGGATATCTCAAGTAATGTAAACCCGATCCGAGGCAGGCCAGGCCTTTGACTAGATTTTTATATTGATGTCACCTTTCTTATACCACATTAAGATATCTGAATCACACGTTTTTAGGGTATTATGATATATATATATATATATATATATATATATATATATATATATATATATATATATATATATATATATATATATATATATATATATATATAAATATATATATATATATATATATATATATATATATATATCTATATATATATATCTATATCTATATATATATATATATATATATATATAAAATGTATATCTAAACATGTATATACATTTATCAACATATTTGTTTACATATTTTATGTATTTCTCCACTGATAAAGTGGAATTACTAAGGTCAGCAGTGACTTGAAGTCTATGAATACTTTCCATCCATAACACTATCGCCAGTCCTCAGTCTGACCATTATGAAAATAAAAGCCGCAGTTACTGCTGAAGACCAAGTGCAAACATTTTCTTCCCCCTAAATAACATTTTTCTTTTTAAAAACCTTTTGCTAAAGATATTCCTCTTAAATAGGAAATTCTATTTGGCAGCATGATCTAAAATCTAATGCTCTCATCTCTAAGTAGACTTCAGCTTGCTGATAAGTTGTCAGTCAAATGAACTTTTGGAACACCTTTTAAAATGAAAATATATCATGTATTTTTTGGCAAAATACAACGATTTCCATGCACCACTCTAAGATACCTTTCACTATGTACAAGAATAATTTCCTTCTTTCTGCTGCACACATGGTATATCTCATGAACAGGAAAGGATAAATACCACTCTCCCTAATGAGTTTAACCAATCAATGTATTGAGTTACTCTTAACCCTTATGCTGCTGGTGGCTAATTTTGTCAATACAAAATGCTACAAAAAAGCTGAAAAATGACTGAAACCCTGGCACATGGGTACTCATCTGAGAGTACTCGGCAAGAGCTCTCCAATGAATACCAACATGACAGGATTTAGATGTTTTCAAAAATCTTTGCGTTCTTTTGCTTTGGACTAAAGTAGTCTCAGCAATGGAAGGGCTAAACAGAAGTCAGGATGCTGTGATACTAACAATGATAACGTGTCTATAAAGCTGGATTTGAAAATATTCTTACCCATTCATGCCTGTAGCAGTCAAAATGCTTAGACTATATTTGGTAAAAACTTTGTGAGTAGAGCATTTTTCAAACCAGGAACATTTGCAGGAAAAATGAAGATTAAGTTCTGATTGACATTTCCTTTTAATATATTTTCCCATAATAAGATTCATCAAAGAGATATTGACTGAACTGTCAGGTATTTTATATCGCAGCAGGAATGAACGCATCAGAAATTACATATAATATGATCTACTAATCAGGTAGCACCCTAACTTTGGTGTCTACCTCACTTCACAACAATGTCTTCATTACCGTACAACGACCGTTACGATACAATAGAAATACATCTTGACTTGTGTCAGTCAGTAGACCCTAATGCCACCTATTAGCAGAGAAAAGAACCACCTAAGCAACTCATTGATTTAACCCTTCACATCTGTAGGGGACAAATGTCCAGACAGAAAATATTGAGAACAAAGTAATACCTTGACAAATATTTGACTGAAGCTTGTCAGCACATTGGATTTGGAGAAACTCTCTTTAATATTTTCAAATTCAACTCTTTTTCTTGAGAGCTGTCCTACGTTTTCAGACTATGTGTTCACTACAGACACAAAGGGGTTAAAGGAATAGACCTCAAAATCAGAATGAGTCAAAATCAGAATGAGGGTACAGAGATAATTTCCAACTTCCAATGCGTTGTTCATAAATCTGGTCGCAACTCTTTAACAGTAAGAGAATCTAAATACACATGGTCAATTTCATTAGAAAAATACTGGTCTCACACTTGAACGCACTGCAAGATAAGATAAGAATATTTCAAATATTAGCCCTTGTTATGCTGCTGCTGGCTAATTTGGCCATTAGAAAATGACTGAAACCTGAAAAATGACTGAAACCCTGGCACATGGGTACTCATCTGAGAGCACTCAGTGAGAGCTATCAAATGTATACAAACATGACAGGGCTTAGATGGTTTTCAGAAATCTTTTTGTCCTTGTGCTTTGGACGAGCAATGGAAGGGTAAAGAGTGTGATTATGTGGAAATCTCCAGGCCCAAAAAGGTTAATTAATGCTGCACTTTGGGCACATTTCAGATGAGCCATGAGTAAAAATCACATACAATTGAATGGAATCAGAGCATCTTCAGATTATGCATAAAACTCCAAATTCTTCATTTATAAAGAGGTATATGGAAGAAATGAATAAATCTATTCAAACCTTTCAGGCTCAAAATACCAAGATGAACTGACCCCAAATTTTGAAAAGCATATTAAATATACTTAAATAACAGAATGATATTTGTTGCCCATTCTCAGTAGCAAGCTTCCTTCAAAACTTTTTATAAGTATTTTTTTTATTTTCAAAATGTTTACCTATACACGCCTGGAATTCTGCTTAAAAAGTGTTGTTTGAATTTATGATACTTTTAAAAATCTTAGGAACAGCACATAACTTAGTAAGGCATTTGACGATGAGATATTGAATCGGTTCTGGGCAGTATTTCGCCTTCAAATATTTTCCAAAAGATGCTTTTGAAAGGAATTTCTCCAAAATAGTTGGGCGTTTTTGGGCAGTGAAGGCATGACTGGGTTAACCCTAATGCTGCTGGTGGCTAATTTGGCCAATACAAAATAATGCAAAAAAGCTGAAATATAACTGAAACCCTGATATATGGGTACTCATCTGACAGTACTCAGCGAGAGCTATCTTATAAACACCAACATGACAGTGTCCAGATGTTTTTCAAGTCTTTGCGTCATTGTATTTTGGACAAATGTAGCCTCAGCATTGGAGGAGTAAAGTATTTAGTCAGACCGTCTTGGTACTCAGGGCATGAAGGGGTTAATCTGAAACTGACATGCATTCAGTTTGCATTCGTTAGCCCTTGAGTATTACTGTTGGTGGAAATCTCGGCCAATATTGCCCGTACAAATCTCAAGCTTTCTGTACTTGATAATCATGTATGCAGTCTTTGCATGATTGCTGTCATTGACAGTAATTAAAAAAAGCCATTCACAAAACCTTCATTTTCCATGTGTTACAATTATATAATTACAATTTTCTCTACACATATCTTTTCAATGCAATACTAAGGACTCTCGAAACTCATCAAATGAGTTCATTTTACAGTAAGAATCAGAACATATAAAAGAACATTTGGAGTAGCTGATCTAGAATCTGTATAATCCAATCCATCTAGACCATTCTATACATGGATGTGCTTGAACAATATGCATACATAGAAATGAACCATCGACCCTACCTAGTTCACAATATGATAAAATGATCACCTATAAGTAGTAATATTCATAGCAAAAAATCTATGGAAAATATCATTTATTTTCAAAACAATCAGTATCCTTGTCGCTATATGGTTTTGACATATTTCTCAATACCTTTGGTATCACACATCTATCTCCTTCCATATTATGCTTAAGTGGAAACCTCCTTCAAACGAGACACCTTAATCGATACTAGCGCAACATAAGCTTGACAAAGGATATAAGGATTTAGGCAAGTTCTCAAAAACCCTTAAAAGTTTTTTTTTATGAAAGGCAGACATTATTTCTGACAGCTAGAACAGGCAAACTTTAAACTCCAAATACATATATATATATATATATATATATATATATATATATATATATATATATATATATATATATATATATATATATATATATATATATATATATATATATATTCCTTTCATATAAAGGAAGAATAATCCAACCCCATGAACAGCTTGAATATGCTGCTACTGTATTGGCCCATGCCCAGGGAGAGGGAGAATACTTCCACCATGAACAATATCCCGAAAAACACAGTTGGTACTGAATATACATAATATGGGCAGATGTGATATGCATAGTATAGGCAAGAACTACACGCACGTTAAATAACTCTCCTTGTGTACTCTTTCCTAGGAATACCTTACCAGGGATATGCTGTTTTAGTGATATGTTGAAAGGGCCAAGACCCGTATAGGACCTGTAACAAGGGATCTCTCTACCCCAGCAAATGACCAACTAGGATTCTTATTGGGAAAAGTTTTGAGAGATAAATCTTCATTTGAGTAAGAACATTTTTATGATCTCTGGTTATAATAAATGAGGTTTTCGCAAGCATTTTAGAGTGATAAATGATAAAGCTGTCAACTCATATGGAAGCTGGATAAATCTGGATAAGTCCAGGTCCATATATATATGGCTAGCATGCGTATACACCACCAAGATTACCACCAAGGCATACATTCCCATTCTTAAAATCCAGATCCAATGTCAAGCTCAAGTTGAATAAGGTATAGAAATCTATCTACCTCTCTAACAATAACAATCTATAGAATCTAGATATCCAATACTAGTAGTAAAAATGCACATCTCTCAAGAAGTCGTAGCAAACTTTCTCAAGTTCAACTAGAAGTATAAATATTCTATTTCACTTGGTAGAGGAAAAATAGCATATTGTCACTTTACAAGTTCTAAGCTTTTCCCCAAGGTCCAAGCCTGACTAGGGAATCCAGTTTGTTTGATTGATATTATTATATGTACAGAGTCTAACACACAGTCACTATAAAGTGGCATTTTTGTGTGTAAATCTATGGGAGAATTGATATATACATGATATATATATATATATATATATATATATATATATATATATATATATATATATATATATATATATATATATATATATATATATATATATATATATATATATATATATATATATATATATATATATATATATATATATATACAGATACCATCCCCTATACAGAATGTATCTGAAACAGGACACGATAATCAAACAACTATTTGTGAACCTCATTATGCTAAGAAAAAATTGCCAGATGGGCACACAGCAAATTGATGTCTGCAGTTTGTTTACAAGGAAGAAAGGATAGTTTTTAACTCTGTTTCAAGTATGTCATACATAAGATGGGGTGGGAACTGATTTCTTAAACCTCTTATATCTTTTGTTGAATTTTTTTCTCTAGATTTGCCAGAAATACCTGAAATATCCTCTTTTCACAGCAACACGAATAACACATCCATCAAAATATTTATAGTAATATTTCATGATTTTCACACAATTTGTCACATGGCCTGAAAAATATGAAGTCATTTTCTTACTGACTCTGGATTTAACAGAAATGAGCGCAATACACTTTACCTATAATAGCTATATGAATAATGCCTTACTTCAAAATATTTATGATTATATTCCATAATTTTCAAAATATAGGCTGACTGTCGTGTTCTTCTCAGTATATATAGGTCAATAATAATGAAGGATACTTGGAACCTTGCAGGAGTGGTAAAAATTACAGGTCAGAAACTCCTCTCAGGAGACCAACTCTACACCAAGATTTCTAGATGTACCTAGCATGAAATGAGTCATCTTTCAGAAGCAGACTAACAATTTGTTAGATATTTCTATAACTCTCTCCTACTTGTAAAGTTTCAGTTGCCACGGTGAACTGCTGCCATCTGTGAAAGAAGTGTCTTTTGAAGGTCATGCATTTCTTCCAGGTAAAGGGTCGGGAGTTCCCAGAATGCACCTGTGAGTAGTTTATTTCTCTACTCCCAGGTCGCGCCATCCTTCTTCTTCTCAAGAAGATAGGTGTTCATGTAATCCTTGCCCTTCACAAAGATCTGCCCGCGATAGGAAAACTCAAAATGTTTGGAGAGGATTTTGGTTGTGGCCTCGGGCACCTGTATTCGCCCTGGCACTCCCGTTGAGTACATGCGACTCGCGATATTCACAGTGTCTCCCCAAATGTCATAGAGGAGCTTTGTGGTGCCGATAACACCTGCCGTCACCTCACCGTAGTTGAAACCAATGCTCATGACAAAATCGAAGTTGAAGATACCCTCATTGAAGCGCTCTAGGACTTTCTGCATGTCGCTGGCGAAGTCCATGAGCGCGTAGAGATGTGCGTAGGGGTCCTTATTCTGACTGCGGCTGCTTGGGTTTAACCCTGACGATCCCATGAAGCAGCTTCCAATTGTTTTGATTTTTTCAACATCCTTGTACTTGGGATCCTCGAAGAGTTCCTCGAAGTCTCCCACAAGCTCGCTGAGAACGCGAAGGTACTCGCGCCCGCCCTCGAATGACTCATCGTACATCTCGTGAAAATTGATAATCGTGGCGAAAATCACGCCCACGTCCTGGTGGTTCTTGGAATATTTGGAGGTCTTCTTCAGCACCTCGGAGACGTGCTCCGGGATGATATTATGCAGTAGCCAATCAGCTTGCTCCTTCTCCTCCTGCATCTGGCAGCGGTCGAGCTGCGCCTGCACGTCTCCGTGGAAGCTGAGGCGGTAGCTGATCTCGATCTCGTGGTTGAGGAACCAGACGAGGAGGAGGAGGAGCGCCATGTCCAGGATGATCTCGTAGCGCAGCAGGTGCTGCCCCGTGAACAGATCCTCCCAGTGATGTGTAACGACGTGAGAGCTCACCGTCGAGCTCGCACTCGAGGAATTGACGAAGTACGCCGTGGAGCTGGTGTTGGTCACGCTCGTGTTTGATATAAGTATTTCCGTGTGCGCCGGGTGGGGGCACACGCCTACACCTAAGAGAACGAGAAGCACGAGTCCTGCCAGCGTCGCGAGGCAAGACTTGACCCATGAGCTGAGCATGGTAAAGTTACAGTAGTGGAGAAGGCAGACCACGATGAGGAAGCAATAGAATAAATCACTATTTTTACGCAGGTCGAATATGCTACAGTTGAAGTTAGAGTACACGGCTATGATGGGGAGCGTGGCGATGATGGAACCTATAAGATGGCGCGAATACCAGCTGGTGAAGACGCGCTTTATACGCTTCCAGCCGGGCGGCTTGGTTTTCTGGAACACGTCGTAGCCGAGAGGAATCACATGAAGCAGCTCCAGGAGCATTGCAATCACGAAGGTGATCACCCACGGCAGATGCGCGCCGAACGCCAAGAAGCAACAGATAGAGATCGCCAGGAGGAACACGAATGATATGAGGAGATCCCCGAAGGCGCTGAGGCGGGGAGACGCAAAGGTCTTGACGGGGCGCTGATCGTCGAAGTAGTGATCGCGGTACTGCGCCTCGTGCTCGGCCACCAGGAAGTTGAGGGTGCACTGGTTGATGGGGGGCTTGTAGAAGTAGTCCTGGCTGCCGATGTCCTCCTTGAGGCAGTGCAGCAGCTGGATGTCGCTCTTCTCCAGCTTCTCGCGGAATATGCAGAGAGTTTCGTTGATCGGCACCAGACTCGCATCCTTGTTGCTAGCTTCCATGCCTGGAAAAAAAAATGTCAAATATTAAACCATTTTATGAGCACAAAATATGCGTAAGATCTTTAAGTGATGCCCTTTCATTTAACGTGAAGTGAGTCAAACTTTCAATTATGTACTTGAAATTGAATTTGAAAAAATTTTTTACCCTTCATAAATGGGTATTAAAACACTTCAGATTGCCATATAAGAGCACCTATATATATTATTGTTTGGATACTTTTGACATAATATGCATAGGATCTTGAAGTAATGCCCTAGCATTTACTATAAAGTCAAAATTTTAATTGTGTACTTGAAATTGACAAATTTGAGAAATCTTATGCTGGCAATATTGGGATGGATGCCCTGGAGAGAGATTTTCATGCCAAAATCATGGTCGAACTCCCTGCTAGAGCTGGTTGTGGAGTTGAGTTGATATTTGTGAGGTAATACTCCATAATGTAATTTCTACACAGGTAAAAGTTGACGAGCCCGTTCGGACACGGGCTGGTTTTTGATCCCTCCATAAATCTTCTTTTTGAAAAAAAAATGTTCCAAATATCTTAAATCTATACCATGAGACCAGTCAATACATACATATAAGATGTCACCTCATAAAGCCTTGCTAAGTTGTTAGATCATGCACTGATAAGAGTTCAATGCTTCACATATATTAATTGCTGATCCCTGAACTGTTATATAGATACCATTTTTCACGCATCCTAATCCCATGCTTTGTAAGTATCAGTGCAAAAAGAATAATGTTTACAATGAGAAGATTCTGCTCAATTGATCATTTTGGAGACATTGAATATATAAAACATTTTTTATAACATTTTCAAAGTTTATTTTTGAAAAAAAAATTAATTTGAAAATATGTGGCTTTTTATGATAAAAGTATGGTAAAAATATGGCCACCAGATGTCTCTGTCTACCCATTTTATCAGAATGGAGTATTTCATAACTAAAAGTGTCCGTAACTTTCAGTAAGGCATCTGTAGCATTCAGTTAAATATCTATAAAAATATTGCTTTATTATCGAGATAAAATAATAACTAGTGTAAGACTGTGTGTACACTCTAGAGGAAAGTGGGTTGAAGATAATCAGTTACCCTTTGCCTCGGCCATCTCCTCCGGTGTCATGTCAAATTAGCCACCACCAGCATACGGGTTAAAGAATCAAAACTTACTTCATAGAGTATTCTGAATTATTAAAATCTGGAATTTAGTCCCAAATCAACTCAGTTTAAGGGACTTAGCAGTGTATGTACACTGTAGAAGAAAGTGTGTTGAAGATAAATCTTTAGCTTTACCCTTAGCCTCGGCCATCTCCTCCGGTGTCATGTCACTCCTCTCCAGTAGGCTGCTCTGTCTCTGCCCCAGCAGCGCCGCCGCAGACATACCGTTAGCACTGCTCGCCTAAACAGACAGAAAAACAAGCATGTAGTTGTGGGTACAGAGGGGTTTAAAAGGTTGTGACAAAATCCTTTTACATTTAAGATTTTGATTTTCTTGAGATGAATTGCAACTTTTCATTAAGAGGAAAATCCAACAAGAACTTAGAAACCAGAGAGAGAGAGAGAGAGAGAAAGATGCTTGAGTGATTGCTCGCCTAGGATTGATAGCGTGAAGTGTTCAAGCGCTTGAAAATATGGTCAATATACAACCTATGCCTGTGAAAATACAATCAATATACCGTTTAAGACAATCCTAATTGCGTGGGGAGATTGGTTAGGTTCAGAAGGCCAGAAAAGAATGTCCCATGGCTTGCCCCTTTCAGAAAAAAGGAGGGGGGGGGGGGGGGGTTGTGCTTGTTTGGGTTCTGCACGTTTAAATGTAGGAATACAGTACATACATCATTATATGCATTCATGAAAGAGAAGTATTGGGGCTGTTCTGCACTAAAGCAGTAATGAATAGCTTGACCCATTTATGCCCGTAGAACCAAAAACATTCTAAGTTGGTGATATTTTTTTTTTGAAGTGAGCATTTTTTTAAATATATTTGAAGGCAATCTATTGATTAAAAACAAACAAACCACCTTGTCTAAAATCTTTTTTGCAATGTATTTTCAAACAAACCACAGATTCAGACAACACTAGTTAAAGAGATCATCAGGGGAGTAGGGGACTCCTTCCAATAAGCTTTTGAGGAATAGGCTTCCCTGACTCCTGGTTCTCATTTCTGCCACCAGGGCGCAGCATCTTACCTGTCCCTCCACATGGTTGACCAGTGAGTCTGTCTTGCTGTCCTCCTGTTCCGGGCTGATCTGAACACTTGTTTCCACCTATAATGATAGATATATAAATATATAACACTAACTGACCTTCAAACTGACCTTCCAATCCAGTCAGTGCTGGTTCTAAATATATACTTTGATACTCTGGATTTTGAATTTTGAATTTTGTTAATTACCATCACATTTCTGGCATATTGCAAATATGTCATGACTAGCTAGTCGTAAGTGATGGAGGAATCTGGAGAACTCAGCATAAACCACCCCCTAACCCCAGGTCACTGTCAACTTTCTCAAATCCCCCTCCAGCATATTTCATACCTAGACAGCATACCTGAAAAACAGCAAGCAATCAGAGGCATCGCCTCAGACCCTTCGGCACCACACCATACTAATGTATGCTTGTTTGTTTTCATCTTCTAATGGCTTCATTTGATCATGTCTATCTACTGTATACCATGTTCATTTTGTGCATATAAAGTAATATTATTGTATAAAATGGCTTTGGAATGTTATAAGAAAATTGGAAGGGAAATGAAAATATGATTATGAGTTCCCTTTAAAAGTGCATACATTTTTTTTCGAACTTTCCTGCAATCAAACAACTAAATCCATATCAATTTCCAGCTTTACCTGTTCCTTGTTTTCTGGCTCCTGATTGGTTGTATTCTCCTCTACGACCTCCTCCTCCTTCTCTTTCTCCTCCTCCTCCTCCACCTCCTCCTCTATCTTGTTCTCCTCCTTTGCCTCGGCCACCTCCTGTGCCGGGCGCTCCAGCTGGGGTGAGGCCGCTGCGCTGCCCCCTGGTGGCGTCTTACGCTTGGTGATGAAATATGTGTTGATGACTGAAAAAGGAAAAGAAAAATACTAACCCATCCAATGCTCAGGCTACTTTCATCCAAAGCGGAAGGACGCAAAGTTTTCTGAAAACCATCCAAACCCTGTCATGTCAGTATTTATTGGATAGCTCTCGCTGAGTACTCTCAGATGAGTACCCATATGCAAGGGTTTCAGTCATTTTTCCAGGTTTTTGCATCATATTGTATTGGCCAAATTAGCCGCCATCAGTATAAGGTTGATTTTATTGTTTTACTGAGGGAAATTTATTGATTACTGCAAAGATAAAAGGAAAATGTACTTTTTTTTTGTTTTAGTGATGAAATATGTGTTGATGACTGCAAGATAAAATATAAATTGTATTGTTTTACTTAGGGAAATTTGCTGATTACTGCAAGAATAAAAGGAAAATATACATTTTTTGTTTTAGTGATGAAATATGTGTTGATAACTGCTAGACTAAAAAGAAGTATTGATTACTGCAAGAAAAGAGAAATATACCAATTCTTCGTCTTGTTAGTTTTTTTTCATTCGATTTTTCAATTTGTAACCTAAATACAGATAAGACTTTTTTGTTCAATATGCTGCAGACACATTGCCATTGCCTGAATAATGAAATCACTGCTGGTAGTGTTACCATATGCAAGAGCCATCTATTGGCATTATCTGTTACTATTCTAGGAGTCATTCAATGAAGGAATAGGGATCCAGGAATAGAACAGATTGAATGAAAAGACCAAACAAATCTCCTGCAACACTTGATAATGTGGCATCCATTTTCTATCTGATTATAATCAAAATTAACGTAACTAAAGTTGGAAAGTAACTTATGTTATATGATGATATGCTTTTAATCACCAAAATGATTTTCCAGCATGGGCAGAAAATCCCTGTACCAAGATGCTACTGGATATGTTACTGGATGGTGGAGGCCCCTGGTGTTTAAGTAGGGAACTAAAACCAAACCACATGCACAACCTGATTGATATGAAGAATCACCTATGACTGCAGCATTATATTGATAAGTGGAAGAGACATAACTGAGTGTTTGTTCTGCACTTATCAAATTATCAAAATGATCAAATAACTGAGGTTTGAAATATGCATAGAGTAATTTCAGATAAATTGATTTTCTCTCTATGAAAAACATTTTTTTTATTTTTAAGAATTATTTTGTTTATTTTTCTCTATGAAGAATGAATTGAAATGCCCTAATAATCATTTCAAATAGACCAGATATGTAATACTGCTTTAAATGGCCAAAAGAGGTTTCAAGTACATCAGGGGTCTCCCAGTCCTGGGGCCTGGCAATCTGTCCTGGGGCACAATATCCTCAGTGCTACATATGGCTCACAATTTTGTCTGTTGGCAATATGATATTAGCCCCATATCAATGATGGAGACCCAAATTGATCAGCAGTTAACACCATTAACATGATGGAATTCACATGCTTAACAAAATCTAAATAAATTGATACCTTTGAAAATATATAAAAGGCCCTACTTGCCATGATAATTTACCGAGTTGTGATTGCTTGATTCCGCCTGTTGCATGTTTTGAAAATTCTGCCGCAGGCTGGTGCGACAATTGCAGTAGATTCTCTTGCAAAGATAACTTGTCATACAGGTGGCATCTTGCTAATCAAGCTGTTACTAGACAGTAGAGACCCCTGGTGGTAAGTTAACAAACTAAAGTAGATAAGAGACAAACCCCTAATCATGACATATCTACTGAGTGAGTGATTGTTCTGCACTTCAATATATAAATAAAGTTGTCAAATAAATAACACTTGAGGCAGGTATTTCTGCAATCTCATCAGGGACAGGGCCATTATCTATCCAGTCTATCTGGTGACGTGCAATTGTCATATAAAAACACTTTTTTCAGATGAATATAATTTTGCAGGCTGACTTTCCTACGAGGGATTCCAGGAGAACATCATATTTTTCTTCCCATAACTTTTCCTTTACACATACATGAAGTATTATTAAAGAGTATTTTTGACATAGTTAGCCAATACACACAGTTGACAGTTGAGATGCTAAATCTGGATGAGCAGAATCTTTGACAACACTAATAAATATATGTATGTAATGATTGGTATTTGAGACCAGAAGTTATCAAAATCCTTAAAAATCCTTTAAAATCTGAAGATTCTCTTACCATCATCACTCTCCTTGTGCTTGACTTTGTACTGCGAAGTCTCAGTGTCATAGTGCTCTATCAGAACCTTGTGCTTTCGGTTATCTGAAAAAAGAAAAAATGAAAAATCATAAGCAAATTGATAACAACATGCTTATAACTCAGAAATGCCTTTCCATTGCAGTTGCTATCACAATAACAATCACAAAATCACAATAGGTTTGCCGCAATCTCACCTGAAAGATCGCACTGTTCACTCGATCATGGCATTTGAAAATTATGGGAAATCGGGCCACTATTACTCTACTTTGTCTGTATTTCCAGAAAACATGGGCCACCCTCAACAAATAAAAATCATTAAGTCATTTAAAAGTGTCCTAAATTACCAAGAATTTACAGTAATACAGAGGGGGTTGAATGATTAATGGGTACACGCAGTGATTATATTGTTCCAGCAGGACTCTGCTAGCAGGTAGTTAAGTGAGACAGTCATAGGGAGAAAAACATCTGAGACCATTAGAGCACATTACGGGATACCTGATCACACCGGCGATCGCCTTACCGAAATGAGATGTATTGAAACCTTATTTGTGCGGATTAATGCGTCTTATTATTTTAGCATTTGTCTCTTTATTCTACTCATAGAAGCTTACTTGTATGTATGATACCTTTGGAAAAATAACAGTAAATATGAAATCATTAGGTAAGTGAGCGAGAGTCTGTTAAATTTACTCCATAAATATCTGATCCTTTTCAATTTGAGAAAAATCTGAAAACAAACTTTCTCAGCTCTGGATTTATAATACTTTTGTCAATAACATGGACATTTAGATTCGGATTTACAAAATATTCCAAGACTTGTTGGCAGTGTTTTGAATAACACTTCTCCTTCAAAAATATCTACCCATCTATGCTTCCTCTCATCTCATCAAAATTGTCCGACTGATATTTTGCTATGGGAGCATTAACCCTTATGCTGCTACATACTAATTTGGCCTAATACAAAGTGATCCAAAAAACCTGAAAATGGCTGAAACCCTGGTGCATTGGTACTCATCTGAGAGTACTCACCGAGAGGTATCCAGTGAATACCAACATGACAGGGTTTAGATGGTTTTCAAAAGTCTTTGTGTCCTTGTGCTCTGGATGAAATTAGCCTCAGTATTGGAAGGGTAAAGGGGTAGGCCTGAGTAGCCCCCAGATGGCACTGGCTATGTTTTCCCTACAAGATTATTTCCCCATCTATGCTTTCATTTGAAAGATCTCACCAAAATTTGCCACCTGTTATTAACTAGGGCAGCATAAAAGTGTTAACCCTTTCAATGCGGAGGCTTCTTTCGTCCAGAGCACAAGGATGCAAAGATAACTGAAAAGCATCTAACACCTGTCATGTTGGTATTCATTGGAAAGATCTCACTGGATACAAATGATAACCAATGTGCCAGGGTTTCAATAATCTATCTGGATTTTTGCATCATTTTGTATTGGCCAAATTAGCCACCAGCAGTGTAAGTGTTAAGGTTCGAGTGGCCCCCAGATGGCGCCGGCAATGTTTTCGCTACTAGAGAGACTCTCCTGCTGCCGATACTAGCGCATTATCCCTGCGAGACACAGGTGAGGCCATAACATCAAGAGCACTGACGGCGGACTTCACAGGCATACGCACCTGCCTCTCCTACTGCACAGCAGTAGCAAGGCAAATGTCATATTAACCCCTCACTGCCCAGTGTCTTGCTAGTACCACAGTCTTCAGGGTCTGACACTTAGATTTCAGGCTAGGGGCCCGAAAAGGTCTTTCAATAAAAATTAGTGGTCAAAAACAGGATTTCTGGTCATTTTTCATACTATTTTGGGCCCATAGACTGAAAAATCTAGGGGCCCATAACAAAATCTAGGGGCATGCCCCCAGGCCCCTAGGTAAGTCAAACCCTGGTCTTAGCCAAAAGGGCGTCTGGGCATCATTTGGTCATCCAAACCTTCAAAAATCACCCCTCACTGCACCCAAATGTTTCGGAGAGTAATTTCTCAAAAAGTCAATTTCAAGCATATAATTAAATTGGTACATAGTCTTAGCCAGCAGGGTGCCTGACGTCATTTGGTCACCCAAACCTTCAAAAATCACCCCTCACTACACCCAAATGTTTCTGCGAGTGATTTTTTGAAATGTCAAATTCAAGCATATAAATAACTAATCATCAATTATTTTTCCACCTCAATATATAATTACTTTGACAATGTATAAGGACATTATGTCTTATTTCAATAAGTAAATATATATTTATGGTTGTAATCTGAGTATGTTGTGGCCTCCCTTGAAAAACATGATGCCCCAAAATTTTATAATTGGCATTTTGGGCACCCAGTTTCTAAATCCTGGCTAAGATCCTGCTTGGCACTGTTCCCTTCTGTTGCCCCCGTGCAGGGTGCAACACAGGTTCCAAAACATTATGTGCTGAGCAGGGCAAGCTGCCCCTCAAGTTTACTTGCCCTGATGGCCCTTCTACTTGCCCTGCCACTCTGTTAAAGAAAGGTGAGTTACATTGGAAGGACTTTGCTCATTTGCACGATTGTCGCTTTTTGACGCATTCACTTGCAACTTACAATGGGGCAAGTGGTTATAATGCTGCATGCTGCTTACTGCTTAGCCATGATTTCTAAAAAGCCTTCACAAAAAAGCAATTCCAATATTTCTGCCCGTCCAGATTTAGCGACTTGGAAAATTCAAATTGCAATTGAATTGGAAAAGTTATATCTTTTAGGCCTTTAAGCCATATTTGAGATCAAGGAAAAGAGCGAGACCAAATGGGTGAAGGCAGACAGCAGTAATCTGCAGACATCTCCCCAGACCTAATGCAATTCAGCCACGAACGGCTCAATGTTTCTCCCCACAGTCTCGCAGTGAGGGAATCATCGCACCGCCATTGGCTAGACAAATAGAAAATCAATCCGACACGTCTCTTTGCAACTCGTAACGGGAAATTCAAACAGATAGACTATTGTCCGCGGGCAGGAGCAAGATGGGATCCTGCACGGTCCCCATCAGCCTTGGCACAGATGTTTGCTAGGCATTGACTTTCGCCAGGTTACATAACCTGAATACAAGCTTTGAGATCCCATTGAAAATCGTCATCTGAGTGATGTTACCGAAACAAAAAAATCTTCTTCAACTATTTAATGGTTCATTGCTTTAATTTCAAATATTTTAAAGGTGTCCTATTTCCTAGGGGCATCCCCAAAAGCTGAGAGATCTAGGCACGGTGCACCGACTGCTATTTATTTCTCACCACTGCAAGAAGTCCCCACTAAACATCCAGATTTTAGGTATGAGAGGAAGTTGCCAGTGACTTGGGGTAGTTGGTGATTCTCCCCTAGTACTTCAGGGGAATCCAGCTGCAGGCATGAGAGACGGTTGCCAGTGACTCAGAAGTAGTTCATGAGTTTGTCCTATTGCTCTATTTTAGGGAATCCAGCTTAATTAGAAATGTAAGCAGGTTGGCAGTGACTGGGGACTAGCCTGTGATTTTCTATGGGTATTCTGGATTCCTCTACCATGGACAACAGGCTTAAGTCAAGAGCTAGCCTTAAAAAGGCAGGAAAAAAGAGGATTAGCTTGATTCCAAATTCCAAATCATACCATTCTTGTAAACTATGCATGAATGGGTTAAGCTCCAGGTTACATTCCGCCATATAATTGTGTTTTTTTCTTTCACCCTCATCTCAATATAATCTCCTGCAACCAAGCGTTTTATTCCTACCAAGGTAGAATTGATTATTCCAGCACGGAGGCTTAGAACACTGCGAGACCCCACGTTCTGAACAGAATCCTATTAAGTCTCTTCTGTGCCAGCCTTATTTGCTACCAGTAATCATCTTATTATCTGCTTCCTAATTATCTCAGCGGCGCTTGTTCATTAAGCCATTGGCCACACAGAGCATGCAGGGATCGTGATCGATTGTTATCGGGGGATGAGAACCACTGCTTTAAAGATTCAGGCACTGCACTTACTCACCACCAGCAGTTCTTCACTATGCTTTTGTAGTATTATTTGCACAAAAAATTCTGTACTTGTAATTTTTTTCTGAGTGTGTCTGCGTGTTTGTGTATGTATGTATATATATATATATATATATATATATATATATATATATATATATATATATAAATTACAGAATGGAATTTTATGCAATCTTCACATGTTCAGCTGTCATCCTTTGGGAGTTTTCACAAATTATGGCAAGTGTCATCTTCCTTAATGAGTTTGTCGGAGGAGTAAATATTCAAGCTTAATTGCCCCAATCCCACTCATACTTGCCCCACACAACCATGCAGGGGTTAACACCAAAGTCTGGATTAGTTACATCAGTAGCCAATGCCACACTTGGGCATCCAACATAATACTATGGTTTGTCTTTGCTATGTAAATGTTTATGTTGAATTCAGTTTGATCCATTGTCAATCGATATATAAGCCTAAAGGAGCTGAAACCACTTAGATCCCACATTTTACTGCACGTAACCTGTTCAGTGGGTGTATGAGAAGGTATATGTTCCACAGACTTCAACCCTTCCAATGCTGAGGCTACTTGCCTAATAAGCACAAGACGCAAAGATTTTTGAAAACTATCTAAACCCTGTCATGTTGGTATTTATTGGATAGCTCTCGCTGAGTACTCTCAGATGAGTACCCACAAGCCAGGGTTTCAGTCATTTCTTAGGTTCTTTGCATCATTTTGTATGGGCCATCAGCAGTAGAAGGGTTAAGTTGTAAGTAAGGATTTACATCAGTAGCTTGAAACATACTTGGCCAGCTAATGATACCATAGTTTGTCTTTGCTGCGCAAATATTTACCAGGAAATAATGTTGCATTCAGCATTATCCATTGTTAATTGATCTGAAACTGAAGTAGCTGAAAGCTCTAAGAATGTCTGAGATCCCACAGCTGAAAACAGTTGACATTTTCATTTCCTTCACGTCCGTCATTGGCTATGCTGGATTACTGAGAGGCAGATTTCTCCCTATGCATAATTTCAAAACCACCTCATTTAACCCATTGATGCTTATAGCAGCCAAAAACAACCCAACAATTTTGATAAAATCTGTAAGAAAGCATGATTGGGAAAATATTTGACATGTCAAGAAGACATGCCTCACAGTTCAGTTGAAAAAAATATGTACCATATTAAACTATTAATTTCTAGGTCTGTGTGAAAAAAAGATGTCTCAACATTTAAAAATATATAAATCTTATCGAAATGTTTATTTCTAAATTTTGCATGATATAAAATGACTTACCTCACAGCACTGAAATGTTTTGCCATTTTTTAATAATGCAAATTCTAAAAATTCTTAAATGGCAAATAAGAGCAAGAAAAAAATAGCAAAATTACCTAGGTTCAGTTTGTTTTACCTGGCCAAAAATTGCCAATTGGCATTGATTAGTTGAAATAAGAATTGAACACATTACACTTTATAATACGTAAGGTATTTTTTGTAAATTGTTTTTTCCAAATCCATCATTTAGTTTCACTCAATATCAATATAGCGATTACTGTCATCAACACTTATCATTAATAAATGCTTAGGAAATTTCTGCAAGGTTTAAAATAAGATTATGGAAAATCTACAAATCTTTCCACACAGTATTTATCTCTTTTTTACTCTGAGATAATTCATCACTAAAGGGCGCCTTGACCTAATTCAGTAAAGTGGAGAGGGTGATAAACACTGCTATTGCAGTCTTAACCCATTCATGTTCAAGAGTTTCTTTAGAAGTTTTCGTCTGGATATAAGATACTTTTGTTCATAATTTTGGAATTAAGATTGATTTGAGATAATATTTGAAGGGGAGTTGTTGGTAATGTTCTGAGTAACATTTCTACTTAAAATATTGTACCAACTTTGCTTTAGCATGCAAGATTTCATAAAATTGTCAATCTGCTTTTGGCTGCTGTGAGCATCAATCGCTTAAATTGCTTGAATTTAATGGCGTTTAGTTATAAATTGCTTGAATTTAATGGCGTTTAGTAATAAATTGCTTGAATTTAATGGCGTTTAGTAATTTCCAGCTTTGCCATGGTGTACAAGAGAAAAATGCTTCAGGGATAATTTTCCACAAAAATAGCTCAAGGTCACTGAATATATTTGCCATAAGATGCAGACCAAGGAATCATACAAGATCACCGCATCTACCAATAATTGAGCTCTTCAGGTATCTTATCTTTAAGGAATATTGACATTGTATTGTATCACAATTTATTTTAAAGATGTCAATCCCTATGGCATGGCCCTATGACTGGCACTACACCATTCCACACAAATCAGATTTTATTGATAATCAAAAAGAAAATCTGCAGTGCGAGATTAAGCAGAGTGTAAAACAAGAAGGGAGTGGTGACACGTTGGCATTGGATTTGAATAGCGAAGAGAAAAAAAACCAGAACCGGGAAGAAATTCCGTTCTCTTCATGAATAGTTCCAAGGGGTCTTTCAGATGCAGGACCACAGACCTCCACAACGTCTCACATCTATATAGCGACCAGGCACTCAGCTTATGAGTTGCCCAAGAGCTGACTACTGGTCTCTATGACAGCTCGGTACACCCAATCATCATCCAAACCAGAGCAGCTGCAGTTTGGGGACCTTTTTAAAGTCAGGAATGAAATCAACATAGGATCATCTTATCATGTACAGTCTCCACAAAATGATACCCTCTTGAAATAAAGAATGTTATTGTTATTATTATTATTATTATTATTATTCTCATTATTATTATTATTCTCATTATTCTCATTATCATTGACATTATTCTCATTATCACCATTATTATTATTATTATTATTATTATTATTATTATTATTATTATTATCATTATCATTATTATAATTATTATTATTATTATTATTATTATTATTATTATTATTATTATCATTATTATTATCATTGTTATCATCATTGTTATCATTATTAGGTGAATTGATGTTTGATGGGTGCAATTTGTTCACACTTGTCAGAAGGCCAGTATTCTCATCATACACATGATTCTTCCGTGTTATACGATGCTTGCCATAAAAACTCTGCAGCAGCATCTCCACCGGAGTTGGTGGTTCCCTGGGAAATTGGATTTCCTGCCAGTCACAATGGCAGCTATGGAATCCCACAATGCATTGCTACCTGCCTGCTGCGAAGTATCACCAAACACGCATCTGTCTAAGCGTCATTGACAAAACACTCAGTGCTCAATCTGACTGACAAAAAAATTATTGAAAAAGGCAGTTCTATAGGATTGGCATAAAATGTGTGTGTGTGTATGTACTACCTTAAAATGTGTGTGTGTGTGTCTGTGAGTGTGTATGTATGTATGTATGTATGTATGTGTGTATGTATGTATGTATGTATGTATGTATGTATGTATGTATGTATGTATTTTGTATGTATGCACACACGCACGCACGCACGCACGCACGCACGGATGGATGGATGGATGGATGGATGGATGGATGGATAGATGGATGGATGGATGGATAGATAGGTCTTCTCAAATTAAACTAGGATATAAGATGTAAACACAAAGTCTTTTCTAAGAAGACTCAATGTCTTAAATTTTATTTAGGGAAGGATATGACAATCAGGCAGTCCAAAAGAGTAAAAATTGAAAATTCTTCATAGATATTTTTGTCTGTCTATAAAAGGAGTTTTTCAAGAAACTGCCTGTCCAAAAAAAGGCTGGACAGGTCCTGGCTAAGCCCTTGCACTGATCACATGTTGTTGAACCTAGATCTCCCTAATACCAGGCTTAATGTGCTAGTTCTAGAGATTTATCTGGTTGAGGAGGCGCGGGGGATGGGAACATTCCCGGGACTGATGAGCAATCTTCCAGCGCGCGACAGGTAACACAGATCACCTGGACACACCCTTTATTGACGGCCACTCAGGCGCACTAAGCACGGGAGAGAGTGATGAGCAGGACTCCTCCTCCTGTCGGGGAAAACACATCGCAAAATCATTACTTTACACCACGAATACATCATCACAACCATTATCACAAACTTTCCCACATAACCGTAGCAAGCAGGGCATCTGCGTGCCCTGTTACCCAAACCTTCATAAAATCTGCTTCAGGACACCTAAACATTTTTTGAGTAATTTCTTAAAATGTCAATTTCAAGCATGTAGTTGATTTTTTTTTCACATCAATACAATTCTGATGGCATTGTACATGGATATTATGCCTTATTTCATCAAGTGAATCCATTTTTATGTTTGTAATCTGGGTATACTGTCCTCTCCTTCGAAAAATAGAATGTCCAAATATTCTATAAATGCCAATTTTGGGCCTAAGACCCTGCCTTCTCTACGTATCCGCAGGTACAAATTGACAGTTTTATACCTCATAAGGGCAAATTCTGATACAAGCCTTTCAAATGGACCTGATGCAATTCAATTACAGCAAGGTGTCTGAGGTAACAGAACTGTCAAAAGATGGCAGCTCCTGTAGAATCTGGAAGAAGGCAGTCCACTGGAATAGCAAAACAAAAGTCAAAAGTAAACCTCTGTACAACATTCATAACATTTTAAAGTTATATAAAAAACATTCATGCTATTTAGCAGACAGACCATAAATCATCACCATCCTAGGTATTGCTTTCCAACAAAAGCATCTTTAAGAAGATAGGAGAGATATATATCAGAACATATAAACCAACATCTCTCCCCTCAAGCAAAGCTCAACCTAGTCCATAAAGTACATAGAGTAATGTCCTCCTCTAAAACCATATACATGCATATATGAATAATATTGAATATGTATATATATATATATAAATATATATATATATATATATATATATATATATATATATATATATATATGTATATTTTTATATATATATTTATATATATATATATATATATATATATATATAGGGCTGCATACCGCTAAGGGTGAAGCGGTACGGTACCATAACCGGTACCGTCGAAACGATATGGTATTTTATCGGTACTGCTATCGGGATATTGAAGTTGAACTACGCTAAGTACACACTTAGCATATAGTTCCTGATATAAATCTAATATGAATTGATTGTCTGTCAGGTATTTTGATTACATCATGTGTAAACTGAAAAGTAGTACTTACGGTTGATGAAGTTGTTGACTTGAGTAGATCCACATATTCTTGCTTGAAGATACTTTATAGCGGCAAAACTAGTACCATCGCCGCTGCCATTAGTGTTGTGATTCTTATCGCTACCGCGTAGTGGCGCTGTATATCGCTACAGCAGCGGCACTATGCGGTAACAAAAAGAATCACAACACTAATGGCAGCGGCGATAGCGGCGATGGTACTAGCTTCGCCGCTATATCGTACCTTCCAAGTTAACAAGTTTGCCCGCTGTACGTACAACTTCTTACTGAATTATTGTAGTATTGGAGGTTTGACAGTTATTTGAGTTTTGCAAAATACCGATAAGCATACCGTTAACAAATTGAAACGAGTATGCACCGGTATTTTGTGAGACGGTATTCTTAACAGTGCTGGTACCGGGTACCGGTGTACAGCCCTATATATATATATATATATATATATATTTATAAATATATATCTATATATACATATTTACATACTGGTGTTGAATGAAAAGCTATCATGTCAGTGTGTTGTACAATACTAGCATAGGCATCAGATGCTCCGATAATGGTGTACTTTTTAATTGATGTACAGGGGTGCGCATAGTATGCAATACTGAAAGTGCCGCAATGTTAGCACAGTATACAACTTATGTTATACACCACTTCCTCCTATTTCATCACTATGGCTTGAAGACGAACCTCTCAGACTGAGTGACAAATGGGCGAGATTTACTGGAGACACACGAGAATCAGTTTAGGGGTTTAATCAGTTTTGTCTTCACCTACCCCAGAGAAGCGAAGGAATAAATTACCTGAAGACGAGCCTAATGGGATCTAATTAGGCAGCAGGTGAGAGGGTCAGGTAGCACCTGGTCTGCGAAACCAAACACACTTAAATTTTCCCTCACCGCAAGCAGCTTGCCACCTAGCCTGCCTCCTGGGCTAGATTCTGAAGGTATCACTTGTGGATAGATGGCATTGCTGTATGATACAGTTTGCCACCAGGTAGCCTGCCTCCCAGCCAAGATTCAGAAGTCATCCCTTGTGGATTGAAATATTTCAATAATGTATTGGCAACCCATTGATGCTCACAGTGGCCAAAATGCACTGACAATTTTTGATGAAATCTTTCAAGCAAAGGTACACTCTGGAAAAAAAAATTGATGTCAGTGTAATATAATGAAGTCTAGAGGCAATTCAGAATGAATATATATTTATATATATATATATATATATGAATATATATATATATATATATATATATATATATATATATATATATATATATATATATACATATATATATATATATATATATATATATATATATATATATATATATATATATATATATATATATATATATATATATATATATATATATATATATATACTAAATTGTCTCTAGACTTCATTAGGTTACACTGACATTTTCCTCCAGAATATGTTAAGGACAAGACATCCTAGCATCACACCCTTCTATGTCAATGTGACCATTAATCATCCAAGATGATCCCCATCTTAGCAGCCATGGCTTCCTCTGCCCTTCTCAGGGAGTCCTTGACTCGCTGACACAGCTTCCTCATCCTGACTCTTGTTGCCAAGGTGACTGTAACATTCAGTTTTACAAGTGGTCAGGTGTGTTACAACACACACATGGTCGGATGTATTACACAAATACTGACCAATTTCTTGACAATGCAATATTTTGAGCAAAATGTGAATGAACAATGTTGCTCCTGTTTTTATCTATTTTACAAACCATCTTCAAACATGGCTTCCAAGCTAGGGTGAGAGAGAGAGAAAGAGAGTGAGAGGGCGAGGGAGAGACTCACAGTGAGAATAAATTCCTTAATCCTGCAAACATATGTTCCAAACTTTATGTCTTTAATGTAAGAAATTGTATTTGATCTGGAAACAAATACATTAATTTGAAATTGAAACCTTACTCAAGATTTCCATGGTCTGACCCAATAAACTTGCTCTATTTTCCCATCATTCTGCAGATACACAGGGTATTCAAAGATAGTTCACAATCACTTTTTCACGTTTCAAACTGAAGAGCATTTAAATAAAAATGTAATTTTTTCTACTTGGATTTTGCTTCCCTACTTCAAAATTCACTGCAAACCCTAAACTACTGTAACGAACCCTAGAATCAGAATACTCTCCCTGCATTCATGACTGAGAGCCAACATGACTTGGTTAACTAGATGTAAAGGCACTAGATGGGAGTGAGAATGAGCCCAGAGAGTGCTATTATCCCATAGCTACCACGGCATGCACCCAGGGAGGCCAGCGCAATGGCTCTGACCTTTTGCGGGAGCTCTAGGAAGCCATTAGATAATGGAAGCCACCCGTCCCACCACGGGGCTGAGAGAAACGGCATCCATCACGGAGCAATATTCACCACAATAGCTCCAGCTAACACACAATGACGCGGCACACTAACACACTAAGCTTTCCATTGCTTTAATGAAAGCTAGAAAGTGTCTTCTTATCGTCCGAGATCATTTAACCACTTCACACTTTTATCTTGTAAGGATATCTTGAAAGTAAGGATTAATACCTCCAAGAAAGAAAGAGTATGGTACGGTATCGATGAAACAGTACAGTATTTTAGTGGTACTGTTAACGGTACTTTATTGCATTATTACCTTATAAATTTTTTGATGAATAGTCATGTTTAGGATCCTGCCTGAACAATTCCTAATAAAAACAAGATAGACGCCAGTGGCGTCAAGAGGTTGATTCCTTGTATGTCTTTTTGTAGTTAATCATTTGCAATTTTTTGTTTTTTTAATATTTTGCTATTTTGAAATTTTTCTGATTTTTGTGTTTTTTCGTTAGTGGTTACAGTGGTTTTACTTTTTCTGTTGGATTGACTTATTTAAGTGTTATGTATATTTGGTCGTGATCTGAGTAATACGTTTTGATGACACCTGTTGAATGGTATTCTGTAAGGTTGGTGTGAATGTGATCTATTATGATGTTTTGTTTTGTTGTTGGGTTGTTTATGAGTTGGTTTGTTCCTATACATTTGCAAATTTTTTCTGTGGTATTTATGTGTTTGTTTTGTATGTTAATGTTAAAGTCACCCATAAGTATTTTTTGATGTTTTATTGTTGGTGGTGATATTGCTGTGAGGTCATGAATGAAGGTTGCAATGGATGTGTTCGGGTAGCGGTATATACATGTTAGGTATGTGTTTGTTTTAAAACATTTTCCTTTTTCCTTAAATCCTTTATCTTTTTATCATACCTAATAGTGCCAAAAAATACATCTGAAACACATATCCTTCAATTTTTTCATAAGAATTCTATCTAAAGCCCTCCCCCAAATATTTCCCAAAATTATAACCCACTTCTAGCTATCCAAGAAACTATGACAAACCCACCATCACTCATCCAGTAGATCACCAAACATGAATGGGAAAAGCCCACATCCTGCACTGCAAATGAGAGTCAACAAAACCCCACCAATAGCATGCTTGCCACAACTTACCTGCTGCTGCCTGAAGAACATTAGTCCGTGACTTACCTTTACATGAAAATGACCAAACACTGCCTGAGTGCAAACATGCACAAGGATCAATCTTATGGTCCCTTAAGGGGCATATGTTCCTGGATTATGTGATTTTGCTACCTGATGATGAACTATAAGAGCCAAGCTTGTGAATGGACATTAAATATCAGCTTAGAACATTTTAAAAAAAATTCAACTTTCTTGAACTTCTTTATCTTTTTATCATACCTAATAGTGCCAAAAAATACATCAGAAACACAAACTATTCAATTTTTTCCCTGGAAAAATGCTCCAAAACCCCCAAACCTGGACAGTTAAAACATTTCCCTTCCACTGAAATTCTTTATCTTTTTATCATACCTAATAGTGCCAAAAAATACATCTGAAACACATATCCCTCAATTTTTTCAAAAGAATTCTATCTAAAACCCTCCCTCAAATATTTTCGAAAATTATAACCCACTCCTAGCTATCCAAGAAACTATGGCAAACTCACCACCACTAATCCAGTAGATCACCAAACATGAATGGGAAAAGCCTACAACCTGCACTGCAAATGACAGCCAACAAAACCCCACCAGCAGCATGCTTGCCACAACTAACATGCTGCTGCCTGAAGAACTTTAGTCCGTGACTTACCTTTACATGAAAATGGCCAAACACTGCCTGAATGCAAACATGCACAAATATCAACCATATGGCCCCTTAAGGGACATATGCCCCTGGCCATGATCTTCCGCCACTAAAGCAGGTCCAGCACTACCAGAAACCCAATATGCATGCAATAACTATGTACTTAAACCTAAAATAGACTGATACACACTTGTAATGCTGCTGATGATACTTACAGACTTTTTAATCAAAAACCAAGTTTGTGAATAGACATCAATATCAGTTTGGAGCAATTTAAAACATTTTCCTTTTATTTGAACTTCTTTATCTTTTTATCACACCTAATAGTGCCAAAATATACATCTGAAACACATATCTTCCAAACTTTTCATAAGATTTCTATCTAAATCCGCACTTAAAAAAACTTCCCTATTTTTGAACTTCTTTATCTTTTTATCACACCTAATAGTGACAAAAAATACAACTATAAGAGCCAGTTTGTGAATGTACATTAAATATCAGTCTAGAACATTTTCAAAAAAAATTCCCATTCTTTGAACTTCTTTATCTTTCTATCATACCTAATAGTGTTAAAAAATACATCAGAAACACAAACTTTGTAATTTTCCCTTTATTTTGATAAGTATTTTCGTTTGTTTTGCATCTTGGGTGATACAAATGCAGGGAGATGCTGCCTGGGCCCGAGCACTGGGTTGAAGGGGTATGGGACCGGCATCGGCATCATAGGGTAGAAGCCTGCATACTTCAGGTCTGCTACTTCACTCATGTTGAGAAGAGTTTCTAGGGACAGAACTGCAGGCAGCACTAAACATCAGGTAGACTGAAGGTACATCAGAGAAATTCAATACACCATGCAACCTGAAAAAATAATCATACATACCATCAAAGCAACACAAAAATATCAACACAAAACATATCTCACCAAATGCAATCTTATATTTACACACCGACACAATATCTTCTTTAAACAGTAATTGTTTTGTTTGAGGGACAGTGAAGATTTGCATGGTTTCTATATTTTGTGGATGTGTTTTTATAAACTTGTATATTGAGTGATAGTTTTGTATTGATACTTTTGTATTTATTTCAATTTAATGTATGCTTACTATTTTGGGTTGTCAGGTGAATCAAGTTCCTATGATGCTCTTTGGTGTAGATCGAACACATTTCAACCAACCCAATTCTACAAATAGAAAGAACCTGAAATATCTAAGTTGCCCAATACGCCAGTTTTTATAAGAGCCAGTACTATACTTCTTGCGCATACATGACCCATACTAGACCTATTACAGTCCAGCACTAACTGAAACCCAATATGCATGCAATAAATATGTACTTAAACCTGAAACAGACTGATACACACTTGTAATGCTGCTGATGATACTTACAGACTTTTTAATCAAAAACCAAGTTTGTGAATAGACATTAATATCAGTTTGGAGCAATTTAAAACAATTTCCTTTTATTTGAACTTCTTTATCTTTTTATCACACCTAATAGTGCCAAAAAATACATCTGAAACACATATCTTCCAAACTTTTCATAAGATTTCTATCTAAATCCGCACTTAAAAAAACTTCCCTATTTTTGAATTTCTTTATCTTTTTATCACACCTAATAGTGCCAAGAAATACAACTATAAGAGCCAGTTTGTGAATGTACATTAAATATCAGTCTAGAACAATTTCAAAAAAAATTCCCATTCTTTGAACTTCTTTATCTTTCTATCATACCTAATAGTGTTAAAAAATACATCAGAAACACAAACTTTGTAATTTTCCCTTTATTTTGATCAGTATTTTCGTTTGTTTTGCATCTTGGGCGATACAAATGCAGGGAGATGCTGCCTGGGCCCGAGCAATGGGTTGAAGGGGTATGGGACCGGCATCGGCATCATAGGGTAGAAGCCTGCATACTTCAGGTCTGCTACTTCACTCATGTTGAGAAGAGTTTCTAGGGACAGAACTGCAGGCAGCACTAAACATCAGGTAGACTGAAGGTACATCAGAGAAATTCAATACACCATGCAACCTGAAAAAATAATCATACATACCATCAAAGCAACACAAAAATATCAACACAAAACATATCTCACCAAATGCAATCTTATATTATCACACCGACACAATATCTTCTTTAAACAGTAATTGTTTTGTTTGAGGGACAGTGAAGATTTGCATGGTTTCTATATTTTGTGGATGTGTTTTTATAAAATTGTATATTGAGTGATAGTTTTGTATTGATACTTTTGTATTTATTTCAATTTAATGTATGCTTACTATTTTGGGTTGTCAGGTGAATCAAGTTCCTATGATGCTCTTTGGTGTAGATGCAGTATGATGTCGAAGCCAGTTTCTATGAGTGCTGCCTGCAGTTATGTCCCTTGACACCCTTCTCACCATGAGTGAAAATGCAATCCTGAAGTATGCAGACCATTAACCCTGCCATCCCATGCATTCGCATTACATGCTCTTTGGGCTTATAAGTTTGTGACCAATAAACTATAACAGTACACACTTTTCCTGTCACCCAAAACAATTAAAATCATATCTTTATCTAAAATACAACAACAGTGAGAACGGAAGGGATGGCAGGGTTAAAGGTCTGCTAACTTCAGGACTGCATACTACACTCATGGTGAGAAGGGTATATATACTGACTGCTGAAATCGCGATAAAAATATTTACTACTTCCGTTTTTTTCAAAGTTGTTTTTTTACGATTGTGGGGAACAAAAAAAATCCACAAATGGGCAGGATGGATTATTTAGAGTCTGTTTTCTTGAAGTTGAAACTTTTTTTCCGGTTTTAGTGGCGAAATTAATAAGTAAATTTAGAATTTCGCCAGGGTTCCTAAATCAACATTCCAAAAAGCCGTTTTTGCCGTTTTTTTCCGAAGTCGCCATTTTTTTTCAAAAATTACAAATATAACCAACAAGTTATGATAATAGGGTAAAAGCCCTATTTGTTGCGAACACTTTGATGGGTCATTTGTAAATTTTGACCCAGAAACGGCGACGTGACAATTTATCGAAAAAAGTATGTTTCTTGTGTGAAATGCACACAATGCATATCAATGCCGGAACCTCGCTAATGTCAAAAAAATCAACTTCCGGTTGTAGCGAAAAGCTATTTTTTCGCTTCCAACCTGAAGTTGAATTAAAAAAATGATTGAATCAGATAGATGAGGATCTCATCTATCCAGGTAGGTAGTCATATTGTGATCGGGGGGTGATAGCTTGATGAAATTGACAGGAATCGGCGAGGTACCATTGAGAATGTACTCATCGCCATGGTCAACACGCCACCATCGATGCGTGTTGACAAATATCTCAAAATATTTTCGATTTTCCGAAACCAAAAGAATTAATCTTAATAATATAGATACTTGGCTTGTTAATTCTTTTGGTTTCAGAATTTTAGAGTTAGAGATGGCCACAAACGAAAGCTTTGAAATCGGGGTGCAAATTTCGTCAAACCCGATATTCAAAATGGCGGACCGTAACCTCGCCAATGTAAAAAATACGTGAATGAACACGTAAGTAAAATAGTACAAAGAGGGATACAAATAGCCGCTCATTGGTTAATAAACCGCGGGAAAGAGTACCACGTGGTGTGACGGTGAGGCAGTGAGACCGCTCATTGGATAATTCACCAGAGACAAACCACGTGGTGCTGCTCGCTAATGTCAAAAAAATCAACTTCCGGTTGTAGCGAAAAGCTATTTTTTCGCTTCCAACCTGAAGTTGAATTAAAAAAATGATTGAATCAGATAGATGAGGATCTCATCTATCCAGGTAGGTAGTCATATTGTGATCGGGGGGTGATAGCTTGATGAAATTGACAGGAATCGGCGAGGTACCATTGAGAATGTACTCATCGCCATGGTCAACACGCCACCATCGATGCGTGTTGACAAATATCTCAAAATATTTTCGATTTTCCGAAACCAAAAGAATTAATCTTAATAATATAGATACTTGGCTTGTTAATTCTTTTGGTTTCAGAATTTTAGAGTTAGAGATGGCCACAAACGAAAGCTTTGAAATCGGGGTGCAAATTTCGTCAAACCCGATATTCAAAATGGCGGACCGTAACCTCGCCAATGTAAAAAATACGTGAATGAACACGTAAGTAAAAATAGTACAAAGAGGGATACAAATAGCCGCTCATTGGTTAATAAACCGCGGGAAAGAGTACCACGTGGTGTGACGGTGAGGCAGTGAGACCGCTCATTGGATAATTCACCAGAGACAAACCACGTGGACCTCGCTAATGTCAAAAAAAAAATAAACTTCCGGTTGTAGCGAAAAGCTATTTTTTCGCTTCCAACCTGAAGTTGAATTTAAAAAATGATTGAATCAGATAGATGAGGATATCATCTATCCAGGTAGGTAGTCATATTGTGATCGGGGGGTGATAGCTTGATGAAATTGACAGGAATCGGCGAGGTACCATTGAAAATGTACTCATCGCCATGGTCAACACGCCATCATCGATGCGTGTTGACAAATATCTCAAAATATTTTCAATTTTCCGAAACCAAAAGAATTAATCTTAATAATATAGATACTTGGCTTGTTAATTCTTTTGGTTTCAGAATTTTAGAGTTAGAGATGGCCACAAACGAAAGCTTTGAAATCGGGGTGCAAATTTCGTCAAACCCGATATTCAAAATGGCGGACCGTAACCTCGGCAATGTAAAAAATACGTGAATGAACACGTAAGTAAAATAGTACAAACAGGGATACAAATAGCCGCTCATTGGTTAATAAACCGCGGGAAAGAGTACCACGTGGTGTGACGGTGAGGCAGTGAGACCGCTCATTGGATAATTCACCAGAGACAAACCACGTGGTGCTGGGAAACCCCAACACGCACCGTCACGTGATTAGCCGATCGCATTAAATATGCAGAAAACCCACGCATGCGCATCCAACGGCCGCCCCACCAGACGCGCTACAGAAGCGTATTAGAGTGAAGAAAACATAAAGTATAAACACGTAAAAATCCACCAAAAAAAAACTAGGCAACCCACAGAAAAAATGAAACAAACATTATAAACTACACACTCAACTCTAACAGAAACAATAAACAAAACGACCCCACCACACCCCACTCTCCAGATCATGTGGCTAGAATTTTCCAAAACAGCCATGTAAGACAACATAGGGAAAATGCATCAACCAGCTCCCAGGACCCCCCCCCCCCCGGGAATGTAAGACAACAAAAGCGAAATGAATAAAGGTTGACCTTTGTAGGTCAACCTCTAAAAACATCACAGTGGTTAGATCGCATCATAAAGAAAAATAAAGTGAAATCAATATATCCTGAGGGAACTTCCCCATGAAATTACAATTCAAACTCAGCAAGAACTGCCTGATTCTGTGAGGGGAAGGAGGTGCATTTCTGTCCTGGGAAAAACAAATAGTCTCAACATCAAATCCTGTGGGAACCTAACGAAATGATCTGAATTCTACATAGTATGAATTAAGCCTGGGGACTAGGTGCATATAAGGCTACTAGGTGAATATTTCTGTCTGTAAAAATATTGTCAAAAGAACTTTTGTGGGAAAACAATAGAGTATACTTTTATAGTGTCAGAAAAGCCAGAATTCTAATGAGGTTGTGGAGGTTACTAGGTCCGATTCTGCCCTTGATCATGTGGAGGTTACTAGGTGCAATTCTGCTGTCCCTTGATCAATAGACATCTATCACACTATGTAGTGTTATTAAGCACATCGCCCGGTGCTTTCCGCAGACATGACTTGTTGACCACATGGATATAGTTCTGAAAGCATGCAGGTACGCAGCAGATTACTTAGTACAATTCTGATTACATTAATATAAATTATATAAAAATAAGAAATAAAATCTACATAAACCCAATTTTTCACTAATAATCGTTGTTAAATTAGAAAATGTGTGTGTGTGTGTGTGTATCATATATATATATATATATATATATATATATATATATATATATATATATATATATATATATATATATATATATATATATATATATATATAAATATATATATATACATATATATATATATATATATATATATATATATATATATATATATATATATATATGTATATATACACACACACATATATATATATATATATATCTATATATATATATATATATCTATATATATGTATATATATATATATATATATATATATATATATATATATATATATATATATATATATATATATATATATACATATATATATATATATATATATATATATATATATATATATATATATATATATATATATATATATATATATGTATAATCTAATAACAAGACTCCCATATTGACATTACACTGTTCCTTTAAGAAAAACTAGGCTGCACATATTACAGTCATATTCCCGAAGTGCATCAACAAGTTTATGATCCTCATTCTTTGTTGAGAAGAGCTTGGATATAGCTGTGACATCAATGGCACAATGCGTGAATTAGAAGTATACAATTTATGACAGGAAGTGACAATTTCACGTTGATTGAATTCTTATCCGCTCAGCCCTTGAGACCGTTGATAGAGTTTTTGTAATAAGATTGGGAAAAGGGGTTTTCTCGGCTCCCAGAGAGTGGAGCAATATTACTGTGATTTGTGTCTTCAGCATCCAATATGCATCGATCAAATAGAGCATGTGATCTAGCTACCGTCCTTTTCCACTCAGAAAGAGATTATCTCAGACAACGACGAGTCTTACATGCCAGGACACCTCTTAACCCACTTATCCTCGAATGTTCCTCTAGAAATCATACCCTCGATCTAAAGTACATACAACGATAACTTTGGAGTTAAGAATGATAATATAAAATATGTGGAAGGAGAGTTGTTGGAAGTCACGAGATGAACATTTCTCCTTCAGATATTTCCCAGCTAAGCTTCTGCTAGAAGGATTTCACAAAAATTGTCAGGCTGCTCTTGGCCACTCAGGACAGCGAGCCTCGATGGGTTAGCTCATTCCCTCCCTGCACAGGCCTACTAAGGTCTTTATGTAATTAGATGGTATCTTCTTGATGAAAACATTTATAGCAGTATGAGGGGAAGGAGCAGAAGCGGCAGACAGACTACATAGAAACAATGGCTACTGATCAGTCTAGACTTAGAGCTCGTAGCTTGTAACAACAGAAATCTGATGTAGGAGGAGATAAAACACATAATATTCTATTGGTCTGGGCTAGTTGAGTTGGACTGCTGTGTACTGGCAGCTTAACTTAAGCACGTTTTGTATGATCAACAAATATTTTCCCAACGATGCTTTCACCTGAAAGATTTCACTCAAATTATGAAGCTGCTTTTTTGCCACTGCTTTAATGGGTTAAGCGTATTTTAACTTAATAGAAGGAAGGAAGGAATGGGTTTTTACGTCGCTTTCAACAGCTTAGGTAATATCGCGATGAGATAGAAACCACAAACCAGGGAGAAATTCCATTCCCTTTATGAATAGTTCCAAGGGGTCTTTAGGCTGCAGAAGTGCCATAGACAGCCCTCCACAATGCCGCACATTTATATAGCGACTAGGCTAACCCACTTATGGGGTCCAGCAGAGATATGAACCTGTGAACACTACCAACAACTCTCCTTCAAATAATTTGTAAAATCATTCTCCATTTCAAAGTTATTGTCAATAGTATCAGAAGTCAATTTCTAATAGTAAATCTTAACCCTTCGAATGACGAGCCTATATCTGTCCAAAGCGCAAGGTTGCAAAGATTTTTGAAAACCATCTAAATCCTGTCATATTGGCATTCATTGGATAGCTCTAACTGAGTACTCTTAGATGAGTACCCATGTTCCAGGTTTCAGTCATTTTTGAAAAATGTTTTTTACATCATTTTGTATTGGCCTAATTAGCCATCAGCAGCATAGTGGTTAAGCATAAAAAATGTCTGTCCTGTGAGCAGCATGCACTCTCTGCCTCGACGCTGAAGAATGAGAGTCACACATGCCGAATAACGCTTCATCCTCATCTCATTGTTCTCTACCGAATAACGCTCCATCCTCATCCTATTGTTCTCTCGTCTTCCGCCAAACTCTCCCTGCGCGGCGACCGGGAACGAGCTCGCGTCACGCAACAGCTTACACTCAAAAGGACACCATCCAGTCATCAAAGACAAATTGGATTGGATATTTCTCTGGGGGGAGAGCGGCGAGCTTTGATTTACGCGCAATACACATGCTGCACATCATGGAACGCGGACAGGAGATGGTTTTTGATCCCGTGCCTTTGACCGAGCCTAGCGTGGGCTCGACCCACTCAGCTCAGATGATTGGTCGATCATTAGTGCGAAACTACTGAACCAAGAAAAAATAGTGACGCGAGCTGAGAAATTAGATGTAAAGATCAGAAAGCAGGGCGCATTGGCTATAACTTAGGTGCAAGACTGACAGAGGAGAAAAAATAGAAAAAAGAACCTTTTTTAAGATCATACTATCCAGTTCTTTTGCTATATATTAAGTGACAGTCTGAGATGATTATGACACATAAAGGCCTGGGGAAAAGAAAAAGTGAGAATATTTTTCCAGGACCACATTCTCTTAATGAGACACCTTGGCAATGATACAATGACCATCTGAGACAATAGATAAAGAAAGTTGTGAATATTTTTTCAGGCCCACACGCAATATCGTTAGCACTATTGATACGTGACAACATGAGATAAAGACACAATGAGAGCATTATTACAGGAAACAGCCCCAGTTTCTTATGCCCCTTGGCAATAATGTACGACAGCCTCAGATATTAGATACAGAAAAAGATGCGCATATTTTTTCAGGAACACATGCAACATCTTATAGGCGGGTGGCCAAATCCCTAAAAGAGCTCTAGAAATATTTTTGATGGCGTTTTTCGTTACAAGTCGTCATCCATGCTTATTCATCTCTACATAGGGTGGGCTTTAGCGCACGGGTGGATGACATGTCTGCTTTTGCTTCATAAGGGAATTTTGGGGCATTTTATGCAAAAAATCACCAAAAAAGTATGTTTTTGGGGATTTCCTTCTAGAAAATTCATTTTTCGAGATAGAAACTCAAAACTTGCTACAAATGTGTTCAAGAGGATGCTTTTGATCATAGAACATGTTGCGTTAGTGTGACCTCAATGAACCCCCTGCTGTGAGTGATTTTGGGTAAAAATCATCAAAAATGAGTGATTTTTGTATTTTCCCACAACTTGAATGTCACCCTGTGGACTATTCCAAACTCACAACTAAATAGTTTTGGTTTAGAAAACTACCCAAGAAGGTGTAGATAGAGAAAGTGAGTTATGTTTGAATATTTTCATGACATGCTACGTTTTGGGCATTTTACAGAAAAATTGGCATTAAAACTAGTGATTTTAGGGATTTGCTTCTGGAAGGTGCAATTTTCATAGTAGGAACTTGAAACTTACCACAAATGATTTCATAAGGATGTCTATGATTATCAAATGGTTTGTGTTAGTATGCAATGTATCTGACCCCTGCTGTGAGTGATTTTGGGGTAAAAACCTATAAAATAGTAGGATTTTTGTAATTTCCCACGAGTTGAATGTCACTCTGTGGACTATTCCAAACTCTCAACTAAATAGTTCTGGTTTAGAAACTAACCAAAAAGGTGTTGATAGAGAGAGAGAATCATATTTGCATATTTCATGACATGCTACGTTTTGGGGCAATATACAGAAAAAATGGCATAAAACAGGTGATTTTAGGGATTTGCTTCTGGAAGGTGCAATTTTCATAGTAGGAACTCAAACTTGCACAAATCATTTGATAAGGATGTCTATGTAAATAAAATGTTTTGTGTTAGTATGAAATGTATCTGACCCCTGCTGTGAGTGATTTTGGGGTAAAAACCTTTAAAATAGTAGGATTTTTGTAATTTCTCATTTATTTGAACAAAGGTTTATTATATTTTATTCCAAGTTTCTAGACTGATATTGTTGTTACAGAATATCAACTAAGAATGGGCATATAGGGAAAATAAGTTATGTTTGCCACCTATGACTTGCTAAATCTGGGGTATTTTACTGAAAAATCGTCAAAAGCATGCGTTTTTAGGCAATGTAGATGTATAAAACTTGCCACAAATATTTTCCTATTGATGCATATGGTTGTAGGATGTGTTGTGGTA
>OZ012690.1:43814336-43838174 GCA_963942565.1 Maea johnstoni
AAAACTGGAATGATGGGGGAGGGTGGGAGGATGCAAGGGATAGTCAGACTGAGCATGCAGACAGTTACATGTAGCATGATATTCAGCCTATCACCATGGTAGCAGCATCTCATCCTAAAGACAGCTGCAGCAAATCCCAGCTGAATGGAGAGAGAGAGAGAGAGAGAGAGAGAGAGAGAGAGAGAGAGAGAGAGAGAGAGAGAGAGAGAGAGAGAGAGGAGAGAGAGAGAGAGAGAGAGAGGAGAGAGAGAGAGAGAGAGAGAGAGAGAGAGAGAGAGAGAGAGAGAGAGAGAGAGAGAGAGAGAGAGAGAGAGAGAGAGAGAGAGAGAGAGAGAGAGTGATAGAGAGAGAGAGAGAGAGAGAGAGAGTGAGAAGAGAGAGAGAGAGAGAGAGAGAGAGAGGAGAGAGAGAGAGAGAGAGAGAGAGAGAGAGAGAGAGGAGAGAGAGAGAGAGAGAGAGAGAGAGAGAAATGCAGAGACACAGACAGGGAGAGACAAACAGAGATAGCGACAGGCAGACAGATACAGACAGAGATACAGACAGCCAGATAGAGAGAAAGGTGGAGATGGAGGGGGGGGGGGCGATGCCAAGTGGCAGTTAGTAGCAGTGTGTGCTAACTAGATGCAGTATTCCATTCTGCACATGTCAGTGGTAGCAGCCTCCTCCTTCCCTCATCCCAGATAGAGCAATGTACAGCACATGTAGCCAAACATCCCTCTCTTTGCATTCCAGGGCCCAGATGATGATGACCCGGTTATATGCACAGGATGGATCAATTTCTTGTTTCTATTTATAGCACAACTAGGTCAACCGCATCTATTTTTCCTCCACTCCCATTCCACAATGGCTAATAATAGCAACTGCAGTGCTAAATACAACTATGTATTCAATTGCAGGCAATATTCCCCTTGTTCCTGTCTGAGTGGTTGGTGCTGGGGTCAACGGGGAAATTGTAGAGGTTTGAACTTGCTGGCTTCCTATGGTAGTGGAATATGAGTGCAGGAAGCCTGACACATCAGTTTTACCAGAACATCCCAACTGACCCAAGTTCTGGGGCATCCCTGCTGCCAGCTTTGTACATGCATGTAGGCTCTGTACAATGGCTTGCTCAACAGGCCTCCTTTACAGTAATGAAATATAGTGCAGGGACCTCAGTAGCACACAGTACTTAAAGGCATGCATCAGGTACTGTATTCAACAAGGTGACAGTGGTATCTAAAACTTACAATCCATTTAAATCCATTTAAAATATACCCCACATTCAGAAATCCATTAAACTCTGCATGAACTATCATTATCATTTCCCCTTTGAAAATTTAAAAAAGAAAAAGGGGGTCACCAGTCACCCTGTCCATATAGGTGGTGCCAAAGACACTAAATTTCATGTCTAAAATTGGAAGTCCATTCCAAAAAATACCCCACATTCAGAATTTCATCAAACCTTGCATAGGCTCTCATTGTCAGGTCCCCTTTGAATATCCTACATAAAAAGGGGGGGGGGGTCACCAGTCATGCTGTCAATATAGGTGGCACACAAGTGGCAAACAATTTAATTTACAAACAGAAGTGGCACATTTTTTTTATCGAATCACTTTTAACTGATATATATATATTGCATTCAAAGGCAAACTCAGTCATCACTTCACTGACTCAAAAAGACCTGAATAACATGAAAGTATCTTTCAGAGTAGTGCACATATTGGAAAAGATCTGATGAAGGAATGTTACTCCAAATGTGACCAACATTTTCCCATTTAAACATATTGCAAAACTATTTTACATTTCAAAGTTATCTCTAGAAGTATCTTGGACCCACCAAGAAGAACTCTGATCCTGAATAGGTTCATAGTGTCACATAGACAATCAATACATCCATGCCTGTAGCAACCAAACATGCCAAGATTATTTTGGTTACATCTTCATTTCCTGAGCTTTTTCAAGAAAATATATGATATATATGCTCACAACCTAAACCACAACTCTCTTTCAAAGACTGTGAATTAATGCTTAATGCAAAAGTGTTTTTTAACAAGTTTTACACAGCCAGACGGGAAGAATGGGTCAAAGAGTCCTGACTCTGCTGAAGACAGGCAATACAAATTGTTTGTCTCCCGACAAAGGTTACCACCCAAGGTCGTGTGTGGACCCAAAAGTCACGTCATGACAACAAGACACAATGGCGACACACACGAAACCTGATTGAAAAGCTGCCAAGCTCTTTAGTAGTGCATTTATCAATTATGTGTCCATTATAATGGCTAATGGTCAGGCCTAGTGGTGGTAGGGGGGCATTATCGGGAGAGACCTGCATCACATCCTTGGCCAATTGCCTGATTAGGCGCGGGGACACTGCGCAGAAGCTGTCAAATGGAGCCCTAGCACCTACTGATGCTCACAATTAACAGCATAAAACCTATTTCTCCACATACGTAATGTGTCGCTGGGGTACACCGGGTCACAATCTTTCACTTTTAACGAAAAAGGCACTAGAACTGTAGACATCAACATGCCCAACCAAGGATGATTGCATTTGAGTGGCATTTTGAGGGGCTTTCTAGGAACCTTTAAATATGCACCGTATAACCCATTCATGCCAGGAGATCTCCTCCACAAGTGTCAACTGGACTTTTGATACCTTTAAAAAATAACTTTGGAATTAACCTTAAAATCACAAAATGTTTGAATGAAGAGTTGCGAGTTGGATTTCGATCAACCTTACTCCTTCAAATATTTTTCTGAAAATCGCTTTTGTTAGATCAGGTGGTTTTGAGTGCTACAGACATGAATGGGATAACCTTTTCACAATAGCATTGTTTCTGCATTTTGTCAAACCTGGTATGAAATTATAGGAAGGCAGGGATCGATCTTAAAATATTTTGCAAGGTGCTTTTTGGGCGCCTAGCAAAGAAGAATCTAGGCGCCCACAAGAAATATCAGGAGCCTGAGTCATACAATCAGCTCTCTCGCAATCAGCTGTCCTAACTGACATCCTCCTGGAAACCATGCATATGATAACTTAGACTTAATTTTTTAATTCCTAGAGTAGGTAGTCTAGGTGCAATTTGGGCGCCTAGGCTCCCATATTCTAGGTGCAGATATGAAAATCTAGGCGCATTTGCGCCTGTTAAGGGTAAACCCTGGGAAGGGCTAGTTTAAGTACAGGTAAGGCCACTCCAATTTAATTACTTGTCTTACAAGCTTTTTTTGGAAAAAAAATCCTGTCAGACTCCAAAGAAAAAAGTCATCTTTGGTGTCTTACGGGCGAAAGTAGTTTTAAAAGTTTCTGTCAGACTCCAAAAAAGTTTTAAGAATATTCTTTGTAAGTGTGATTCAATCAACTACAGGAAGCTATCATTGCTGTAGTAGAGTCTCAGACTTGAGGAGGTAATACCTCCCACCCTTCAGGTTACAGGGATTAATAGATTGATTGATTTGATTTAGTTGAGAATAGGCTGGTAGAAACATATCGCTACCAGTCCTAGTCGTCAGACTCTAAAAAAAAAATAATAATAAAAAAGTCACATTTTTCAACTTTTTTTTTTATTCCAAAATGGCTCATTTCCTATCTCCTGAGCATGTAAGACAAGTAAATAAATTGGACTGGCCTAAGTCTAGTTTTAGTTACAGGGAGGGCGGGTCTATGAGGAGGACAAGCAGAGCTATAGGTCACCTACCCCTACAGACAAGTGGACTTTGTTAGGCTGTTGTGCATGTAAAACTGGCCTCCAATAAACCAAAGATTCTAAATCAGCTAACCCTTTCCATAAACACCTTTTTTCTGAGCCACCTCTAAAGAGAAAAGAAAACAAACCTATTGTTCACATCCTGATCTTTGGTTATGAAATATGCCTATGCAGGCGTCGTTTGGCCTCCTACTACTACAGCAATAAACTTCATCCTCCGGAGAGGACAGATACCCATGCGGCCACCGAAAAAGAAACAGCCCCAGGAAGTCATCGGGCGAGATGAGGATTTTATCGCCTCGTTTGGGTTTGATTTAGCGGGCGGAGGATGCTCGTGATTTCCGCCCGATCCCTTCCTATGGTCAGAGGTACACAGGGTATGGCTCCTGAGTTCCATAAACCATCTCACCGATCGTTCTCTCCTTCTCGCAGCCAGCTTTTACAGCCTGACCTGCCTCTAATGGCAGGCAGACACAACCTGGGGCATTTATAACACCACAGTCCAATGCTCTACTGCTAATCATCATTAGTCGTTATGGGATCCAAGACTTTATGTTTTAGGAGAAATATTCATTGTGTAGGCATTAATATGAACTTAACCTGATGATTTTTTATTACAGTATAAAAGTAATATCCTCTGTTTTTTATTTAGGAGAATAGTCTGATGGTTTAAGAGTTATATTCAATGTGTTCGCCTTTATAAATTTAACCCGATGCTTTTTTATTACATTATAAGAGCAATATCTACTGTCTTTTCATTTAGGAGTAATATTCATTGTGTTGGCATTTATGAATTTAACCTTATCTTTATATATCATTGTTTTAAGAGTAATATTCACTGTTTTGCACTTACACCAAAAACCTGATTATTCAGTACTAACATCCATTGGGTCAGCATAAATCATGATAGTTTTTATTGGTAATATTCATATTAGTGGCTACTCCAAGTCTCACATGACATAAGCAGTGTTAAAACTCCCATCCCATCTCATTCAGTATATATATCCAATGGAATTTCCATTCCAACACTACAGATTTATAACAGGGCATAGCTTCCAAGGTTCACTCGAAGATTTAAAAGAAGTGCGGTTACTATTCTAGTAGCTGCTCGTGTTTGAAGCTGAACATCACATGCATAGCTTTAAGCTATTACAAGGTTGCCCATAGCTAAAAAAAAGTGTTGGATCAGAAGCAGGGCTTTTGATTCAATATAACAGAGCTTTTCTACTATGTACCATAGACATTATATCATCATTCTTGTCAAACCTCTAGGAACTCCGAAAAGTAATGAAATTACCCATTCATGCTGGTAGCAACTGAATATATCTTCTGACAATTTTCGGGGTGGCTATCTCAAGAGAAATTTTTTTAGAAAATATTTGAAGGAAAAATGTGAACCACGCAATCCCCGTTTTCAGGCGCCCTTCTGAATTTTCAGTTTTCCTAAAATCTTTTTTATTCTCTTCAGAAACAATATATGTATGGACATTGTTTGTGCTTTACTTTCAATGGGAAACCAGGAGGATACCATGGCAAATGGTGGAAAAAAAGGTTTTTGATAACACCTGATATTCTAACCTCCCATAATTCTATGCGTTTTGCCTTTCTAATCCCTGATAGTAGAACACCCCTGAAGATAACCTAGGTACTTGGGCGAAGTGAGAAGTTTCCCTCTGAGTTGCAGTACCAAATTGTAGTACTGCCGCCTGCCTATAGATGGCACCATAATGAGCATCCGATCTCTGGTGGATATTGGAGTTGTAATATACTAGAACAGAGCTCTCTATACACCTAGTGAGATATATACTAATTAAATTGACCAGCCTGACCATCATGAGATGAAATACACACGACAGTCTAGAAACTAGGATTGTGAAACGTAGACTTTAGAGATAGATGTGAACTAATTTGACCAGCCTGACCACCTTGACCAATTTGTGTTTCGTAACAGAAAAACTTTTAGGCTGACAAAATAAATATGAGAGCCTAGATTTAAGGCTAGTGAGACTGAGTGTCAGGTTTTCTGTAGATGAACATGATGCCAGTACTGTGCTATCTTCCATTAGCATAGAGCTTGTAGGCATCAGCTAAGTGGAGAAAGCTGATGTCTCTATTGTTGTATTGTTTGAAGCCGAACATCAAATGTGTCTTTTGCCTACATCCAGAGTGCCTACTTCCCAGCCAACAATGAACCACTAACGAATATTGGAGTGCTTCTAGGAGCACCGGAGAGGACTCTAACAAAAGAGTGCAAGATATCCTAGAGGTCTAACCAAGGGGCTCGATTAACCCTTGATGCCTTTAGAAAGATTAACTTGGTCCCATATGGAAGTCAGGGATGTGCCTTCACACGGCTGATCACACATTCATCATACAAAGAGAGGGCTACCTCAATAGCTGAGTGGAATAAAGCAATGGATCATACTACAGGGATCTGCCATGGACTATACTAGTGGTTCCGATGTTTGGCTCCCATGAGTGTGAGTTCACAGGTTGGAATCTTAGCTGGATCCCAATCAGCAGGTTGGCCTGGTCGCTATATAAATGTGCAAAGTTGTGGAGGGCTGTCTATGGTTACGTACTTCTGCAACTGAAAGATTCCTTGGAACTGTCTGAGATTAGAAGTAAATTTCTTCCCAGTCCCAATTTTCTATCTTGTTGTGATATGACCTAAGCTGTTGAAAGTCCATAGCTTCAAGAAATAAAACTGTTGAAGGAAAAATATTTGAAGGAGAGTTATTTGTGTTTAATTTTTTAATTAACAATTCCTGTTCAAATGTTATCATGACATTTTATCTTTTTTTTATAAACATTTCTTCTTCAAAAGACTTTCTGGAAATTGCTTTTTTTAGAGAGATATCACCAAAATTGTCAGGCGGTTTTAGGCATTACAGCTATATAATTATAAGGAGGATTATAAATCTAGGGCTACGCCCACATACTAATATGATATCATCCTTCTTCGCTGATGAATCACAAACATGCCATTGTTATTACCATAATAAAGGCCTGACAGATTCCCAAATACATATTCATAGGGGATGATCACAGGGAATATTTGAGGATTTCATATTGCTATGAAAATGGATGACCACCGTTATTCAAATATTTCCCATATAGCACAGTAAGATCCATATATCACAGGCTAAAGATGAAAGAGCCTGGATGGGGAAGGTATCAGCAATCGTAAATATGGATACAGGTAAGGACTGGAGCATAGTACTTACAGGTGAGTTAAGCTGCAATAAAAGATCAAAGGAAATAAGATGACATGAAGCAGGTGGCTGGAAGGTAAACAGCAATATAGGGCTGGTTAGCTGATAAGCCTAACTTCCCTAAGAAACAGTAACAAAAGGATAAGAAGCTTGCTTGAGATTGCTCACTTAGACCAGTGACATTATGTGTTCCACTAAACAGCAATGTGGCCAGAGTAAGGTGATAAGCCAACAAAGAAACAGTAATAACCGGATAAGAAGCTCGCCTAAGATTGCTCACTAAGGCCAGTGACAGTATGTGTTCCACTAAACAGCAATGTGGCCAGAGTTAGGTGATAAGCCTAAGAAACAGTAACAAAAGGATAAGAAGCTAGCTTGAGATTGCTCACTAAAACCAGTGACATTATGTGTTCCACTAAACAGCAATGTGGCCAGAGTTAGGTGATAGGCCAAAGAAATGGTAATAACCAGATAAGAAGCTCGCCTGAGATTGCTCACTAAGGCCAGTGACAGTATGTGTTCAGCTAAACAGCAATATGATTTGATTTGATTTGATTTTATTCGGTCTAGTACGATGTGTATTACATAGCATTTGGCATACAAAAAAATCATATATAAAGGTGACTAGTTGCAGTGTCATTAACTGCTATGCAATAGAATTCTAACCAGACACCGGCTCCACCGAACTGTGAACTGTGAACCAGTAACAAAAGGAAAGGCAGCTTGCCCGAGTTTCCTTTCTTAGATCAGTGGCATCAGGTGTTCCACTAAACAGCAATATGGCTGGAGTTGGAAGATACAAACTGAACTGTGAGCCTGTCAGTTGTTGCTATTGCCACATGAGGGAATTCTTGGAGCAATCTCGGTCTGGCATAGTGCAGTGCCATCTATCTGGGAGTTATGTAACTACATGATTCCTAATTGTTGCAATTATAACCACATGAGGGAATTGTAGGAGCATTCTCCATGAAGCAATCAAACACATCACAGGAAACTTAGAAGTCACTGTGAGAGATCGCCAAGAGAAATCGCAAGACTAACATTGCTTCATGTTCATGTTGTTCTGCAGTCACTGAGATAATATAGGAAAACCACCATTAAATCCTGCATGTATCTCATGAATGTTTCACAATATTGTGATATCAGTAATGAAAACACAGTCTCCTATTGATGATCATCAGAGGGAATATTCCATTAATGTCTGTCCAGCCATCAGCCTCAATAGCTACAATAGCTACATACATACAGATGATAATAATAATAATAATAATATTGTCATTTGTTATTGCGCCCTTTCCATATAAACATGCTCAAAGGCGCATTACATTCCATTGTCAAAGGATAGATGTTGATATCCACATAGTTAATTGATATATACATCTTTGAACAGATGTGTTTTCAGTTGTCGTTTGAAGATTGCCACACTCCCAGCTGCCCGATAATGACTGGATGTTGATAGAGGTAGTCAAAACAAGTTGACCTGGGGAAAATTACTGACTAAACCTAAGTTACTGGCAACTTTCTCACATGCCTCAAGCCAGCCGGATTTAAACCCAGGACCTTCGGTAGTGGAGTGAGACAGCAAGCAGTCAGTGGCAACGGCTCAGACAATAAGGCTGGCTAACAGTTCAGTTCTTGGAACAGAACAGGCACCACTACAGATGGTGTTGCTGGCCACAGGAAAATCATCATGAGAAAACCACCAATGTACACCAAGTCACTGAAAACTTTCTCACATGCCTAAAACAGGATCCGAACCCAGGACTGTCTGCAGTGGTGAAAGATAGTACTAAGCAGTTGGTGCCAATTCTTTAAGGGCTGTCTCTCACGTTGTTAATTGGAACAATTTCATTTTAACAAGTGATATTTCAAGAGAGTTAGATTACAGCTCTTTTGCAAAAATGGAGTTTGATGGAACAAAGAAACCTTGAACAAGCCAAGACTACCAAAGGAGAACTGAACATCTACAACTGCCATTTTTAAGTCGATCATCGCTCACTCAGATTGGCTGATGACCGTTCCTTAAAAATTTGGACCGATTCCGTACACTATTTCGTTCTAACATCCTTAGCTGAGCCCCGCACACTCTCATTAGTCTCATATAAAGTTGAAGCTGTGGCACGGTGTTTCATAGCCTGCCTCCCAGGCTATATTTGGATGTCATTCCTTGTGGATAGATGGCACTGCGGTATACTAGAAGTTTACTACCAGTAAGACCCCATCGTTTGGCATTTGTGCGAACTAAACGGCCAACAGTAGGCCACAAGCACTTATGTATTATAGGTGCAGGCATATATATAATAAAGTGAAATACAATAACGCCTGAAAGATTGGCTACGTGTTTCATTTCTCAGAGCAGACCAAACGCCACTGCTGCTACTTCTACCACTGCTGCTGCTACTACTACAGTTGCTGCTGCTGCTGCCACTGCTGCCGCTGTTCTCCTACCACTGCTGCTGTTGCTACTACTACAGTTGCTGCTGCTGCTGCCACTGCTGCTGCTGCTTCTCCTACCACTGCTGCTGCTGCTACTACTACAGTTGCTGCTGCTGCTACCACTGCTGCTGCCGCTTCTCCTACCACTGCTGCTGCTGCTACTACTGCTGCTTCTACTGCTGCTGCTACTACTACTGCTGCTGCTACCACTGCTGCTGCTGCTTCTCCTACCACTGCTGCTGCTGCTACTACTACAGTTGCTGCTGCTGCTACCACTGCTGCTGCCGCTTCTCCTACCACTGCTGCTGCTGCTACTACTGCTGCTTCTACTGCTGCTGCTACTACTACTGCTGCTGCTACCAGTGCTGCTGCTACTACTGCTACTACTGCTGCTGCTACCAGTGCTGCTGCTGCTGCTACTGCTGCTGGCAGTGCGCACCATCTCCTCATCAAGAGATAGCGTGCTGCACCTCACAGCAGCGGCGGCCCTGCTGCTCCTATTATTACCTTAATACTGGCAGGCACTTCAACGCTGGCTTTACTACACATGGATGGTGTTAATTGCTGCCTAGGTGTGATAACGGGTCGAGTTGCAGGTGTTGTGAGCACTATAAGAGCAGGTTCGCAGGGTGCTGGGTCAGGCAAACATGGGACAGTTATACTGTATAAGGCGTTAATTTGGACTGCAATTTTTTTTTCGCTTTACAGCCATGCTGGAGAGTATTTGTGCTACTTTAAATTCGCACATTCAAGCACTCAGCAGGCCGGAGATACACAACAGGATATTTATTTAATGAATGTTATTTTGGTGCTTTCATAGGGAGCGCGAAAATAGCAAAAATTAAATGCCTGTAAAAATACCAGTTAAACAGTATCAGTCATAGCCAGCCGGGCATCTGGGCATCATTTAAACACTCAAACCCACAAAACTCACCCCTCAGAACAACCAAAATATGTTCTAAATTATGTATCAAAATTTCATTTTCAAACACAAAATTGAAATTCTTTCCACCTCAATATAAATCTGATGACATTGCATAAGGATATTATGGCTATTTTCAATAAGTAAGTGGATGTTTAAGGTTGTAAATCTATATTGTGGTCTCTCTTGAAAAAGAACATGCTAAATAAGTTAACAATTGGCAATTTTGGCCAGCCAGTTTCTAAATCCTGGCTAAGACCCTGGCTATGATGGGTAGTGAAAGTGATATATATATATATATATATATATATATATATATATATATATATATATATATATATATATATATATATATATATATATATATATATATATATATGAATTAGAAAACTATGCCTGTTTACTAGTTTTCAGACCCTTCACCCATTCATGCTTAACCCTTGTGTGTCCAAATTGTAATTTTGATCACAAATGTCTGATGTTGAATTGTAGTGGGGATTATTGGCCAATACCAGTACTAGGTTGTTCATGTCTGACAATGCTATAAAGTTTTGGTCCATCAGAATCATGTGGAACATCAAAATGACCCTTGAATCCAGCACAATATCTGCATGGCCAATTGCCTAATCAAGCTATGTAAGTGGTCCTTCAGATTTGCAAGCCTGGCTCTGCTTAAAATGTATTTAATCATCTCTCATGCAAATATGTGAGCATGGTTCTATCCTACCGCCAGTGCATTTATGCAAGTGTGGCATTGAAAAGGTTGAGAGTTCAATTAGAAATTGTTCTCTGGATCTATGATAACTTATATATAATAACTTGGAAATTAAGAATTGTTTAACAAAGATGAATTAAAGGATAGTTGTTGGTAGTGTGGTGATTAATATTTCTTATTCAGATATTTTCCCAACTGAAAGATTTAATAAAATCATCAGGCTTTGTATGGCCACTAGAAGCATTAGTTGGGTTAATCAGCTTGGCCAAAGGTTTATCCATTATGGAAATCCTCAGGTGCGTTACATCATAATAAGCCTAAGCCTAACAATGTCAGATGAAAGCAAACTCATAATGGCCATGTAGCAGCCATTATAATCTTTACTCTTTAACATAATGTACTGGCTAGAAACGGGAAACCTGCCCATCTAGTAATAGGATTTCAGTCAAAGGCATAACATACACAGCTCATCATGCACTCCCACGGTATAATGAAATATTCATTCAATATAAACTCACATTGCTTATGAGGTTGATAATGACTTAGATCCAATGATAAAGTGGTACTTAACCAATTCATAGCAACATTTATATAATACATGTGTATATATATCTAAACACATATACATATATATATCAACAACATTCAGGACCTCTTGAACAAAGAGAACCTAAATTTATTTGAGCCAACAACCAAACTAAACCCTCTCTGACATCAATCATGTTTGAAAGTTCAGAAAATGGCAGGAGATACCTAGAAAACTCATCTTCCTCTATTAGTACCTTTTATCACAATGATACAGAACTTTGTCCATTTGGCAATTATGCGTGTCACAAGCGATGGAATTAGCTCTTCATCCTGTTGTATCTTAGCACTCAGAGGCAATGCTGAGAGCAGGAGTCAGGGTTGACTTCCATAAGTGCATTAATCAGATTAATGGTTTCCATTATCATAACAACACTAATGAAAACAAAGCCATCTCCTGTTGATGATCATCCCATAGTACATCATGGAATATCAGCGTGCATCCCTGAGGCATTATAGACATGCAGCCCCTTACAGATAGATGGCACTGTGGTATGCTATTAGTTAGGGGTGTCCATCTGTCACATTGGCTGGTGTGACAGGGGCTTCAAAATGTGCGAAAGGCCAAATCAATCAAGCAATCTTAAACTCAGCAAATTATAGGACTGCATGGCCAGTAGGAACATTTATCTATTTTCAAATGAATGATTTTATGCAGAGTTTGAATTCCATCATTTCAATGTCGTTATCTACTGATCAATCAGGGTCTCCATTATTGATATGGGGCCAACTGATATTAAGTTAAATGTGAACCATTAGTTGCACTGAGAATGTGCTCCAGAACCTATAAATTTGGACACCCCTGTTACTGCTCAGACATGAATCTAGCGGGATCAAAGTTGAACGGAGCTGTACCCCCCCAGGCCCCCTTTACAAATACCTACTGAGTAAAAGATTTGAGGTACAAATATTCAATTCCTCATTATTCAAGCAGAAACCAAAACTGTTTTCAAGCAAATCTTAATTATCTTAAGTATAAATTACTCGAGTACACAATTACTTTTTAAGAAAATTGAGTGTGAATGATTTATAGCCTTTTAGGTATATCCATTAAGCCCATCATTTACCAATATGCATAAATCTTCGTGCTAATAACTCAAATAGTTACTGTCATCCCCTGAAGATCTTTGTTGAGATAGTCTAAAGCCCAGAAAGAACAATAGCTGTAAACAATGGGTTTCAGGCATGGCATGCAGGATACAGATGAGGCCCTTTCAGTGTGTAATCCAATATGCCAAGCAGCGTATTACAGAGCCGGTATCCTTGTGCAGTACGTTATTTGCCAGTATACGCCAGATACTAAATCAACTTCTCAGATTCTCTTCCCTCCCCTGTGGCACACTTCCAGAGATGAAATAGACGAGGAGACGGATCCAGCGTCTCTTTCGCGGGCGGCGGCGGAGAGGCTGCGACGGCGTGTTGCGTGCAACATGACAATTCTTTACATTCTTCTGGGAAGCTTTATGAAGCATGTGCCCCTTACGGCATGGGCAGATCAATCTCGTGTGCGCCTGGATTCCCTGTCTCGGCACAGGTGGATTTGGGAGACTGGAGGGGATCTCTCCTGACACTATGTGTGATGTACAGCCAACGAGGCTTAGTCTCCTACTTGTTCTCTGTGATTGCATGGATGGCTACATCAACATAAGTTCTGTTATGGGATTAGGCGGTGGTTTTCGCCGGGTACTCCGGTTACTGTGTGATGTACAGCCAAGGAGGCTCAGTCTCCTACTTGTTCTCTGTGATTGCATGGATAGCTCCATAAACATTAGTTGTGTTGTGGGGTTAGGCGGTGGTTTTCACTGGGTACTCCGGTTTCCTCTACCAATTACAATGGTTAGTCATGACTTAGCTGCAATATGGCAGAAAAAGAGACAAAAACGAAAATTCCAAAAACACCTACATATGCATAGGAGAATTGAGGGGGTCACTGAATTTCCCTAATTCATTTAAAGTTCGACTTTTCATCATTGAATACCCTAACTTTATATTTGTAGTTCAATATAAATGCAAAACTTTATACTCATATTTCAACAAACATGCAAAACATGCTGGCCATAGTTCAATACACATTTCATCTGATATTGTCAAAATGTCCACCTCACCACCCTTTCCCTTAAAAAAAGAACAAGTCTGCCCTTGATCGCGTTGGTACCAATACTATTCAACTCTCAGTATTATCTTTCCAAATAACACTTTTCAGTTTTCACTGAATTCTCCTACCCTGTTTTTATTTGCCAATTTTGACAATGGTTAAAACCAATGATCAAAACCAGGTTAATATAAATCTGGGTAAAAAGCAATGATGCCTCATTTATTCACTTCTACACTCTAAGTCTGGGTATAAGAGGCAATAGTGCCTCATTTATTCTAGCCTATCTTTCCATGAATGTAATATCTGTATGGCCCAAACTAATCAGCCCTAATCACATTCTCTTTACTGGGAAAGGAGAATAATCACACGTCCATGTGATACAGAATCACAAACTCAGGCTGAACGCTTGACAGTTTATGGAGTCAAACCCAGTGATATTGATTTATAAAAGGCAATGGTACCGCCAGGAGCTATTCAAATTTGGATTTATTCTGGTTGACTTATAAATCGATGAGTTGAGAAGCACAATATGTGAGAGGTCACCGCGTCACCCGCTTGAGCTATTTAGCACAGGGCTCTGTGAGAAATGGGCGTGTGAAAAAGCGAATAGCAAATGGGTGTGACCGCATGGATCCTGCCACAGATCTCACTGAAAAGCAATTGATGATTTCTGCGGCAGATCAATAAAAGTCCTCCATATAAACGGTGCAGCGAGAACTGAAATGTGTAGAATGATTGCTCAGGGTTCAACATAGGTTGCAAAACATTATTTTCTGAGCTACCCTGAAGTTGACTTGCCCCACCGCCACTTCCACTTGCCCCGCCACTCTATTAAACAAAGGGGAGATTAGACTTTGCCCAAAACATTACTTGCCGAGCGGGGCATGTCAGGGTCTTGTTCAGCTTGCCCCATTGCCGTTTTTAACCAAATTCACTTGCAACTTGTAATGGGGCCAGTGGTTAAGTTGCATGCTAATGCTATGCAGGAAAAATGATGATTTCTACAAAAAATGTGAGGAATTTTAGTTGTTGAGCTGCTTTATGAAGTATTTGCTTTGTAATGAAGCCATGAAGCTTATACATCAATAAGCAGTTACTAATAACGACTGCGGGTAAAAGATAATTTCCACTAAGTTCCAATATCAGAGGAATTCATGATTTTTGTTCCCATAAAAAGCATTGTCTACAAGAATAGCACATAGGAAAAAATATCATTTACAGTCTGATTTACCAAATTCTACCTGATATTCTAGTCTAAAATCTAAATATGTATTGACATATTTAGAATCACATTAATAGGTGGGATTTTTAAGATATCAGTTCTCCAAATGAGTACCTTACACCTAACTCGACTGGCTCTGAGGCCCTGCCCAACACTCACATAATACTGTAGAACACAAATATGACGCGTGTCCCAATTATAGCGAATTGGGGAGTTTTCACATCATAGCCGCCGCTAACATAAAGAAAGTACAAATAAAAAAGTACAGCGTTTTTATATATAGCGAAGCGGAACCACACGCTGTGTACGCTATATATAAACAGACACGTACATTGTGTGTTCTACAGTAAGCCAACTCTATAGAACACCATTTATACTAGCACAGAAAAAATCAATTGATGCCTAAATCAATATTGTAGGAAGCGCAGAGATACTACAGTATTAAACTTAAATCTAGGCTTGCTGTATGTATGGTTTATGCATGGCCTGGCACTGCTGCATTAGATTATGAATATAAAATGCTGATTAGAATATTCCGCAGCCGCCGGCAGCTGTCACCATGTCACTTCCGCTATATTGTAAATAAATTGCCTTTCTATTGATACTTACAGATCTTGAGGATCAACCAGTACAAATACAGCATCACAGAGTTGGATACACAAGACCCTGCCCTGCCACAGATTCTGAAATGTCATCCCTTATATATATAGGTGGCACTGCAGTATATACTAGAGCGGTACCGCATCCCACCCCAGATTCTGAAATGTCATCTCTTACAGATAAGTGGCACTGCAGTATACTAGAGTGGTCCTACTTCCTGCATTAGATCCAGAAATGTCATCCCTTATGGATAGATGGCACTGCAGTATACTAGAGTGGTCCTGCATCCCGCCCCAGATTCTGAAATGTCATCCCTTATATATAGGTGGCACTGCAGTATAATAGAGTGGTCCTGCATCCCGCCCCAGATTCTGAAATGTCATCCCTTATATATAGATGGCACTGCAGTATACTAGAATGGTCCTGCATCCTGCCCCAGATTCTGAAATGTCATCCCTTATATATAGGTGGCACTGCAGTATAATAGAGTGGTCCTGCATCCCGCCCCATATTCTGAAATGTCATCCCTTATATATAGGTGGCACTGCAGTAAACTAGAGCGGTCTCGCATCCTGCCCCAGATTCAATAATGTCATCTCTTACAGATAGGTGGCACTGCAGTTTATACTAGAGTGGTCCTGCATCCCGCCCCAGATTCAGAAATGTCATCTCATATAGATAGGTGGCACTGCAGTATACTAGTGGTACCGCATCCCGCCCCAGATTCAGAAATGTCATCTCTTACAGATAGGTGGCACTGCAGTATACTAGTGGTACCGCATCCCGCCCCAGATTCAGAAATGTCATCTCTTACAGATAGGTGGCACTGCAGTATACTAGAGTGGTACCGCATCCCGCCCCAGATTCAGAAATGTCATCTCTTACAGATAGGTGGCACTGCAGTGTACTAGAGTGATCCAGCATCCTGCATAAGATCCAGAAATGTCATCTCTTACAGAAAGGTGGCACTGCAGTATACTAAAATGGTCGGGGGAGAATGTATTTCAAATGCATATCCCCAATTGGGTTAATTGCACGTATCAATTAAATGGAAACAAAATAGTAAAATTACCATCTCAGTATATTTCTTGTATATGGCCAAACAAAATGGTAATACCGTTTTCAATATATATCCTGTATGTTGCAAAATTTATTATTGGCCCTGAGCCATATGTCCAGACTGGTCGTTAGTACTATCCCAGAGAGATAATCTACCTGTTGCCTCAAAAGCCGGTAACCATAGCAACAAGCCATCAATCATCAATTCTAATGATAGTGAGTTTGATGCAGGGTATGACACAGATTCAATTCCTCAGTCAATAGCAGTGCCCTGGGACCCACTCATTGAATGTCTGTCCACCCTGGTCACTTGTGATGACCAGTCAATCCCTGCTGATTCCTTAATTACCAGCTTCATGCTATCAGAGCTTTCCCAGTCAGTCTGCCCTGCACACACACAGCTAGACAGGCGAGTGGGGTATACTGCTAGCCGACTTGTGATTAATCTGGATTATATTGAGCCAAGATCAGTGAGATCATCAGAGGCTTGAGCCCAACTAGCTCCTGGCCAAACTAACATTTACAGCCTAGGTGTTGCTATTCTGATCACTATCATATATATACATATATATACATATGTATATATATATATATATATATATATATATATATATATATATATATATATATATATATATATATATATATATATATATATATATATATATATATATACATATATATATATACATATATATATACATATGTATATATATATACATATATATATATATATATATATATATATACATATATATATATATATATATATATATATATATATATATATATATATATATATATATATATATATATATATATATATTCCATATATATGAATTGTATACATATATATATATATATATATATATATATATATATATATATATATATATATATATATATATATATATATATATATATATATATGTATGTATATATTCCAAGCCTAGGTGGCAGTTCCTCAGGACCAATATGGATGGTGCCAAGAGTGGTCAACCACGTTCGCTTAAACCATATGGTATAGAACTGTCACAGTAAATCCATGACAGTGGATAAATTCCTGGAACTACATAGATTACACAAACAGCTTTAGGGAACACATTTAACCGCCCACCAATACAGAGCCTCTAAGTAGGAAAATGGCACATCAAATCCCTGACAGCCTATAAATTCCTGAAATGATATAAGCAAATGGCTGTACGTTCCACAGTAAACTGACCATAGTGCCATTTATACTGTTATTGTTATCAAAGGGAACCTTTAAGAGCCACCTTCGTCCAGGGCCTGTGATAATGGAGATCTAGTAGAATAGCCATCACCCTGCTCATTTATATCATATAATCAGAATGTACACAGAGATGAGAAAAGGATGCATTTTGCAAAGCGTATGCAGAGAACAGAGACATTGCCCATGACCAGACTTGAGAGTGGCATCACATCTACTACTACTACTACTACTACTACTACTACTACTACTACTACTACTACTACTACTACTACTACTTCTACTACTTCTACTACTACAACTACTACTACTACAACTACTACTACTACTACTACTACTACTGCTACTACTGCAATTACTACTACTACTACTACTACTACTTCTACTACTTCTACTACTACTACTACTACTACTGCTACTACTACTACTACTACTACTACTACTACTACTACTACTACTACTACTACTACTGCTACTACTACTGTCGCCGCTGCTGCTGCTGCTGCTGCTGCTGCTGCTACCAGAGTACTGAATAACTGCAGGTAAAGGTCACAAGTTTATGGGTCAGAGTGGCTGCTATTTTCTGGCTGCTGATATTAGTAACCATTGCCTGTGTCAGTCCAATATGTGCCTGCAGGCCTGTTAATTGCTAGAAGTCTAGTTCCATTGCATTCCTCAGCGACACATTGAGAGGCAGGACAGGCTTTGTGGTCCGTCTGTTTGTCTGTCACCCGGCTTCATAGGGAAGGGATTCTGCATCTCTGTATGCTCACTGCTTCACAACGAGAAAAACTCATTTCGCAAATGGCAGTTCTCTAGTAGAAGTCTGCAGGGTGGATGCCAATGACATTTCCTAGGAGTCAAAAAACCCTGCAGGGTGCTCGCCTAGCAATTAGACTTGGGAGACATAGTCATACATACCATTACTGAAGAGTATCCTGTTTCTCAACTCTTCTTTGAGGATTCCTCAGGATTTGCCAAGTTTATTCAATTAAGTGCACATAGCAGGGCATGGAACAATTATCCTTTAGGCCTAAGATAAAGTTGCTTGTTTCCTGTAACCCAATCCTAACAAGTTTTTACTCGAAAAAAATCCATACCCCAAAGTTCTTTTCCACCCTTCCAACTCCCAATTAACATAAACATGCATGAAAAACAAAATTTTGACAAAACACTCACATTTTACTGTAGAAACAATACTCATTACTGATATATCCTCCTGTTTAGTTCTATAATTTATCACCAGGGGGCCTTTTCACCTGGTTCACTCCCAATGAGATTTCCCAAATCATGCACAAGACCCTTGGCAGCCACCTAGCCTCAAGGCCAAGAAAATAATGTTCTTGTAATCGCATTACTTATAAATCATCGCCCAATAATAAATCCATAAAATCTACAATTGTTTTTTTAACTCACATTTTCCAGGAATTTTGTCAGCAAATTGTGAGTAGTGGTTGAAGTAATATGAGTTCTCCGGGCCGCACATCACGGGATATTAGCATGTGTAATTGACAAGATATAGCTGACATGGAGGCAGTGATTGCACTCAATGAGAACTTCATGCCCCATGATGGGCAGAAAGGTACTAAACCACAGAGCCTACAGGTCAGCAATAAGATAAAAATATCCTTATTCTCACCAATAACCTTCACATGCTCCATTAATACAGAGATAGTTTCATTTTTATCCTCTTTAATAGCCGTTATACCAACCATATATGAAAATGGGCTGCCTCCATGGCTGAGCGTCAATAAAATAGTCTGTTGATTGCTTGCTATCTCACACTACTTGAAAATAAGTAGGGCAGATTTTTGTATAGTAGACATGGAAAGTTGCCAATGGTTTGTGATCAGTCGTTTTGTACCCCAGTGTGTATAGTTTCTTCCATAAACATCTACGCGCTAAAATATCTGAACTTAGAATGGCAGGAAAAATGACATTAAATAAAAATCTCAATTCAAAACCCTTTTTTAAAACTAAGTTGACCAGAAGAGTAACATTCATGTGCTTGAAAAGTGAAACATGCTCATATTGAACGGCAATGGGGAATTACAAGAATGTGCAATGTAAGCTCCAGAAAAAATATCGAAAAGGTTCTGCCAAGACATGAAAGCGTTCAATTCCGGCGGGTGCTCAATGAACTGCGGCAAAAAGCCAAAATGAAATGTAATTTGCCACTATGCTGATAATGATATAAACAAACAATAGAGTTTGAAATAGGATCATGTATTTTTTCAGGGAGATAAATTGTGCACACATGTGCATCTATGTTTATCCCACACTCTTTTCACTTATTTTGGAAAAACATTGTACAAAACTCTTGCAGTAGCAAATTTCCATGCACCTTCAACACATTCATATCTAGAATTGTCCTTTCTTTGAAATGTCATCTTTTAAAATTTCTTTAGGCTAATGACTAAATCTTTCACTGCCAATTAAACCATCTTCTATGACACAACTGAAGTGTAAATTGTCTTTTTGACACATTAGGCTATTTAATGTAGTGGGAATAAGGATTTTTAATTTGCAAACAATAGACAATTTATATACATATATATATATATATATATATATATATATATATATATATATATATGTATATATATATATATATATATATATATATATATATATATATATATATATATATATATATATATATATATATATATATATATATATACACACATATATAAATATAAATATGTATATATATATATATATATATATATATATATATATTTACATATATATATATAAATATATATATATATATTTATATATATATATATATATATATATATATATATATATATATATATATATATATATATATATATATACATGTATATATATATATATATATGTATATATACATGTTTATATATATACATATATATATTGCAAACAATTGTAGAAAGCCTGATGGCTACTGCAGGCGTGTTCAGATTATGATGAATTATCCACCATCCCTTGAATAAGAGCAATATGCAAATGATGTGCCTGGGCTCGTAGGCTGCGCCATCCCGCTGCCTGTATTAGTGTTATCCCACCCCGAGGGGGTATCATGTAGCAGTTAGCGTTATCTATGCAAGGAGGCGCTTTTAAGCCGAGAAGTCCTTGCTGAGCCGTCGGCATTACCAGTCAAGCCCAGAGAATGTCGGTATTGGTGGATGGATAATATTGCAATCGGGCACGCCACAGGAAGGCAGCAGTTCATGTTGGGAAGGATGAGGGACGCGAGACCGTAATGTCAATACTGGAAATAGGCGAGTGAGCGTGGCGAGTAGGAACAGCGAGGACAGCAACGCAAGATGAAGCAGGATTTATGAGTAAAGGACCGCATGTTAACCTTTATGCTGCTGGTGGCTAATTTGGCCATTACATAAAATGCAAAAAACATGAAAAATGACTGAAACCCTGGCACACGGGTAGTACTCATCTGAGAGTACTCAGCGAGAGCTATCCAATGAATACCAACAAGACAGGGCTTAGATGTTTTCCAAAGATATTTGCGTTCTTGTGCTTTAGACGAAAGTAACTTATGCATCAGAAAGGTTAAGAAGGTACAATGATTTGGCCAAAATCAAAGGAGCAAAGCACTTTCTAAAATATAAATTAATGGTCTTGGATGTGTATAATGGCTGAGTGGTCTGAGGCATCGGGACTGACTGCTCGCTGTCTCTCACAACTGCCCAAGGTTTAATCCTAGCCAAGGCATGTGAACTAGTTGTAAGTGACTTGGGATAAGGCAGTGGTTTTCGCGGAGTACTCCAGTTTCCCTCATTTATAATTGCCTTAAGTCACACTTTAAACCTTAATATGGCAGAAAAAGTTGTGATAGTAAAAATTCCATCGAGGCAAGCTACCAAGGATTGTTACCGCTATTGATAAATTTTGTATCAAAAAAGTTAAGTATCATATAATTTCGTTTGAAATTTGAAATATATACATAAGTTAATTCATACCTATAACAAGTGGGTATTTAAAAAATAGGAAATTTCTGCTACGTAAGGATTTAATTGCTTGAAAAGTACCCTAAAATTAACGCACAACTTATCTACATTAGTTATAAATGGATTTACTAACTTATGCTTAAGAGACAAGGTAAAAAGCATGTAATATGTAGATGCTCAAAATCTTAAAGTAACAAGTAATTGTAATAGACTGACTCAAATTGTAATATGTAATTTTCTTTTACTTTCTTAATGTATGACCAAAGAAATCAAGTATACTGGATGGAACAATCATCCTTATGACTCCTTATGACTCATTTGAGACATTTTCGTCAGACCTTGTCTTAGATGGATTGTATTTAAAGGAGTCTCAAGAGTGCTGCCACCCCCTCCCACTAGCAGACCAGAGCTTATCTGCACAGCAATATGCTCCTTATAACTATAACAACAACAACAATAACATCAGCGCTATTGTGGAACTCAGATCAGCATATGACCTTCATGTTTTCTCAAGGTCACTTCACCAAGGAGTCACAGTGCGCCAGCAGGGAGCAAAGACGACAACACAAAAACCTACTGACTTTTACCGACCCAATCTCAAAATAGGCCAGTCAGACTGCCCCAAAGATCATGGCGCTTGATATTCTTGCCCTTTGAGGAGTGAGCGGCAACTATACTGAGGTGCGATACTCCTGCCTCTTACTAGTAGGAAACAGCTGTCAGGGAAAATCCCAAACTCACACGATTCTTCCTACGCAGAAAAACCTCATTGCAAGGATATCTCAATCTACATCCTTTCCATTTTTCATCACTTATTCTACCATATAGCTGCTAAGTCATGACTAGCCATTTAGCAAAACCTCATTGCTAGGTCTATATAAAATAACTTCCTTTCGATTGTTCATCACTTATTCTACCATATAGCTGCCGAGTCATGACTAGCCATTTGTAAGAGGTGGAGGAAAAACCACCCCCTAACCCCAAGTCACTGGCAACTTCCTCAAATACCCACATGGCCATCAGGGCAGGCCCGTATCTGATTTATATATCATATCGGGAACTTGAACAAGCATAGCTAGGATAAACGTTGGTAAACTTATCGTCTTAATCCTAGCTTTTCTGTGAAATAGTTATTCCTTATGGTTACATCTAGATTCTAGGAAATCGTGCATTTTTAATAGAAAAAAAACAACTGAATGCATTATACACAAGATCATCTGAACACTCAGACTTGGATGTAGAATATTAGGCAGGCAATGAGAGAAGTGCATGCAGGCTTGTCATATAATAAGTAGGATGATAGATATGGACAGGCATCTGTATAATCCAACTGTGTCTGTGACAACTCAAAAAGGGCCAGAATGCAGAAAGTATCTGCAATATCTTTCTGACTTAAGTATTATCCTGTAAAATATATGAGGGAAATTATCTAAGACATTGAATTTATTTGTGATCTACAAAAAAGGTGTACAAAAATGGCGAAATTTGTAGATTCCGCCAGAGCTCGCGCACGCATAGATAAGCTGGCTTCGCTGACCCTTCCTCCATCGCTCCATCGAGAGGAGAACGGCCACCCAACACTATGAGACAATGGATAGGTGTCTTACCTGCGCGCGATTAATCAAGCTCTTTATAGCCTCCAGATGGAAGACGCTGACAGCTTCCAGCGGTGAACGGGAGACGCAAGATTTATCTATGACTTCCTAGCAAATCAGGAGTATGTTATCACGGCAATAAACAGGCAGATTAGACATCTATAACTCTCCAGATGTGGGGATGGCAATAATGGGCATCTGCACCAAGTCTTTATCTCATGTTCTTATGTTAATCTCATATGCTATCACGGCAATAAACAGGCAGATTAGACATCTATAACTCTCCAGATGTGGGGATGGCAATAATGGGCATCTGCACCAAAAGTCATTATCTTATGTTCTCATGTTAATCTTACGCATTTCATGGCAATAAATAGGCAGCTTAGACATCTATAACTCTCCAGATGTGGGGATGGCAATAATGGGCATACGCATCAAAAGTCATTCTCTCATGTTCTTATGTTAATCTTATATTCTATCATGGCAATAAATAGGCAGCTTAGACATCACTACCTCTCCAGATGTGG
>OZ012690.1:43838374-44023374 GCA_963942565.1 Maea johnstoni
AGAGAGAGAGAGAGAGAGAGAGAGAGAGAGAGAGAGAGAGAGAGAGAGAGAGAGAGAGAGAGAGAGAGAGACAGGCAGACAGAGAGAGAGAGAGAGAGAGAGAGAGAGAGAGAGAGAGAGAGAGAGAGAGAGAGAGAGAGAGAGAGAGTGAGAGAGAGAGAGAGAGAGAGAGAGAGAAGAGAGAGAGAGAGAGAGAGAGAGAGAGAGTGAAAGAGAGAGTGAGAGAGAGAGAGAGAGAGGGAGAGAGAGTGAAAGAGAGAGAGAGAGAGAGAGACAGGCAGACAGAGAAAGAGAGACAGACAGAGAGAGACAGACAGACAGAGAGAGAGAGAGAGAGAGAGAGAGAGAGAGAGAGAGAGAGAGAGAGAGAGAGAGTGTGTGAGAGAGAGAGAGAGAGAGAGAGAGAGAGAGAGAGAGAGAGAGAGTGAAAGAGAGAGTGAGAGAGAGAGAGAGAGAGAGTGAAAGAGAGAGTGAGAAAGAGAGAGAGACAGAGAGAGAGACAGAGAGAAAGATGTGGCCTATCTAGTGTTAAACTCATGGAGCTGTTTAACTAAAAGGGATGATAAAGGTAGCATAGTATTGGCAACCGTAGGTATCTCTAAGAGTCCAGATGACAGCTCAATGTTTTATAAGCCGCTACCAGAAGAAACGTGTAGTGAACGCCTCTTGGAGGAAAAACCCCATGAAATGTGCTTGAGATGAATGTTTAATGTGGGAAAGTTGCCGAGTTTATTCAGGGCTCTCCTAAATGTGGGGACATCAAACCTGATTGCCAAACTACCCAATCTGACTCGTTCAAGCATCTAACTGCCTGATCCACTCCAAGGTAACCTTAGAATAGCCCGCCTTCGCAATAGAATCGTTGGAAATGTGGCACTTTTATAGATACAATAGCAATTTGCTGGAGACTGATTGGACCCGCAATGACAAACTATAGTATTACACGCCAGTCGACTGTAACAAAGCGCAGTAATAGACTCGCACCTTTTTCTGCTCAAGCAAATAGTGCGTTCCTCGAATGGCTTGAAGGTGACAGACTGCTAGGCCTGTAATGTCCTTCAAGGTTGCTTGGAGCCTTAACTGTAAGTTTCACAAACAGTTAATCTGTCTCTGTAGGCATAGGCGTAAAAGAAAAAGTTGTTCGTTTCCTGTAACCCTACCCTAACAAGTTTTTTTTTCAAAAAAATCCCTACCCTAAAGGTTTTTTGCGCCCTCCAAACTCCCAATCACCGTAAAACATGAATAAAACACACATTTTTGACCAATAAAATAATGCAAAAAAGAGGCCTAACGACCTACCTACCCTATTTTTTTCGAACCGTTACAGGAAACAAACAATTTCTTTTTTTAGGCCCAGTCAGTGACTTAGTCAGGCCTAGAGTTCTCTGTGACAATTGTCAACTGAAACTATAATCCTTATTTAATGAGAAATTGAGATTCAGATGATGAAATATCTCAAAGAGAGTTGTTTCTTTGGTTCTGTTCAACATTTTTCCTCCATTTCTTCTCCTAAACCCATTCATGCTTTAGAGTCTTTACAGAAAATAATGTTTGTAGTTTTCACAATAACTTGGAAATTGAGAGTGAATTATTGAAATATTTAAAGGAGAGTTGTTGGTAGTGTTGGTAAACATTTCTCTAGAAACTTTATTCTCTACAGTTGTGTTATAAAACATATCACTGTGTCCATGAAATTGCTCAACTATGAGCATCAGAAATTGTTAATGACCTTCACATTTATACTAGAACAAGTAAGAAAAGAATGTTAACTCTTGTGCTGCTGCTGTCTAATATTAAGGTGTCCTCCTCATCAGTAGCCCACTCTGTTAGACTACCCGTGTGAAATAGAGCTTGGAAATCCGAAGATTTCTTAGGATGTCCAAGGAAAATCCCAGGAATTCTCTGTTAGACTTGCTGCATGAAAATTGTTCGTGTTCCCAAAGGTCGATAATGCTGTGAGGTACAGCAGACTTGCTACAAGTCTGTGTTAACCCTTTAAAGCTCACAGCAGCCAAAAGCAGTTAGACGATTTTGCCAAAACCTTGCAGGCAAACGCATATATTACAGCATATATTTGAAGGAGAATGTTCATAAAATCATTAACAATAACTCTTCTTCAAATATTGTGCAAAATCATTCTTAATTTCCAAGTTCTTGTCAAAAGTATCAAAGATCCAGACAACAATTTCTGGGGGAAAACTTTGGCATTAATGCTTTAAATGCCTCCTGCATCTGAATGATCTTTTACTCTATGCTTAATTCAGTCTAGGTTTAGTACTGTTTTACTACCCTAGAGGAGCCACTTGAACCCGATTTCTCAACTACAATCTCTGATGACCCTGCTACCATCTATAATTCAACAGAAACATCCAACTTTAACATCGAGTTCAGTGGTCAGCTTTAATCCAATGAAAAATTGATCAGGCTGTCGTACTTACATGATCTTGTCATATAGGAAAATGGTAACTCCTCACCTGAAAAACAAAAATATGAATATGTTACATGTATGTGTGGATAAAACGAAACAATGGTAAAAGACATATTCCTGCTATAGTAACAGTCATGCTTAGAAAACCAAGACAGAGAAGAGAATAAGACAGAGAAAAGAAGCACTCGTAGTACACCAAAATACATCAAAGGACCTGTGTCAATTAACCCATTATGGCTTTAGAAATTGTTGTCTGGAACTATGATACTTTTTGATGATATCTTTCTAATTGAGATTGATTTCAAAAAAGATTTCTAAGGAGAGTTATTGGTAATGTTTTCGGTAACATTCCTCCATCAAATATTTAACTAACTTTGCATTTGCCTGCAAGAATTCTTGAAGATTGTCAGGCTGCTTTTGTCCGCTTAGAGCATCAATGGTTTAAAGGCGGCAATCTTAAACCCATTCACACTCATAGTCCAAAACAGACCTGACAATTTTGGAAATATTTTACTTACAAAGGCATTTTCTGGAAAACATTTGAAGGAGAAAAGTCTATCATGAGTCAAACAACAACTCTCATTAAAAAAAATTGTGAACTTTTGCTTTTGTGTTAATAGGTAAAGGTAATTTATGTAACATTTAAAGTATTATGAAGATAAATTGTTCTAACATTTTACTACATGTATCATGTCAGAGTTATACTTTCTTGGAAGTTCACATGAAAAAACCTGCAGGTTCATGCCTCTGAAGGGCAAAATTTCGCCAACAGTCTTTCCTCAAAGGGACTGGCAGTGAATTATGTACTTAACACAATCTACTTAAAATCTCCCGAAGTCAGTAAAGACCAATTTGAACCATAGAGAATTGTTAGTTCAAAAGCATCCACTTGACTTTCAGTCTCAGGACACTGAAGTGCTTGATGGCTCTAGAGCTATACTTTATGACATTGATGCCAACATGCAGCACCATGCATGAGGCCCTAGAGTCCAAGCCAGTACTAATTATCCTAAAAATTATCCTAAGTATTGGGGCTGGCTAAAAAGTAGTGGGACCTACACAATCTCGAAGCAGCCTATCCGTTGCACTGGTAAGAAAAAATTGAAAGTAAACCCCAGCCATGAAACAGACTTAGAACTTCTGCGATGCTACAAAATAAAATCTGTGCCTTTCTACATTCCATTTTTTTCGGAATGGGTTTCTGAGAGGTAGAGCCAATAAAGCTAATAATGCCAGATCTTGACAATTTATGATACTCTAAAAGACATATGCGGAATTAAATATATATTTACAAAATATTTGAAAATATTTACAAAATATTTGGAAGAGCCATATTGGTTGGCTTCTGCTCAGTATTTCTCTAACAAACATTTTTTGGATAAATGCTGTGCAAGATTGCAAAAGAGTGCATGCAAATAATCAGAATATAGTTGGCACTTCTTATACAACTATTTAGTGAATAGATAACAAGGAGACTATGTCATGTAATCTGTATTTCCCAAGTCTTATGCCAAATTATGTTCAAACATTGACCCTTTCTGTCTCCCTCCAAGTTGACAACCAATACAGGATTGACCGGGAATTTATTATACAGATTTATTAGAAAGCCGGGAATTTATTATACAGATTTATTAGAAAAGCCCACATGACAAAACTACGCTGTAAGACAATACCAACTTGTTAGTTTGTATAAGTATTTATTTCCTGATGAAGATTAATCATAGTTATACAAAGAGAAAATAAAGCCTTCCTCAATCATACCCTGATAGCTGATAGCTGAGTGCTCTAGTGTGTTGCCACTGACTGCTTGCTGTCTCTCACCACTGGGGCCTGCCCTGATAGCAGAGTGATCTAAGGCATTGCCACTGACTGCTCACTGTTTCTCACCACGGACAGCCTGCTACAGTAGCTGAGTGGTCTAAGGCATTGCCACTGACTGCTCAGTTTCTCACCACTGAGGCCCCTGCCCTGATAGCAGAGTGGTCTAAGGCATTGCCACTGACTACTCACTGTTTCTCACCACGGACAGCCTGCTACAGTAGCTGAGTGGTATAAGGCATTGCCACTGATTGCTCACTATCTCTCACCACTGAGGGGCCTGCCCTGTAGCCGAGTGGTCTAAGGCATTGCCACTGACTCAGCGACTTAGCCAGGACCCGTCTTACCTGTCTTTTGGACAGGTAGTTTCCTAAAAACCTCCTGTTTGGACAGGCAAAAATTTCCATGATGATTTCTCAATTTTGACCTTAGGGGTGTAATAACCAAACATTTTCCTAAGAAACCATCTTATAGGACATAGCTGAAGTGTAAAGTGCCCTTTTTGATACACTAGGCTATTAAATGTAGGTGGTATAAGGATTTGAAGTAGATAAGTCACTAAATCTGGACGGGCAAAAGTTTTGAAATTGCTGTTTTTAGACAGGCATTTTTGAAATCCTGGCTAAGACCCTGCACTGACTGCTCAGTTTCTCACCACTGAGGCCCTGCCCTGATAGCAGAGTGGTAGAAGGCATTGCCACTGACTGCTGGCTGTCTCACCACTGAGAGTGATTTCACAAAAAATATCAGGTGTTTATGATACTTTTGACAATTACTTAAAAGAATATTTTTACAAAATATTTGATGGGGAGTTGTTTATGGGATTCTGGTTAACATTTCTCCTTCAAATAATTTCCAAACTATGCTTTTGCCAGAAATAGTTTTGCCAATTTTTCTGCAGCTCAGAACATTAATGGGTTAAAAAGGATTAGCCCCAAAAGGTTGAGACGCCCTTTTGGTTAAATCTCTGGTTAACCCATTAATGTTCGAAGCAGCCAAATGTAGCCTGACAACTTTGACAAAATCTTGCAGGCAAAAGCATAGTGAGGAAAATATTGATAGAGAAATATTAATCATAACGCTACCAAGACAACTCTCCTCCAAATATTTTTCGTAAAATAATTTTAATGGCATATTAAACGTCAAAATTCCCTAAGTTCCAGACGACAATTTCTGGAGGAACTCTAAGCATTAATGGGTTTAAACGGTAAGCAGGTAACGGGCTCATGGGTGAGTGGATAAATAACAGGTTGGGCTTAGAGAGCTTTACCCCTATAACCCCTATAGCTTCAATAAGCTTGATCCATTGTAGAATTAAGGAACCAGTTACATCACTTTCCTACTACTCCAAATAAGGCTTAATCCCTCCAAAGGTCCTTGCCCCATTGCAGCACATGCTCCTTCTTTCCTAAGCCATTGAAGCTTAGGCGTGTTATGAATGAAAGAACCTATTCTGTAGAGGTTTTCATAGCAATTGAAGCTCAGCAGTGCATAATGCCTTAAATCTTAACATATTCATTTCTAGCCCAGATTCTAGGCTATCAAGGCTATACCTAATTTGTACATATTTTCTACCATGACAATGTATAGAACATAGCAGGTGGTCAGGTTAGTTTAGGTTGTTTCTCACTTGGTGGCACCAATGTAGAATGTCAAGGTATTGCTCCAATACAATAGATGGACCAATTTTTGCTGCCATCTACTGGTCACCACTGATACTACACCACACTGGTTGATCATCCCAGCGGGGAATGTCTACTTTTCAGAGACTAGTAGCCGAATCTGCAAACCACTTTTAATGTGTTACCCTGAAATAATATTGAAACATGTAGTACAGTATACAATGTTGATTTTGCGTATATAAAGTAATGAGCTCAGCAGGCAGCTGCCTTTGATGCACAATAAAATTTTTGCATATGGGGAGTTGAAAGACCAGCTATCACATCAGCGTGTTGTACGATACTAGCATAGGGATCAGATACTTAAAATAATGATGCAATTACTCCAGGGGTGCGCAAAGTATGCATTGAACAAACTGTCGCAATACTATCACAGTATAGAGAATTTTCTTCTAATTTTTCAGCTTCTGTGTTGTTGTTTTTTTAAATGAATGTGAAATGACAGTGTGGGAAAAGGGAGGGTACTGATTCCGATTTCTTCTTAACCCTCCAATGCTTAAGAGTCCCTCTAACAATTGTCATCTGTATCTATAATACTTTTGACAATAACTTGGAAATTATAAATGAAAAACAAATGTTTAAAGGAGAGTTGTTGGTAGTGTTTTTAATCAACATTTCTCCTTCAACTATTTGGTCAACTTGGCCTTCACTTATGAGATTTGTCAAAAGAATGAGTTTGTTTTTGGCAACTGTGAGCATTATTGGGTTAATTCCACTCCAGCATCTCAGATATGATTGGAAGCCATAAGTTTGCTGTACATGCTACTGAATAGTACTGATGACAGTCATACTGGATAGGAATTGGCGCCTTTAAACCTTCTGCGAATATCGAATACGATGTAGATATCAATATTACCTTACCAATCAATATCTTGACTATATTTTTAGCGATAAATTCATGCATTTTTGGCCAATCACGGCTGAGATAGTTTGTTGGTGCAGCGCTGGCACTGATTGATTTTGACAACATGGTGGTTGTTTTGTCGGGGTCTCACTCGAGCCTCTATAGGTTTATTGATCTGATTCACAATTTCCCAAGTATATCAACCTCGCCTTGGAAATTAGATTTCAGAGCCAGCCTGTCCACCGCTTTTTATAATGATTGAAGGCGAATTGGCGTGGCATGAATCAAGATTAAGCAATTGACTAACTAGGTTCAGGCGCTACGAAAGATCGGTTAGAGGAACCGTTTGGGGATTTTGATCGGTTGTAGACAAACTATTCCTCCTGACAGCTCTGACCTGGTCGCTGTCTGAGGGGGAAATTGACTTAGTGATGGACGCTGACTTTTTTCCCTTGGGTACCTTATCAGAACATAGGACTTAGTGGCTAGGTGAAGACGAGTTCGGTAGATGAGATGAGATGGGTAAGATTGGTAAAATCTACAAATAGGTTCAGGTTGAAATGCATGGTCTGGAGCGGAAGAGGAATAATTTGGGCATTGCGAACATTTGAAAACAAAATAATCAACCAGAGTAAAAGACAGGACAAGAAAAACAAGACAGCAAAATGTGGAACTCTGATTTTTGGAGTAAGCGTCTCAGGGTCTAGCCAAGATTTTTAAAATGTTTATCCAAAACAACATTTATGAAAATTTCAAGTAAATCGTTAATCACAGCTTGTTTTTTTTTATTCCAACATTTAAAGACAGCATTTAAAGAGAGATAAGTGGTATCCATTAATAGTTGGTCTTTCCAACAGCGGGCGTAACTGGATCACTGTTGCCAGGCTGCTAATGGATTATAGATTAGAATAAGCTGCCTTAAAACCATTCATCAATATTGAAAAAAAAATATTTCAAAAATATTAATTCATAAATATTTCATAAAAATGGGCTTAAAATGGGCTTACACCACTTCAAGGAAAAGGGCAGAATATTTATCATGGTATTTTAGTGAGATCTTGAGTGGAGAGGGATACCTCTAAGAACGAAATGGTAGTATTTTACCGGTACTGTTAACAATACTAGATCGCATTATTACCATATAAATTCTGTTGTAAGGCCTAGAAAAGTGTTTTGTTTCCTGTAACGGTCAAAAAAATAGGGTAGATAGGCCAGTAAAAAAAAACTTTAGGGCAAGGATTATTTTGAATAAAACCTTGTTAGGGTAGGGTTACAGGAAACAAACAACTTTTTTTTAGGCCTTACCATTCATGTTTTAAATAGGATTCTGGACAATCCCTAATAAATGATAACTTCATAGTGGTTAGTATTGTATAGAGTACCATAAAAGGAATGAAGTGGTACAATACGGTACTTATGAAAAGGATACCAGTACCAGTACCAGTACCTCTTAATGATATCCAACCCTAATCTTGAGATCATCACTGTAAAAGTAGTTCAGTGTGGTTTATAATAAAATTCAGTAGGACATGTAGAAGAAGCTCATCTTCCCTATTAAAACCTAGTTTCTGAGACCCTAGCTCAGGGATACGTTGAAACTCTGGCAATCGGTGGCTCACGTTGCTGCCTTTGGATCCTCCCAGTGGCCTGATAATGCCACAAAAAGGCCCCTTTTTGGAGTTTGGGAAATTTTCAGTCATTTTTTGAAAAAAATTATTTCAGAGGTTCAAGGGTGCCATCTACATTTGAAAGTCAGCAACATTGGTTATAATGGAGAGAGTGTGGGCAGAAGAGAATGATTCTGAACTCAACGTGTGCTGTGAACAGGAGCCAACTAGATTAAATAAATGTTGATTCCTGTTCCTGCCGGCGCTATGAAGCCCCTTATAGGACGAAAATCTTGGGGATCAGTATTCTGTACTTGTTCCTATATATATATATATATATATATATATATATATTATATACATACATACATTCATATACAATGCAATATTTATTTTTGCCGAACCAATAAAACCAGCTGAAAGGTTACCATCTAGAATATCTGCACACTGTCAAATCAGTGTTAAGGTCAGCAATCAAGCTGTGAACTCCCCTTTCAGCATCTTGCTCTTCTTCCGATATTCTATTTCCATGTCACGTTAACTTGTCAGCTACAGGGTTGGATTGTGAGCGGGACAGACAGAGAGCATGCTGGGATGCTCGGAATTGATTTGTTTGTGATAAGAGGCAGGCTCAGGGAAAGTGGCACTGCATGCTGCAGCAATCCACAGGGATTCATTTCCATGCATGCTGGACAAAATCACAAGTTGCGATAAGACAGACCACGATGACACACAAGGAATTGAACCAATTCTTATCTAAACCTTATGCTGCTGGTGGCTTGAAGTTGGCCAATAGAAAATAATTCAAAAATCCTGAAAAAGTCACTGAAACCCTGACATATGGGTCCACATCTGAGAGTGCTCTGTGAGGGCTTTCCTATGAGTACCAACATGACAGGGTTTAGATGTTTTTCAAATATATGTTAGTAGCCTTTAGTGGCGTTCGAAGGGTTAGGAGTTCCTTCAACAAAATATTGTCTGGGTCTATGCTACTTTTGATAATGACTATGAAATTAAGAAATTGTTTTACAAAATATTCGAAGGAGAATTGTTGGTAATGTAAATATTTTGATTTACATTTTTCATTTAAATATTTTCCCAACTTTTGCCAGTAAGATTTCATCAAAGTTGTCAGGCTGCTTTTGGTAGTTGTGAGCACTAATAGGTTACAGGGATGTCATCGATAGTAAACAAATCGATAAATCGACATTTTCACTTTGTCAATTAAATCAAATCGAGTGGTTGGGTATCGAATCGAAATAATCGATATTCTGTACACCAATAATGACATATGATTATTAATAAAAATATACTTTTCCCAGACATTTTCCTGTTAAACTAATGCAACTTTGCACTTTAGTGAAACTCTGACTAAATATTGAAGTATTTTTCTATGGCTTTTTGTAAGAGAAATTGGGAAGGAATGGTGTGCTTTACTCAGGCATATGGCCAAGATATCCAACCAAAATAAAGGATATCAATGACATCCCTATAAATAAGTGTGCCCTACGAGCATGTTTACAGCATATGGAATTGAATCGAATCGAAAAATATATCAATCAATCGAATCAATAAAATTTCATATCAATGACATCACTAATAGGTTAAGCTCGGAATTGTAAAACATCTCATCATGCAACTGCATTTCCGTTCAGCACATAAAACAAAGACGAAAGAATGCCTTTACGAGAAGAGACAAATTACCGGGAGATGGTGGTGGGGATATGAATTAATGGATGACAAAGGGACTCTTTTTATATGCTGGTGTTTTCCCAGAAGATATTTTCTTTTGTGTAAGGGAATCAGGCACCGACATAAGTACTAGCCCGCTTGCCGCGGCAAGTGAATTTTTAAAAAAAGGGCTTTCGGGCAAGTACGTTTTAGTTTTCACTTGCCCGAATGGGCAAGCTGATTTTCTGAACATTAAACACATTTTTTATAGTAAATGGCCCCAAATACCCAGAAATATGCAAACAATGCAACAAAACTGAAAAGAAAATGGTTTTCAAATCTTTAAATCCATGATAAACAATTCAAGCCTTTCCAGCACTTATTTCGGGCAAGTCAAAAATTATGTTGGGCAAGTCAAAAATTATTTACTACTAGCTCTGAAAATTATGTCGGTGCCTGGGAACAACCATAATCTAAAACCCTACCAGGGGAGAGACCCTACTAGCCTTTTTTTTGAGGGATTCCAAGGTACATTTGTCAAGGAGTAAGGCTACCTTTGGTGAGGAAAACCTAATTGCTACCTATCCTGCTCCAGATCTGTGCAGTGCTTCTTCACAAGCTCTAATACCAGGCACTAGTCCTAACTTACCATGCCGGGCAAGTAGTTAATGATTTTTCACTATTTTTGTTAATTTAGAATGACGTGTATTACTTATCATGGATTCAATGATTTGAAAACCATTTTTCATTTTCATTTTTTTTCATATTTCTGGGTATTTGTGCCATTTTCTATAAAAACATGTATTCTTCAGAAAATTAGCTTGCCCATTCAGGCAACTAGGATGTATTTGCCCTGAAGTGGTTTTATCAAAAATTCACTTGCCAGGGCAGGCAGACAAGTACTCATGTCGGTGCCTGGATACTTTTCTAGCAGCACCCTATGTTTTTTGTAGATGTTGTCAGTATGATGAAGATTCTCTAATACCAGTCCATGCCCCATGCTGAGGATGTCTTAGAATCATTGGGTGAAGAATGCATTCCAGCTGGAAGATGGGTAGACTAGCTCCTAGTCTATGGAATAATACAATTTTCCTCTACTGTTCTGTATCTTTTATTCAACTGCTGAGTGATGGTTTTAAGGACCAACATAGATGTCGCCACCAGGGACTGGTCAGTTTTTGGGTGTCAAAATGAAGCCCTAAAGGGACGGAGACCATCATAAATGGATAAAGAGGGGGACCAGGATGTAGTATCCGATGTACAAGGTTTTAGCCAGGATTTGAAAATGCCTGTCAAATAGAGCATTCCAAGAATTTCTGCCCGTCCAGATTTAGCTGCTCGTCTTCTTTCAATCCTTATATACCACTTCCATTTAACAGACCAATGTGTCATAAAGGATAATTTACACTTTGCTCATCTCTTGAATTGTTTGTCAGGAAAAGATCGGGTTATTAGTTCAAACAAGTAAAATTTAAAATTCTTAGAAATTTAAGGCCTGTCCAAAAAAAAAAGATTTTCAGGAAACTCCCTGTACAAGCGACAGTGTAGAGGAGTCCTGGCTAAGTCCCTGAGGACGAAGATGAGAAGGGAAAGCAAGAGGAGGAGGTGGAGGAGGAGGAGGAGGAGGAGGCTGGCAGGATAGAGAGATTGGTGAAGAAGATGCCATCTATGTAGGCACTAAGACAAGATGGATAATACACAGCTTCAATGTGGGCAGCAGCAGGCACACTCACAGACCTCTGGCATATTAACTTCTGTATGCATTTATGCATGAAACACTAGGCTGCCAACTGAGGCAGTTGCATCAAGTTGCAGCTCCAGTAATAAAGATGGCGAGTTGGCGTCCTTGAATTGGCTAATGTGCCAAGAATAGGAATCGTACGGTGGAGAGAAAGAGGGCCAAGGGAAGAGAGAGAGAGAGAGAGAGAGAGAGAGAGAGAGAGAGGAGAGAGAGAGAGAGAGAGAGAGAGAGAGAGAGAGAGAGAGAGAGAGAGAGAGAGAGAGACAGAGAGAGAGAGAGAGAGACAGAGAGGACAGAGAGAGACAGAGAGACAGAGAGACAGAGAGACAGCGACAGAGAGAGAGACAGAGAGACAGAGACAGACAAAGAGACACAGGGAGAGACAGAGAGACAGAGACAGAGAGAGAAAGAAAGACAGAGCGAGAGAGAGAGGGGGGAGAGGAGAGATGGGGGAGAGAGAGGTTGGGAGAGCAAGACAGAGAATAAGAGACAGGGAAAGAGAGATGATAAAGGAGGGGAATTTTTATTGCGAGACACAGACAGACCAAAGGAGAGAGAGAGAGAGAGAGGAGAGAGAGAGAGGGGAGACAGAGACAGAGAGAGAGAGGGAGAGAGCGAGGGGGGGAGAGAGAGAGGGGAGAGTGAGAGAGAGAGAGAGCGAGAGAGGGGAGAGATGGGGGGAGAGAGAGGTTGGGAGAGTGAGACAGAGAATAAGATAGAGAGAAAGCGAGATGATGGAGGGGAATTTTTATTGCGAGGACACAGACAGACCAAAGGAGAGACAGAGAGAGAGAGATGGGGAGAAAGCAATATGTGAGATAGAAATGATGGGCAGCAATAAAAATTACACGAGTGCAGGAAGGGAGAGGTACGAAGCAGATAATGAAAAAAAAAACATTGAGGAGAAAAGACGTAGAATGGACAGGTGGAGTTTGAGATAAACATGGCAGATGATTGATTGTCAATTAGCGAGACTGAGAGTGGGGAAAGGGAGATTGCAGGAAAAACAGGAAGAGCGAGTGATGTAGCAATAGAGTCAACACGAGATAGAGCGAGTGTGTCGTCGGCACTGCAGGTGGCCACGGGAGATATCACACACCAGCATGGCAGCGAGCCCCAATCCCCGCCTCCTCCATGTACAGTATTACCAGAGCCAATAACGCCCATGTTACACAGCCTACCAATGCTGTCAACACAGCAGGGGGAGGGGCTACCAGCAAATTACTCACAGATAGGGCTGGATACCATTAATCCTTCCAATGCTGAGGCTACTTTCGTCCACCATTAATCCTTCCAATGCTGAGGCTACTTTCGTCCAAAGCACAGGGACACTAAGATTTTTGAACATCATCTAAACCTGTCTTGTTGGTATTCATTGTGTTATCTGATGAGTACCCATGTGCCAGGGTTTCAGTCATTTTTGCATCATTTTGTATTTGTCCAAATTGGCCACCAGCAGCAAAAGGGTTAAGAGGTACCAGTATTGGTACAGGTTATGTTTCAAAAAGAATAATATCATACCGTTTTATTCCTTAAAGGTACTCATAACGATACTAGCCACTATGAAGTTATCACTTATTACAGATTTGTCTAGCATCCTAAACATGACTAGGCCTAAAAAAAGAAATTGTTTGTTTCCTGTAACGGTCTGAAAAAAAATAGGGTAGGTACACAGGTAAAAGTTGACGGGCCCGTACGGCCCCGTAACGGGCCTGTTATAACGGGCCCATTACGGGCCAGTTTGGACACGGGCCCGTTACGGGCCCGTTATAACGGGCCTGTAACAGGCCCTCAATATATCTACATTTCAAAAAAAAAAAAGATCCAATTTTCTCCCACTCTGAGGTGTGTTTTACAGTTAAGGATTAGTCGTCCTCAATGGGTGTTCTTCAATGGGGTAAAAGGTCAAACTGGTGTAATTGTCCAATCAGATCCCTCAATTTCAAACAATGGGTCACTGCTGCTGGGTCAAAGGTAGACCCAACAATAGCGTGCGTGGATTTGAACAAGCGTCACATACGTGATCTGGCGCCAGTTTCTGGGGAAACAAACGGTGCACGTCACAACAAACGCGTATTACCATTGTTGAACTAGTGCGCGGGTGACCTTTGGCTGACCTAGTTTAGCTAGCTAACTTCACGGTAAAACGTGTAAATTTCTCCTTTTTATCGTGGGAGAAACAGGTTCTATCACACGAGTGATGGAACCTCTATGTCTTCCGCAGGATTTATACCATGTGCCCTGTCAATACATTCCCATTAAATCATACCTCATAATGCCTTACTAGGTAATTGAATCATACTTTTAACAAGAGTTCATTGCTTTTCATATACTAAGTACTGATCTCTGACCTCTTATATAGATACCATTTGCACGCATCACAATCCCATGCTTTGTAAGTGTCAGTGCAAAATGAATAATGCTTACAATATGAAGATTCTGCTCAATTGATCATTTTGGAGATATTGAATACATAAAACATATTTTTTATAACATTTTCAAAGATTTATTTTAGAATTTTCTTTATTTTTTTTTGAAAATATTTTGCTTTTTATGATAAAAATATTGTAAAGTATGTTGTAAAATATGGCCATCAGATGTCTCTGTAAACCCGTTATAACGGGCCCGTTACGGCTTAAAAACCTGTAACGGGCACGTTCGGGCCTGTTTTGACGGGCCCGTAACGGGCCCGTTATAACAGGCCCTTTACTGCCCCATTATAACGGGCCTGTAACAGGTTCTGAACCCGTAACGGGCACGTTACGGGCCCGTCAAAATAACGGGCCTGTACCGACCCGTCAATTTTTACCTGTGTAGGTCGGCAAAATATTTTTTTTGGTCAAAAATGTGTGTTTTATGCATGTTTTACGTTGATTGGGAGTTGGGAGGGCGGAAAAAACTTTAGGGTAGGGATTTTTTTGAATAAAAACTTGTTTGGGTAGGGTTACAGGAAACAAACAACTTTTTTTTAGGCCCTATTTATGACAAAACTAGGCTAACTGCTAGGCACCATGTTTGGTCTACCATAGCCACTTGTATTCCCACTGATACACTCTAGAATAACGAGGATTGAAATTTTTAGGTATGTCAAAATCAGCTTGACCCCTTTCCCACATACATCTCCAATCCATTACCGAATTAAGATGGGACTATCTAGGACTTACTGGTAAAATTCTAGGAAATCTGAGCAATTTTTTATTGGCATTACTCCCAACTTCCGAAACTCCAAACATCCTGGTCAGTCATGGTTTGGTTAATGCTGGCAATGGGCTTAACTGAGTGAGTAGTAATGATTACATCCTGGGAGGGAGCTGAGAGGGGGCTCAGACAGTCTCTAATCCACATCCCCCTCCTATAGGCAGCTAATGGTCTTACACCTGCAATATCACATGATCAAATAGGACCCAATGACCTAATACATACAACACGTCATTTAGGAGACATTTTAAGCTGGAACAGGGCACAGAGATATTGGGTGTGGCTATCGCAGGGTAGTTTGGGGGGGGGGGGGGGGGGGGGGGGGAGGAGTGGTTATGTCTGGAATAGGGTTTTAAGCTGGAACAGGTCATGGAGACATTTTAAGCTGGAACAATGTAGAGAGACATCTGAGCATTTTTTTATAGGCATTACTCTCAACTTCTGAAACTCCAAACATCTGGGTGTGGCTATTGCAGGGTAGTTTGGGGGGGGGGGGGGGGGGGGCGAGGCGTGGTTATGTTTGGAATAGGGTTTTAAGCTGGAACAGGTCATGGAGACATTTTAAGCTGGAACAGCATAGAGAGACATTGGGTGTGGTTAATTCGCAGGAAAGGGGGGGGGGGGGGGGGGGGCGAGGCGTGGTTATGACAGGAATAGGGTTTTAAGCTGGAACAGGTCACAGAGACATTGGGTGTGGTTATTGCAGGGTGGGGCAGATCCGGTATGGGAGTTTATTTACAGAAATAACTTGACAAATGTTTGATTGAGGATAAAATGAAAGGTTCAAGTAGCTTTTTGAAGAAATCAAAGAAATGTGGTATTTTAAGTAAAAAGATTGCTTTGAATTGAAAGGGAATTCATCAAACCCTTGAACACCCCTAAGATCCTCAGATGATATCAACTGCAATAATGCTCACAGTGCAGACGCTAAAAGCAGCCTGACAATTTTGATGAAATCTTGCAGAAGAGAACATAATTAGGACAATATTTGATGGAGTTATTCTAGACAAAACCAACAACTTTCCTTCAAATATTTTTCAGAGCCATTCTTGATCTGATAAGTGTCAAATGTATCAGAGATGCAGACAATTTCTGAAGAACCCTAAGCATTGATAGGTTTAGCCAGTCTCACTTAGGAATGTCATTGATATCAAATTTTATCGATTCGATTAATCGCTATTTTTTTCTCGATTCGATTCGATTCGATACACCGTAACGTGCTCGTTGGGCTTAATTAATTACCTAGTAATTGCTCAAAATAAAAAACATTCTTGCCTTTTTAATTCATACATCAAACATCAAATTAATGAATTAATTCTGTAATTATGCATTCATCAATTATTATAATCAATCATGATTTATTTTATTCTATTTTTATTTTATTTGAATACATGTATTACTTAATCAAAATTTGTTTATCATTTTACTTTATATTTGATTTATTCTTTTATACCTATTACAATTCATTCTACTTTGAATTGAATTCGTTTTGTGGCTGTTATTTGTATTAATTTCATCTATAGCTACGTATGTCTATATGGACACTCATTACGTTTGCTCATTTGAGACACGAACCTTTTTAAACGTTCGTATCTCGAATACTGCGCACTTGATGAGCAGTACGTTTAGCGAACGTTTCAAACATTTGTTGTTCTGAACGTACTGCGAATTCTATGTGCGCAGTAAAATAAAATGGCGGCCGTTTGTTATGGTGAGCGAACCGATCTACCGCTCATGATTTTGTGTGTACTCACGGCTGATAGCCGTAGTACAACGTAAAACATAACCATAAAAGGTAACGGCCGTTGGAATGTTGAGGCTAAGCGATCGCTCATGATCTTTTGCTGTAGAATTTAACCCCCAAATGTAGCGGCATTTGGGGTTAAATTTTGTCGATTCTATCGCATTGATACGGTTGCCTTATCGTTGCGACTATCGATAGGGTCATATCTAGCGATGCATCGACTTGGCGACTATCGATGACACTCCTAGTCTCACTTAAGGATGCCCGCACCAGTTTTATTTTCGATTGTTGAAGACGTCCCATTGTTGCGCATATTACGGGGGTCAGGCATGAGTGACAAGAACGTCAGGGATGGATGGGACATTCATATCGCCGTAGCGCACTGTTAAGGGGTATAGGCTAACGTTTCTTCCTGCATACAAAAGCAACAAAACTTTCTATAATAAAACATGGACCTAAAACAATATGTGTGCGTGACAAGGGTGGATAGATTACGCTTTTATGCAGTGTTGTTCGCCATACAAATTAAGGTCTTCCGACACTTTTAGTAATTTGAGTTTAATTTTGCTGAAACTTCTTATGAGTTAGGAACAAAGCACAGTGATCTTCAAAAACACCTTTTATTCATGGGCTCGTCGACTTCCCGTTTTTTCACAAGTATTTGAAAAAATGATGTAATTTATGTCATGAGCGTCTCATTCCCCCGAACTGGTATAGTTCTTTGCTACTTTCATCGTTCAGAGATGCTGTAACTGCCTATTTGCCGAGTTTAATTTTCACCAATATTCATGTAAACTAACTTTAAAGTGCTCTTAACAAGAAGGCAAAAAGAAAATGACAGGTCTTTGGGTTAGTTTTCGCACCACATATGATTAAAGTTTATGAAATATATTTTTTGTGAGCAGATTTTCATAAAATGATACAGAAGATTTACCCAATTGGTTAAGTATTTGCATTCTTATATAACATATTGTTTAGCAAGGGAACCCCATTTTATACATAGATGACTGATCATACATATTTTCTGAAAATGTTTACAATCATTAATTACAAAGAAGATGAAAATCACTCTATACCAAACATTCAGTGTTAGAACATGTCTTTTAGGATACGATTTAGAATGGGCAGGTATAATCAAAATGTTATATATTTGATACAAGTCTGTTTGTACCAATTTCTTTTCAAAACAGTGTCAGGTAAAATAGAATTGATTATTCTAGTTAGTCATAATGTCCAATACTCAATAGATGTCACCGTTAAAGAGTACATGTATTGTAGGGCCTTAACTACTAAAATGGTTAACGGTTTAAAGGATCAAAAAAATCGAGGAAGTACTAGTATAAGCATTTTATTGAGATGGGGCCGTATTAGACACCCGTTATTCGACAAGAAACAATAGTCTATTTGTATTTTGGAACATCCCGAAGCAGAATCAGGGGTGTCTTAATATTTCATTTCTGAAGCGCAGTTAATACGCCTTAGAACACAATGCTTTCTGGTGGCTGTGGTTCGATACAAACTGTTAATATTGTAACCTGGTTGCACTTCTATATTAGCCCTCATTGCAATGGTTAAGACCCAGAACATTCAATTGATATTTCTATTAAATTGAGTTCACTGGATGCTTAAATACAATTTGTATCGAAAGTGATTCAAGTGAAATATATAATAGGTTCTATTGGTTATGTTTAGCGAAAATTTCCCGGGTTAAACAGTGCTTTTATTTTTGGCTTGTTGTGTGTTTTGAAGCCCGTGTCGCACGCTCGTCGTCATGAACAACACTGGCGACTCCAACAAAGGGAATTACCCTATAGTTGCCACGGGACATTTGCAAAAAAGCAAAAAGCGTGCCCTATCACTCGCAGCTCTGTAGCAAAAAAAGTAACTCGGAACACCCCCATTATTTTTTGGTATACTGAAAGCAAATTTACGGAGCAAGAACATATCAAAAAATAAAAAAATTCTCTGGACTAATTTATTTTTTACAATTTACTATGTGAGACATAATGCGTCTTGGCAAGCGGGAACGACTCCAACAAAGGGATTTTCCCCCTATTGTTGCCACAACAATAGGGAAACAAAGGCAGCGTCATTGTCTTCTCATGTCTTAAAAAAGCAAAAAACGTACCCTTTCACCCATAGCTCTGTAGCAGAAAAAGTAACTCGAAACACCCCCAATTTTTTTTCTCATACAGAATGCAAATTTACAGGCCAAGAACATATCAAAAAATAAAAAAATTCTCTGGACTAAACTTTTTTTTACAATTCATTATGTTTGATAAATTGCCCTATATTTGTGTCCATTTTTGAGAAAAACGTGTTCATTTTTAATTCAACCCCTCCAGTTCAGTTCTGTGCTGTGCAGAAGATATTGTAAGGTTTAAAGTATAGTTTGCGCAAGCCGAAAGAGGACTTACTCCATTAAATACATGCAAATTTGCGTTTATTAGGATTCACAATTTATTTTTCTGCACACGAACAACCCAGAATGAGCAGAAAATTAAAAGATGCATGACGTGACGGCCTTTTTTCTTTCACATGGCCACTTTTCAAAAATCACAAATTTGTCTCTAGCAAAAAAGATCGGCCAGACAGTCAATTTATTTTTACATTTCCTTTTGTTTTATCCCAAAGGGTATAACATATCCAAAAATTAGAAAATTCTGAGGACAAAAATAAAACTGGTGCGGGCATCCTTAAGTTAGGTGGGGATGTAGACATGTAAACAGGGTTTTGATCTTAAAAATATAAATAATAGCATTCTCAGTAATTTGAGACACTTTTTAATTACAATTTTTATGGGTCCAGGGTGGCCCATGTTTTCTGAAAAATACCTTGATGTTGTATCAGCAGATTATCAGCTCTGCTAGGTCCATATTTTGTGAAATGGCAACTAGCGATAGATCGAGGGTTCCCCAGGTTTCCCATTAATCATTTTGCAAAATAATTATAGTGGCCCAAATTCCTAAGGGGGTCTAACTTTCTGAGAATTTACGGTAGTTGCATACAAATAACAACATAGACGTACAGACTAGTAAGCAATGAGTAAACTGATTCATTTGACCAATGTACAATGCTGAGCCTCCAGCCAGAATCGTGAGCATCAGGAAATGCCCTGTAACCTTTTCCACAAACAGATAAACATAGCGCGCCACCTGCCACAATAACATATAGAGTTTCATGCTTCGCACATAAACAGCCCAGTGCAAGACGCCTATGCACTGTCAGGCTTCATACAAATGCTGAGAGTATACATGGTTAGGTATAATAAAATGTTTGTTTCCTGTAACAGTCTGGAAAAAATAGGGAAGGTAGTAGGGTAAAATTTTGGGGGGATAATTATTATTTATTTTCAAAACAATTGTGTTTCCTGCATGTGCTATGTTGATTGGGAGTTGGAAAGGCATAAAAAATTAGGCAAGGTCTTTTTGAGTAAATACTTGTTAGGGTCGTATTACAGGAAACAATTAACTTTTTTTATGCCTGAGGTTAATCTTTTTGCACCCTTCTTCTCAATGAAGACAACATATTCCAATCACATTTCAGGAAAATGGACTTGTACAGATTTTTGTTTACTATTCATTTGATATGGACAAAGAACTTTGATATATATATATATATATTGACAATTGCGGACAGTATTCTATTATACTGTTGTTGTTGTTTTTTATTAAAATCATATATTAGAAATATTACTGTAAAAAAATTTTTTTCACCCTGTAAGTTTCGGTAAAATTAACAATTCAGTGATTTCTAGCTTCTGCTAAAATCTCAATTTAAATTTTTTCTGAAAAAAATACCACATCAATTTACTAGGAATTTAAAGGTCTTTAAGATGGTATATATATTTTTGTGCGAATTTCCTGATAGGAATGTGAGTTTTGGCCATTTATTCAACTGATCTCCGTTTTCCTGTGCTTCACAATATTGCTCTACAACATTGTCGAGACCTGGGAAAACAGGATACCTACTAGCGTGGCAGAGTAGTTTAGGTTAATCACTTTGTTTATATAAGGCAATCCACTTGGCACATATGACTACTGGGATAAATATCTGATGAAACATTTAGTGTTGACATACAGAAATGGTAATATATATATACGGATCTATTCAATGAGAGAATATGGATCCATCACCTATTGTTTGAGACTACCCTTTGTGGTTATGACACAGAAGTGAACCCTTTCACACTCACATAGGTCAATCAACACCTGTTAACACCATATGATTTAAGGATAATTCACAAATTAATTCAATTGAAATAACAGGTATGATCTAATATGATGCCACTGATCAATGTTCATTATTGAAACTAATTGAAACCATTAGAAATTATATCAATTTTTTCTTTATTTTTTGAAAACATATCCATACACCATCAATTGTGCGGTAATATTTTATTATCTAGGGCTAAATGGGTTAACTACTAGTATATGGTGATGGACACCTCCATAGTATTCTATAGATGCGTGTTATTTGAGGACGGGGTCGCCAACAAGAGCCCTATACAACACATTTACATGACAGCCACATTAGAAGAGATTTATCTAGCGTGTTGCTGTGCCCACAGGCGCTGTGGTCAGACAAGTACCAGGGATACTTCACAGGTTTCACTTAGATACATCACAGATTAGAGCTGAGATACAAATATACATGAGTAGTAAATATTACAATGTATCATGATATACATGAGTAGTAATTTTTTAATTACCTTTCATATATTTCATTCAATTTATATGATAAATTTACACACATCATCTTAATTGTCATTTCTTTTTAAAAGTTGAGATCTCCTTTTATAAGCTGTACATATATTTCCTCACAGTGCATTAGGATATAGGATCAGGGTAAACTGTGTACACAGCAGGTGTTTACATCTTAGAGGTGCTCACATTAGCAGGTTTCATTTAATCTACTACACATGAAAACCTGAGGAGCACTTCCATGGCCTCTGATACCTGATCCATACATCATCCACTCTACAGGCCAGTAACACCAAAACACACCAATCAGTTAGATGGTATCATTTTAAAAGAGAAATAGAAATATTTGAAGGAAAATTGTTCCTAAATATTTAGGAACAACTTTCCTTTCAAATACTTCATGAACTCATATATACAAATCTGCATCTATTAAATTTTTCACCTGAATTTCTACATACAAACTGTATTCAAAAACGAGTAAACTCCATATTTTGATACCAACTATTGGTAATGTTCTAGGTGTTTATTGTTGCTATGAAGGCTGATACAGCAATGTCAGCTGGTGGAAGTTAAATAAGAACGACTGCCACCAAGATTTCAGTGCTCCAGACGTAATTGTCTGTGTCACAGATTCTAACATAGCTTTTCAACAACCACTGTTCAATGGCATGAATGGGTTAAGAGTCTACTCTAATATGACACATATGAGGGTTGGCCTATTGCCTTATCACAGAGAGATAGAGTTTCAGGGCTGGATCAGGGTTCAATCAGAGGTCTGCCCTAATTAATTGATCATCATGCAAGGCACCTCGTAACAGGAGGAAGATCAATTGTAGTAATGGCAGTCAATTAGGGTGAGTTAGTATAGCATGAACTTGGTGCAAGTTATATATACGTGCAGCCAAGCATTGTAATTCTATTACACAATATTGATATGTTTGGGTAGTAAATTTAGGGGGATCATCAGATTAATCATTTGTGTAATTGTTCATACTGTGATTGGAAAAATGGTTCAGCTTGGCACAGAGTTATACTTCAATGGATGACTGACTGTCAAATTTGGAAACAAGGAGTCCAAAATGGACAATGGTAATATTTTGAATGTCCTTTTTTTGAAGGAGACAATAATATATGATAAGCCTAAATAGAAATCATGAATATCTTTATATTCATACTTGTCTTAAAAATGCATGGTATCTTTAAGTGACGCTTTTGCATATAAACGCATTCAAACTTTATTCCACAAAACTTTAAATTCCTGACCAAAATTGTTGTTCTGATGCTTTTTCAGTGGGTGTCCAAATGATGTTGAAAAAGAACAGTTAAAGTCACTGAATTGGTTCCTTTAAGGACAATTCAACCATGGATAAAACAGAGACCCAAAAAGTTTCTTATGGTATTCTCTACTTAAACCCAAGTTCCCACCAGTGCAAACCTTCATACAAGAAGTATATTGTTTATATTGTTTAAACACCTCCTAACAGACACAAAATAGAGGCACTGGGGGAGCCAATTTCAGCCTGTTACTAGCCTCTAAACTGGCTGTTGGTCAACTAAGTCATAAGCGTTAAGGTAGCTGCTAATGTAACTGAGAATGACTAATAAAATGACAAGATTTCCACAAAGATCTCAGATAGATTTGGTAAGGGTGGTCATATGATATAAAGTGACAGCAGAGGAGAGTGTGGTAAATTTGGACCTGAATATACACTTACATCTGAATAGAGGAAAGCTTCAGAGAGCAGTAATTCGTCCCAACGAGAAGTAAGAAGTATTTTACTTTGGTAAAATCATTCTGATTTGCATGTCATAAATTTGAAAAATCACTGTATTGAAATATTGATTTCACAATGATTAACAACCTGTATTTTTTAATTGTTTTTCTAAATTACTCTCCCACAAGTTCGGAAGCATCCAAACGACACTTTTCAAAGGGATAAAAACATAAACAACAAGTATCTTCATTAGGCGGTTCTCCTCAGAACAGGTAACTAAGAAAATGGAATGTGGGGGATGTAAATAGCTCAACACTTTTCACTTCACAATCAGAGCACATAGTCATTAAACTAGATCTTCAGATTCCACAAAACTAGTTAACCCACTAATCCTTTAATGGACTGATAATTTGAAAAAAATCTAATTTCCCAAAAAGAAATCCACTTTGGAAATATGTGAAGATATTCTTAGAACATCACATGTTAGAACTTTTTTTCCAAATATATATCATATGGTATTTTACTTTCTTCCAAAAGCTTTTTTTGAAAGTATCAAAAATCCATAAAATATCTTAAAATGAAGCTATAAGGGTAAATACATAGCCAAGATATCATTCAACCATCCTTTATGCTAATAATGTACTTTTATCATAAATACAAATAAAATGTTGTGTTTGTTCTATCTTACTCTACTGTACAACATATACACAACTATTTTCACACTAAACCTGTAGCTAAAATCTTTTCCCACTTACAATTCAAGGCAATCTAAACTTCATGATAATAGACATTTTTCTCTCTTGACATCGCAATAACGTCTGTAAGAATAATCCATAAATGGGGAAGTCTGCGGGAGGAATATTTATTTGTGAAATATTGTATGGCCAGTGATTTATAGTCAAGTTTCATTTGAGATGATTGTGTTTCTGCTAATAAATCACAACAGAGGACTAGACGTTCCAATCTTCATACTTCATGGCAAGGCCAGTCCAAGTTGATTTTCGGTCTTACAGAAGAAGCAGGATGTTGAATTCCATGCGCAATGCATTGTGGGCACGCGGACTCCGGATTGGTGCCAAAATGGTTGCCGGTTTAGACTTTGTATGCGATAGACCAAGATCACATTAAGTTTATTCGGAATGTTTTCTTTAAATATAGTGGCCTGAAAACGTAAAAACCAAGGCCTTTGTGCGGGTGGAATATTTATGTTTTTGAATTTGACCAAAAATCGGCCGGCAATTTTGCTAGACCAAAAATCAAATTGGACTGGCCTAAATGTGCAAAAGGCGACTGTAACTGAGAGTTCCTTTATAAATTGTGTATCTAAAATAGACATTAACTTAGAATTGAGACTGATATAAAATATTTGAAAGAGAGTTGTTGGTTATGTTCAAGTTAACATTCCTCCATCAAATATTATTCAAACTATGCTTTTATCTGCAAGATTTCATTCAGATTGTCTGGCTGCTTTGGTCCCTGTGAGCATTAATTGGTTAAACATCAGTATCCAGATGGAATCTTGAGAAATTTCTACACATACTGTGAATTCTAGGTAATTTGGGAGACTTTTGAAAAATTACAATTCTATGGGTTCAGGGTGTCCTGTACTTTATGAAAATACTGACAAAGCAGAGTAATAATTGTCCATATTTTGTGAAATAGCGACCAGCGATACATCAAGGATGGCCTATATTTATCAATGATGATTTTGCAAAACAATTACAGTGGCTCAAATTTCTAGGGTGGGCTAAATTTCCGAGAATTTACACAACATTTATGCAACATTGTGTTACATAAAGGCTGATGTTTAACATAAGTTTAAGAAGATAGTATCTCTTAGAACTAACAGCAGTTGTAATTAAGACGTGCAGAACATCGTTAGAATCACAGGGAGAATAGTTGGCAATTACCGCTCCCTCTCCTTCCTGCTGTCAATCTTAATTTATTAGCGCCAATTAAGTCCTTGTTCCAATCCCCCCTGATTGCCTTAATGCTGCATCAAGGCTGGGAGTGATTGCTGCTTCATGTTCTACTCCAACTCAAAAGCATCTCTTTAATCAAATCTCAGCCAGCGCTGCCAATAGTCCAACTTGCAAGGCAACTTATTGAACTACTTCCAATGCCACACAGTGTGTGATACAGCTACCCATTGACCCTTTCATGCCTTGAGTTTGGCAGGAATAGTGTCGTCTGGATCGATGACACTTTTGACCATAACTCAAAAATAACGCTTAAACCTTAAAAATATTTGAAGGAGAAATTTAGGCTATGTTCTGATCAACATTTCTCCTTCAATTTTTTTCTATAAAATGCTTTCTTGAGAAAGTTATAACCAAAATATGCAGACCATCTTTGGCCACTACAGGCAAGCCTGGGTTAAAACTGCCTACTTGGAAATGCAATGAAAATGAAGTCCAGGATGGCAGAATGATATACCTTCACAAGTAGACTGGTTTATTATTAATCCACATTTCCTAGAGCAGGTTGGTCTATTAGTGATAGTGCCACTGCAAACATTTGCATTACTCTAATATCATAGGTGAGGCTCCAATAAAAATCCAGTTGGTTGATTTATGTACTGTAAAATGCAAATATCATGTATTTTTTTCTACTAAGTTTTCATAATACCAGCTTTTGATAATCAATAAATCACCAAATAATCTTTTCATGCTTTTCCCATATAAAGTGATGTATAGGCCTCAAAACCTGGAGTTGTGGGTTGGGTTCTGATCAAAATCTTTATATATTCTCCGAAAAAAATACCCAGGTCAGTCACAATAAAATTGACCAAAAAAGTCAGTATATGTTTAACCCCTTCATTACTGTATCTAGAACCATAATGCCCTCACAATTTCTGTGATGCCTTTGTGACCAGAGCATTTCCGGAAAATACTTAACCCTTCCAATGCTAAGGCTACTTATGTCCAGAGCATAATGACACAAAGATTTTTGAAAACCTTCTAAACCCTGTCATGTTGGTATTCATTGGATAGCTCTCACTGAGTACTCTCCGATGAGTATCCATATGCTATAGTGTTTGAGCCATTTATTTCTTTACACTTTTGTGTGATTTTGTATTGGTAAAATTAGATCTCAATCAAACACTTTGTGAATCTAACCTAGAGGTTTGTAAGTAAATAAATAAATAATAAACAGGGGTAAGGGGTAGGGGAGTCTGTAAGAAAATGATAGACAGTGGGGGATACCTTGCACTCAACGATGGCAACAGAGATTCATCGCAGCCCAATCTTCTTCATGCATGGATGGGTTAACCCTTCTAATGCTGAAGCTACCTTCGTCCAAAGCACAAGTGCGCACAAATTTTTGAAAAAGATCTAAACCCTGTCATGTTGGTATTCATTGGGTAACTCTCGCTGAGCACTCTCATATGAGTACCCATTTGCAAGGGTTCCAGTCATTTTCAGGTTTTGCATCATTTTGTATTGGCCAAATAAGTCACCAGCAGCATAAGTGTTAAAAGGAAACTCATCAACTAACCTTCCATAAAGGTACCCTCTTTCAGCTGAGTGAACAAGCTGAACTGACTTTTCTCCACTAGAACAGTCAGCATAACACTCTGCCCCTTCACTGTAATAAAACAGCCACTACAATTCTGCCTCACTGATCCCAGCTATTGTCACACCTCAGTTTCTCAATACCCTCTTACCAGAGGCAGCTAAAAATGGAACGGTCATAACACAACTCGCGGTAACACCTCAGTAGTTTAGCTGAACAGAACAAACACCATTGAGGGACTGATTTCTTGTTAACTATAGCAGCTGGTTGTTAGAGATGTTTAGATCCCCCCCCCCCCCAAAAGAAAAATGAATTAGTGAAACCAAAATTTAAGTTCAATGATTTGGGCCTGCTGCCAACCACTTATTAATCATCTACTATTAATGCATGGCATATACAATGTTTGTAGCAAATCTAACAAGGACAGCACATAACAACAACACCCAAGACAAGCAGTATCACACAACAACAACAACAACAACAACAACAACAATAACAACACAACAACAAGAATTGCATACGTGACTTGGCATCTTTAAACAACCTATTTTCTTCCCTATAGTGAGCCCCATTGAAGAAGCTATGAATCAGATGGCGCTACCTGCACAATAAGGCTAGTGTTCATTACAATTTGCAAATGCTATCCATCAATAACCCATTTCAAGGCATGACTTGGTTAGTGTTAGTATTGCATGCAATGGCCCATTGTGGCCTATATACCTGTAGGCTAAGGACTAGTGGCATCAGAAGCAGCAGTAGCAGAAGTAGCAGGATCAGCAGCAGTAGAAGCTGTAACAGTAGCAGCAGCAGCAGCATATGTAAAAGTAGACTCAGCAGTCGCAGCAGCAAAAACAGTAGCAGCAGTAACAACAGTACTTAGCAAAAGCAGCAGCGGAGTAGTAGTAGTAGTAGTAATAGTAGTAGTAGTGGTCAAAGGTGCAAGCCAGCAGAGCAGGGCTGTTCCCTTATTGACTCTGCTGCTTCTTGGAGGAAATGCCCTATTAGCAGCAGGGGGGGGGGGGGGGGGGGGGTATCTATTACTGTAGAACTGTAGATTAGCATTAGTACTAGTGGGCAAAGGTGCAGCACCAGCAGAGCAGGGCTGTTCCCTGATTGACTCTACAGCTTCTTCCAGAGGAAATGCCCTGTTAGCAGCAGGGGGGGTATCTAGTACTGTAGAGCCAGTGCTGCAAAGTAATGGTCGCAAGGTCTGGTTTTTCGACCTAGTATTGTTCTGGGCGACCAAATCAAGGATTTTAATGGCCCAGTACAGAGACCTTTTCTTTTGGCCTCTTCAAGGGGGTTTCCTGTCTGAGTTGGTAACCCAATTTGTCTCCGTGGCAACTCCACAGGGAGTTGTATCTCCACAGGGGTTTGCCATGTCATGCCCTCCCAAGCTACCAGGAACTGAAATCGGACAACAATACACACCTCTTCACATAGCATGAATATACTGGACAGTTAGTTTTGAGTGTAATGAGCTATGTGACGACTGGCTGTCTTCATATTCGGCACCTGTTTGACACTCAAACACCGTGACCCTGCTGACTAAGACACTTTATTAATGGTCAGAGCTTCCCTTCATAAATGCCACTAACTTTTGGATAAATCAAACATATCAAACATGAAGGAGAGAAATGAAAGGGTTCTGATTCTTTTTCCTGCCCTTTCCAAAGCTTCCCCTCATATATATGGATATTTTTTAAGAAAAAATAATAAAACTGGCTTTTTTGGGAAGCTGCAGGCCTTTTTGGAAATTATGTGTTTTTTCATTCAGTCTTTTATATCATATTTCTGTATCCTGTAAATTTCTTTTTTGCTATCTCTCTCTTTTGGTTTGTGCACCATGTATTCAAATTCTCCCCTCTATGATCTATCTCCTTTATAAAGTGCGTGCATTTTCATCCATCCTGTTCTTTTCTCTGTTTGATTCTCTCTTTGTTTTATTCTTTTTTATTTGCATTCTCTTTCTGTTAGACTTTTTTATTCTTTGCATTTTTGTACTCTCTCCCCTGTTTGTATTTCTTTTTGCATCCTCTTTTTTTCTTTATTCGCATTCTCTTTTTCTCTGGTTATGTTATTTTCGTTTATACTTTTTTGTCAATTCTGTCGGAGTTGTGACTGTTGGGTAGGTGATAGCATATTCAACTACATAGCAGGATGATATGAGTCCCCTCTCTCTCTCTCTCTCTCTCTCCCAAACATATCTGTGGAAAGGCTGTCCATCTAATAACTTATACTTGGCATTTCAAAATGATTTTAATGTGTGATATATGAATTATCTCTCCTCATTTACACATTTCTGTGACTTCTACTGTTTTCTTTTACTTAATCATGTTCATTCTTTTTTATATACTGTCAACTATTATCTATTTTACATTCACTTGTTCTGTACTCCCAACTCTTCCTCATTTCTCCCTGACTTGATTTTAAAAATCATTCTCTCAGTTTTTGTTTTATTATCACTATTATTGGGTTCACTCTGAAAGTTAGAGTTAGCAACTCAGGTAAGAAATAAATTTCATAATAGTGCTGAATATCACAGAGCTAGAAGTTTCTGGATCTGCGTATGCTTTTTGATGTATATAATTCCAGGAGTGCTTCACAAAGGTGTTCTCTTTTGAGGAGGGATATTGCTACTTAGTGAAATGTGTGCAAAACAAATTTATCTACTACATGATTAAGAAAATTTGTATCTAGTATCTAGTATCTGTATCTAGTAGTGTAGAGCTGCAGAGTAATAGTACTGGGCAAAGGGGCAGGCCAGCAGAGCAGGGCTATTCCCTGACTGACTGCTGCTTCTCTGAGGAAATGCCATGTTAGCAGCAGGGGGGGGGGGGGTATCTAGTACTGTAGAACTATAGAGTAGCGTTACTAGTGGGCAAAGGTGCAGGGCCAGCAGAGCAGGGCCGTTCCCTGACTGACTCTGCTGCTCCTCTGAGAAAATGCCATGTTAGCAGCAGGGAGTATCTAGTACTGTAGAGCTGCAGAGTAGTAGTAGTAGTGGGCAAAGGTGCAGGGCCAGCAGAGCAGGGCTGTTCCCTGATTGACTCTGCTGCTCCTCTGAGGAAATGCCCTGTTAGCAGTAGGGGGTATCTAGTACTCTAGAACTATAGAGTAGTGGTACTAGTGGGCAAAGGTGCGGGGCCAGCAGAGCAGGGCTGTTCCCTGATTGACTCTGCTGCTCCTCTGAGGAAATGCCATGTCAGGGGGGGGGGGGGTGGGGGTATCTAGTACTGTAGAGTAGTGGTACTAGTGGGCAAAGGTGCGGGGCCAGCAGAGCAGGGCTATTCCCTGATTGACTCTGCTGCTCCTCTGAGGAAATGCCCTGTTAGCAGTAGGGGGTATCTAGTACTCTAGAACTATAGAGTAGTGGTACTAGTGGGCAAAGGTGCGGGGCCAGCAGAGCAGGGCTGTTCCCTGATTGACTCTGCTGCTCCTCTGAGGAAATGCCATGTCAGGGGGGGGGGGGGGGGGGTGGGGGTATCTAGTACTGTAGAGTAGTGGTACTAGTGGGCAAAGGTGCGGGGCCAGCAGAGCAGGGCTATTCCCTGATTGACTCTGCTGCTCCTCTGAGGAAATGCCCTGTTAGCAGTAGGGGGTATCTAGTACTCTAGAACTATGGAGTAGTGGTACTAGTGGGCAAAGGTGCGGGGCCAGCAGAGCAGGGCTGTTCCCTGATTGACTCTGCTGCTCCTCTGAGGAAATGCTATGTCAGGGGGGGGGGGGGGGGGGTGGGGGTATCTAGTACTGTAGAGTAGTGGTACTAGTGGGCAAAGGTGCGGGGCCAGCAGAGCAGGGCTATTCCCTGATTGACTCTGCTGCTCCTCTGAGGAAATGCCCTGTTAGCAGTAGGGGGTATCTAGTACTCTAGAACTATGGAGTAGTGGTACTAGTGGGCAAAGGTGCGGGGCCAGCAGAGCAGGGCTGTTCCCTGATTGACTCTGCTGCTCCTCTGAGGAAATGCCCTGTTAGCAGTAGGGGGTATCTAGTACTCTAGAACTATGGAGTAGTGGTACTAGTGGGCAAAGGTGCGGGGCCAGCAGAGCAGGGCTATTCCCTGATTGACTCTGCTGCTCCTCTGAGGAAATGCCCTGTTAGCAGTAGGGGGTATCTAGTACTGTAGAACTATAGAGTAGTGGTACTAGTGGGCAAAGGTGCAGGGCCAGCAGAGCAGGGCTGTTCCCTGATTGACTCCACTGCTCCTCTGAGGAAATGCCCTGTCAGGGGGGGGGGGGGGGGGGGGTGGGGGTATCTAGTACTGTAGAGTAGTGGTACTAGTGGGCAAAGGTGCAGGGCCAGCAGAGCAGGGCTATTCCCTGATTGACTCTACTGCTCCTCTGAGGAAATGCCCTGTTAGCAGTAGGGGGTATCTAGTACTCTAGAACTATGGAGTAGTGGTACTAGTGGGCAAAGGTGCGGGGCCAGCAGAGCAGGGCTGTTCCCTGATTGACTCCACTGCTCCTCTGAGGAAATGCCCTGTCAGGGGGGGGGGGGGGTGGGGGTATCTAGTACTGTAGAGTAGTGGTACTAGTGGGCAAAGGTGCGGGGCCAGCAGAGCAGGGCTGTTCCCTGATTGACTCTACTGCTCCTCTGAGGAAATGCCATGTCACAATCAATCTTTCTCGCACACGGCACGTGCCTGTGCTGCCAACACAGACGAGCAGGCAGCCCGGCCAGCCAGCCCAGCCAATAGCAACATTCAGCAGTACACTAGGAATACGGGTTCAAACTAATGAAAAAATAACATCAAAAGGTTTATATTTACTATATCATTAATACAGCTGTGGTCTGTACAGATCAGTTTAGTTTTCAGTCTTAGTACCGAGTCCCTGAATGCAACAGCAGCATTCAGGAGTCCACGTTGGTTACATAAAGGTATTCGGTTTATAGTCTTGTATCCACCGAAGCGCTCAGACGACCTTCCTCCCCTAGCAGGCCTGTACACACGGAAACCATCTCAATCCCCCGAGGGATATTCCAGAGCAACTGGCAGCATATAGCGCACACGCTCTAAGCGCTGCCTTATTTATGCTAGCTGCCCATTTTGCAGCTGGGTAGACTGAAGCAATATGGAATAAACTGTCTTGCCCAAGGACAAACCAAAGTGCCCCAGCCGGGAATTGAACCAGCAACCCTCTGATTACTAGTCAGACACTAACCAATTGAGCTACTTTGTACATGGACATAAAAGAAGCAGGAAATGAAGGTCAGTAACGCCTCCACACATCCAATAGGTTATTAAGCACCAAAGACATGAACATACTGAATGATATCTGCCACTGTTACAGCAAAGAATCCCATGATAATACCGATAATAATGATATGATTAGATAATTCAAAGTATTGAAGCTGAACACATAAGTGTATACAAAGTTACACTGACATCAAAGAATTGGAGACAGCTGAGTGGAGATGAATTCAAGTCAATATTGCCTTGGCTTGTGTTTGGTCATCTTAGATATTGCATAGCATGGCCATGAACTCAGTGGAGGAGAAAACAACGGGAATATCTAGAATAACTGACCCCAGCATTCACAGACAGTCTAAGCGGTAGTGTACCAACAAAGAGTGACTCTCTGATGGCTCGGTTGCCAAGGCTATTGCAAATGACATTCGCTTCAATCAGCCTCATCTTAGGTAAGGTGCAGGAGTCGTACATAATGGATGCCTGGTAATTTCCTCTCCTACTGCTGCTGCATCACAGCTGTAACCCTCAACACCAGGGGCTGCTGCTGCCATAGACACTGCTGCTGCTGATAGACTCCTAGGCCCTTAATATGTTACCATTCAATTCTGACTTGACTAACCTTTAGGAGTAGGGTGAAGTACCAGATATGACAGATAGATGGCACCATATGGTCCTCCTATCTCGGGCCAATTCAAACTGAGTCCTCCATTCACCTGACGATATAAATGTGAACTAATTTGGGCACTCCGGCCACCTTGTCTACCTGGTGCCTGGTATGACAGAAAAACTACACATGACACACATTGACAGCCTAGAAATCACGGCTACTGCCAGCCTTGGTAAGCACCGCCAGCTATAGTGATTACTGATTAGTGAATCATACAGCTTGGCAGACATGGTACCATATAACCTTCTGCCACCCTACTCTGCTACCCTCAATTAGTATTATTACTATTATCATCATCATCATTATTATTACTATTATCATTATTATTATTATTATCATTATTATTATAATCATTATTATTACTATTATTATTATTATTACAATTATTATCATTATTACAATTATTACAATTATTATCATTATTATTATTATTATTATTATTATTATTATCATCATTATTATTATCATCATTGTTTATTGTTATTATTATTAATATTATTATAACCATGATAATTATTATGATTCTTATGATTCTTATCATTATCAATATCATTATTACTAAAGTTTATTATCAGAATTATAATTATCTTTATCATCATAATTATTATCATTACTATTATCATTATCATGATCATTATTATTTTTATTATTATTATTATTATTTCTATTGTTATTACTATAGTTATTATTATTATTATTATTATTATCATTATTATTATTACTATTATTATAATTATCATTGTCATTATTATCATTATTATTATCATTATCATTATTTCTATTATCCTTATTATCATTTTTATCCGAACCATCATCATTTTATATTAGGCCCTCACACAATAAGCATTGCTATGACTCTCACATCCTTATCTCTAAAATTAAACTTACCCAGTGCGAATCGATAATAACAACCCTGTGTAAATGATCTAATTGTTTCATCATTAGCCTTGCCAAAGTCAATCACTCACTCCGGGCAAGCTTACCAAAAAGAGCACAATAAAATTGCTATGGCAACCGCATCTCCCAATCCAATAAATATGCACCTAACAAGACTTGATGAAGGGGAAAACAAGAGGAGAAGTGATTATCTTCCACAGAGGAATGGCAGCTGGAAGAACCGCTCGTAATGTCATGAATGGATGAGGAATAAAATCAAATTGTATGAAACTGCACACAAGAAAACTGTAAACTACTAAATAAGTACTTGAGTAATATGATAATTTTTCAAACTATATTAATCCATTCCTGCATTCCTTCTTATGACTCTCTTGATACATGCCATTTGTCACCCTAAAATCCTTTTAAAGAACACTTATTTATAAGGCATCAATCAGCAAAATATTTGAATGTGATTTGATCCAGAATAATATTTCTCCTAACACTTATTAGATTAGCTTCCTTACAAAAATGGAGCCATTAATAAAATTGCCCCAATGAAGATTCTAAGTAGCTCCCAAGCAGTTTGATAGAGCCAAGAACCCTTGCATATATGGGGCGCCGTTTGTGACATGCACACTTTTGTTGACAGAAGCAAATTTTGTCCAACAAAAGTCACTTTTGTCCAACAAAAGTCACTTTTGTCTGACAAAAGTAATTTTGTCTATGACAAAAGTAATTTTGTCTACGACAAAATTACTTTTGTCAGACAAAAGTTGATTTTGTCAGACAACAGTTGATTTTGTCAGACAAAAGTTGATTTCGTCAGACAAAAGTAATTTTGTCATAGACAAAATTACTTTTGTCTGACAAAAGCAATTTTGTCTTGACAAAAATTGCTTCTGTCAACAAAAGTAATTTTGTCATAGACAAAATTACTTTTGTCGAGACAAAATTACTTTTGTGTTACACTTGGCGAGACCACTCACCAAGTGTTACATTCAGAATTCTGTCCTAGTGCCTTGCATCGGTTATAGATGGCGTTGTACGTCCGCCGATAGACTGGTTGAAGCACTCGCATTCGATACACCATGCAGCTATCGTTGGGCTGGTACCAGGTCCGTGTCCAACGCTCGATCGGGATGCAGATGCTGCAGCCTGATCGAGATGCTCTGAAGAGTTTCAGAAAATATACATTTCCTGCCTGTATTTTGAGCGTGCAGAGGCCCCATCACGAGTGACCTTATTTCGCAACCTCTGCATGGCCTACATGCATAACTTAGTCTAGGGGCCCCTTAAGTCAATGAAGATCTACGAAGTGTAATCTTACACTCGTGATGGGGCCTTTACAAGCTCAAAATACAGGCAGGAAACGAATATTATGTAAAAGTCTTCAAAGCATCTCGATCGGGCTGCAGTATCTAGAACGAGATACTGCATCTCGATCGAGCGTTGGAGATGCTGCAACTCGTCTATTCGATCATGCACGCCGCCTGCCATCGCTGCACGACACTAGGACAAAATTACTTTTGTCGACAGAAGTAATTCTGTCGAGAGAGAATTCCTTTTGTCGAAACAGAATTACTTTTGTCGAGACAGAATTACTTTTGTCAACAAAAGTAACTTTTGTTGAACAAAAGTACTTTTGTCGTGACAAAATTTGCTTTTGTCAACAAAAGTAACTTTCGTTAGACAAAAGTAATTCTGTCTAGACAAAATAACTTTTGTGATACACATGGCGTAACCACTCGCCAAATGTCACATTTTGGACTTCTGTCTAGACAAAATTGCTTCTGTCGACAAAAGTGTGCATGTTACAAACGGCGCCCCATATGCATAAGCCAAGACTACCTAAGGAAAACTGTGCATCTTCAACTGCGATTATTAGACGATTTTTGCTGATAAATCGTGATCCAAAAATTTAGACCAATTCCGAACATTAGTATTTGGTATTGAATCAAGTTCAGGTAGTTATCCCCAGTCAACATACAGGTGTAGAGCCTTAATGTGACAGGTGTGTTATGCCTGTGGTGGGGGGTCCCAGTACCTGTCCATCAAACACACCTGTGTCCACCGCTAATTTTCCAGTCTGCAGCACCAGCAATTAGACAGCCATGAAATTGACCATGTCTATCTGTAATGGAATGCGGCCCCATATGTTGTACCCTATCACATTATCAAAGTGATAAACATTCATTCGCATTATCATTATTATCATAATCACTATTATATTAGTATATATTAGAATAATTTGTATTATTATGAAGATTTATAAGAAGCTGTCCATGCAAGAAATGTGGTGCATTTTAAGAGTGCTATCATTTTGGTGGGAGAGGTTCCACATGCAGTGGCCTCTACTAGGAGGCTTGGTAAATATGGATGAATGAAAGTTTGCATTTCAAACTTTGAAAATCACGAAAATGAAAGACTGAATCTGACATTAGGGGCACTGAGGGACACTTATTTGATCATTAATACTTGAAAGATTTTCATAAGTTACTGAAGATAAGAAAACAATTTTTCTTACGCCTATGGTATTGCCCCTTCTCACCAAAATCAAATATCCATTCACTGTCATGAAATATTGATTTATTGTTTATTTCTTATAAGTATCTTGATGATGAAAAATCTTCTCCTAACAAATAGAAATATATTTGAGGATCTCATGCTAATAGGTAATATATCACGTTAGGCTTAGAGCACAACATACCCATAAGCCCAATTTTCTCCCGGGCAAACGCAGCAGAGTACTCCATCATTTAGGTGATAAATGTTCCACATGAAACAAATGGATTTTCACATCAATCACTTGATCCGGCAATTCATCATTCATCGGGATCCGTGGAAGGCAAGGCTCATGAACTGAATAAGGACAGACCAATCTTTTTTGTTCTAGTTCAGACAAGCTTAAGTACCTAGGTGCCTAGATGAGAAACTCCTACTTGGCTCATGAACTGAATAAGGACAGACCAATATTTTTGTTCTAGTTAAGACAAGCTTAAGTACCTAGGTGCCTAGATGAGAAACTCCTACTTGGCTCATGAACTGAATAAGGACAGACCAATCTTTTTTTGTTCTAGTTCAGACAAGCTTAAGAACCTAGGTGCCCAGATGAGAAACTCCTACTGTGTAAGCATTCATGATGGATGGGGAGATGTCTTATGAGAAATCAGTTTGTGGCTCTTATTCAAAAGGGACTAGGTTTAGCTTTCAGCCATTGGGAAAAAAATGAATTTTCATTATCGTCAATTTTTTCTGCCATATATAGGCAAATGGCGACAGAGTGATTATAGTACACTTGGTCACTTCAGGCATAGACTGTAGAGAGGTGGCAGCATAATATGAGTTCATTTTGTGGTATGCCTAAAGGCATGATTATATTTACATCTGTATTGGACTTCAAAAACCGTTCTGTCGCATAATTTGGTTGTCAAATAAAAAAATTCTGGATGCTGTCATTTCCCCTTTATTTAATCAATATTTACATTTGTTTTGCACTTTACCAAAGTTTAATGTTATGGTTTTCAGGCAGATTGGGTGTCTTTGTGCTAGATATATCTATGCATTATATGGACCCTTTGATATGATCATCACCCAGGCGGTATTCTAGGGATGTTGGATTACACTCCTTAAGCCCCTACTGAAGCACCTTAACAACAAACAATCCAAATCAACGTGTACACTGCGCTAATGACCAATCAAATGGGATTTATGTAAGATTGCAGTATGTTTGTGGCTAGTAAATCCCTCAGCTTAGCTCTGTATGGTAGCAGTTACCTAACAATTCTTTGTACTTGATGATAGATAGCCAGTACACAAGCCTGGGGTTTAACAGTCACTACAATTATCATGCAGTCCAGCAGGCAAGTGGTACCTAAGAAAATCAGGTTGCCCCACTAGCAAATCAGCTTGGCTTAGCAATATGAGAAAATGTCTATCAATCCTATATTTTCTTACACATAAAATGATGGATTTGATACCTTGTGAAGCCTGCATGGTATCATTGGTGCTTCATCTCCTATAGCCACTCACCCTAGGACTAAGCCAGAACCCGTCCAGCCTGTCTTCAGGACAGGCAGTTTCCTAACCTTCCTTTTGAACAGTCACGCAACAAAGAAACTTCAATTTTGATTTTTGGGGGGGATTTTTCCTAACAAACCAACTTCTAGGACATGGCTGAAGTGTAAATTGTCCTTTTTGACACAAAAGGTTTATTAGTTGTAGTCAGTATAAGAATTTGAAGTAGACTAGTGTCTAAATCTGAAAGGGCAAACATTTTAGAAGTGCTATTTTGGACAGGCAATTCCAAAATCCTGGTCACATGTAAGACCCTGTACATACTGATCTTCTTCATAGACTTGCCCTACATGGCTTTACTGGGCAATTCAGAATATCAGGCAATGGGCTAGGTCAAGCCCTGAGTCTTGCACTGATTGTCTAGGCCTTGCACTCAGTTACCACTGTGCAGATTCTTATCTGCCTCAAGGCATGCAAGGAAGTTGCTAGTGACTTAAGATGAAGTGATAAATCTCCTCAGGTACTATGGTTTTCTCCAATGCTCCATGGTCACCGACTGTCTCTCAACACTTCCCGTGTTCGAATACCACTTGGGGCATGTTGAGAAAGTTGCCAGTGACTTGGGGTTAGGCAGTGGTTTTTGCCAGGTACTCCAGTTTCCTCCACCAGTTGAAACTGGCTGGTCACTTATTCCAATGCTCTATCATTAAAAACTGGATAGCCACATTACCTTCCTAAATTTGTTGAATGTTTTAGCAAACTTTATAGTGAAATTGTATGCTAAATGACCATTTTCCTTACCTATGACATTTATGAAGGACAAGTCCATGAAAGCATTTAAGATAAAGGAATGTTACTAGTGAAAAGGAAACACAAAATCCATATGACAACTACTGTGCAACAATGTAACGTATGTTGGCAACAAGATAACACAGTTGTCTGAGCACTCTATTGTAATTGGGAAGCTATATTTGGCCTTGTGGTGTGTACGCTAATGCACAGCATCCTATTTATAGCCTGACATAGATAAACATTAAATCACAGCTTGGCAAAGTTAATGACCTACTGGCTACTGTTGGTATGTAATAAGTACACTAGAACTGTTAGTCTCCTTAATTGAACCAGGGTTCAATAACAACATATTACAGGGCTACAAGGCCCATGCAAAATGAGGCGTTTACAGTCACAAAATTTATACTCTGCAAAGTCACAAACAAAGCATTTAGGGGAAATGAACAAAAACATACTTGTAAGTAAACCCTTCCAATGCTGAGGCTACTTTATAGGTCCATTTTAGCATAAGGACGCAACGATTTTTGATAACCATCCAAACCCTGTCATGTTGGTATTCATTGGAAAACAATTGGTGAGTACTCTCAGATGAGTACCCATGTGCCAGGGTTTCAGTCATTTTTCAGGTTTTTGCATCATTTGGTAATGGCCAAGTTAGCCACCAGCAACATATGGGCTCAGGTGGTGAGAGAGGATTGTATCTTTCTAAACCCATTCATGCTAAAATGTCTCCTTCCCTGCCGTCATCTGGTTATATAATATTAACCATTGAAAATATCCTAGAAATAAAACATGGATCACAAAATACTTGATGGACTGTTTTAACTTGTATTCAGAGCAACATTTCTCCTTCAAATATTTTTCTCACAGATGTCTCTGGACAATGCAAAGAACAACACCACAGAGAAAAGCCATGTTTGTGCTCTACAATATGCGTGAATGGCCAAAAGGGATACTGTGAATGTCCAATGTATCATTCACTCCTTGTCCGGTGAACAGCTATCTTATTGCATCTTTAAATATAAGATGAGGACAATGACTGGGAAATCCATATAGTATGTTACCCCGTGCCCTTACATGAAGGTAGTCAACAGTTCAAGTGATGTACAATAGTTCAGTCCTGCTAGAGGCACCAAATTTTCAGACACAAAATATAAATTTTCTTTTTGACAGCAGACCTGTTATACATCATATTTTCACAAGTAATATGCAGTGCTAAGGAGATATCAAGGACCTTTCCCCTAAAGGCCTTATCTTTAAAAGGGCCAAAAAATAATAAAAACATTTCACTTTGTTCATTTGACCCTCCCTAGAGAGACACTTTACATAATTTGCTTAAATCCTAAAGGGTTTTCCTTAATATAAGGTGTTTTTTTGCATTTGTTAATAGTACCTTACACTAGCTGAAATTTAATTTGGGAACCACTCTACTCTATCAGGTAGTTTGCATTTCTTACTATTATGCACAGAAAAAGGTCTGAAAACTAAGACTTTTGACATGGCATCCAACCTTTCTAATACTTCTTGCAAATATGAAAATCACTTACTCTAAACATCTACTTAATTTCCACAGCTCACATCCTGAGACTGGTAGTACTTGGGATGGAATTTGCATTTGGATTATTTTCTTTATATATCCATGATTAACTCACAACACCTCTGACATTTCAAACCAGGGTCAACTGCTAGGAGTTAAATTAGGGATGCCCAAAATTGCCAATTGTTAATCTTTTGGGCATACTTTTTTTCAAGGTAGACCACAAATATTCCTAAAATAACCACCATAAACACATATTCACTTATTGAGAGAAAACATTATCCTTATAAGTGAAAATGCAGTGTCATGAGAATAACATTGAGGTGAAAATATTCAACTATTTGCTGGAAATTGACATCCTTAGAAATTGTGGGTGTCATGCTGGGATTTTCAGGGTTTTGTTATCCAAATGAAGCCCAACTCCCTTCTGGCTATGGCCAAGAAAAAAATATTGTTTGTTTCCTGTAACCGTCTGAAAAAAATAGGGTAAGTAGGTCGGTAAAGAATGTTTTTTTTGCATTATTTTTTTTGGTCAAAAATGTGTGTTTTATGCATGTTTTACGTTGATTGGGAGTTTATAGGAGGGCAAAAAACGGGATTTTTTCAAATAAAAGTTTGTTAGGGTAGGGTTAAAGGAAACAAACAACTGTTTTTAGGCCTAAGACAATAGATCTGAAACGTCACTGAGGGATCTCTGAGCTTGACTGTATGTTTATTTCCTGACTCCTGCTATGAAGGTACATGCCTGATTGCAATTCATCACTGTGCCATTCTGCCACCTGACCCGGCATACTTATTTTTCACTAAACCTATTCACACTCGTGTTCCTTTAGAAAGTATTGTCTGGTACTCTCATATGTTTGATAATAACTTGTGAATAAAGCAAAAGTTCACAAAATATTTGTTCAAAGGAGAGTTGTTTTTGGCCTTCTGATTAACATTTCTCCTTCATGTTTTCCAAAAAATGCTTTTGTAGGTAAAATATTTCCAAAATCGTCAGGACTGTCTTCGGAGCTCTGAGTGTAAATGGGTTAAGCGACCCAGATTTCTGACCTTGTTCAGAAAAATGAGTTAAGATTCTGGAGTGCAGCCAGCAGTGTGTCAATGTGTCACTTGCAAAAATCACCACCTAACCTCAAAACATTTTTAACTTTCTAACATGCCTAGAAAGGGTGAATATGGAGAAGGCTTGAGTTAGGGTAAGAAAAAGGAGTCAGTAAAAAGCAATCATGTAATAAAACTAGGGTGACTGTCCAATTTGTTAGGGCCAAAACACCTATCAAAGTTATGAATGATTCTTTTAAAGTAGTGCCCTAATATTCACATTGTCCAGACTGAGGTATTTAACTTGAAACTGAGTCTGACTATTTAATGTATAGAGTTCCTTCAGGACCAAAACATATATGGATGCCATGGTGAGTTTTATTCAAGAATTTGGGTTCCCAAATATTTAACAACCTGACACTTAGCTTGGTTGTAGAAGTCTTTCTATGGAGCTCCACTCACATGATTTAAACTGCTTGCATTCTCCTAATATAATGCACATCCACATAACACCTCTCTTGCGCGTAGCAACCAAGGGTGCCACACAATACAGCTTATGTAAGTGCGTCAATGCTACTTATGGCTTGTATTCAAACAAGTCAATGTACCTGTAGGTGTACACTTTCAGCACTGTCTAGACGTGAACCTTCATCCTGTCTGCAAATGCAATCAGTCTGCACCCCTACATCCTTAATCCTGAAGCCACCTATTCAGTCAATCAGGGTAAATGCAATTTCCCCCCAACTATTTCCTCCCTCCCATGACTGGAGAATCAGAGGTAAATGCAATTTCCCCCTTAACCTATTCTTCTCCCCAGACTGGAGAATCAGAGGTGTTGATGAGAGGGGGAAGTGGAGGTAAAACAGAATCCACATTGTCTGGGCTATACCAGCAACCTTGATTTGTACAGGAAGTGATTAAAACTGACCAGGTGGTGAGTGAAATCATCTACCTCTGAGAAAACAAACTAAATTATGCCTTTCACAACTTTCTCTGTTTAATGATCTAAAGGAGGCATCACAGCTAAATCAGTTGGAACTATTATGCTGAGTATGTATGTAAGAAACAGAGTGGTACTCAAATTTTGCTCATGCTTCCAAGGCCCATTACCTAATTGTAATCCTCTTTTCTGTATATTATACCATTAAAACAACAGGGATCTCTTTAGAAAATTCCCCACCCATAGAGTGAAAGTGTATGTGCCTTGAATCCTTTATTGAGATGAAAATCCATAGCTGCCATTGATCACTTTTTTGCCTGCCAGCCATACTTCCTGTCCCTATCACTTTCCCGTCCGTAACAGCACTAACTGTTGCGGACGGAAAATTTTCAAACTCCATTTTTACAAACTGTGTGATTTATTTTCTGTATTTTTTTTATATTAATAGTTGTGCATTATAATGAAGTAAGAGGATTCCAAAAATGGTTACATTATCATTTAAAATGAATTTTTTATAGAAACTTTTCAAAGTTTTTTGTTGCGGACGGGAAAATGGCTATCAAACCAGTTCAATACCTCATTGATCAATGATCACCAAATCAAATATGTTCATTGGTAATGTACTTCAGACTCACACCTACAAAAAGACACCAAAAAAGTGTATTTCTGACAACCCTATCAAAATAAAATGATTTTAATCACTTTTCCGTCCGCAACACTAAAAAAATAATTTTTAAGGCAAAAAGTCAATTTTATGTGAGGTGGAGGAGTTAAGGTTATGATTTTTTTCATTTTTGTACACTTAAGGATGTCTATTTTCAGTACATCTTCACTTCATATCAGTAAAATGGAATTAATTTTTAAAGTTCTCCGTCGCAATTATTGTGATATGGCCCTGTACTGATCTTCTTCATAGACTTGCCCTACATGGCTTTACTGGGCAATTCAGAATATCAGGCAATGGGCTAGGTCAAGCCCTGAGTCTTGCACTGATTGTCTAGGCCTTGCACTCAGTTACCACTGTGCAGATTCTTATCTGCCTCAAGGCATGCAAGGAAGTTGCTAGTGACTTAAGATGAAGTGATAAATCTCCTCAGGTACTATGGTTTTCTCCAATGCTCCATGGTCACCGACTGTCTCTCAACACTTCCCGTGTTCGAATACCACTTGGGGCATGTTGAGAAAGTTGCCAGTGACTTGGGGTTAGGCAGTGGTTTTTGCCAGGTAGTCCAGTTTCCTCCACCAGTTGAAACTGGCTGGTCACTTATTCCAATGCTCTATCATTAAAAACTGGATAGCCACATTACCTTTCTAAATTTGTTGAATGTTAAGTTAACTTTAGAGTGAAGTTGTATGCTAAATGACCATTTTCCTTACCTATGACATTTATGAAGGACAAGTCCATGAAAGCATTTAAGTTAAAGGAATGTTACTAGTGAAAAGGAAACACAAAATCCATATGACAACTACTATGCAACAATGTAACGTATGTTGGCAACAAGATAACACAGTTGTCTGAGCACTCTATTGTATTGGGAAGCTATATTTGGCCTTGTGGTGTGTACCCTAATGCACAGCATCCTATTTATAGCCTGACATAGATAAACATTAAATCACAGCTTGGCAAAGTTAATGACCTACTGGCTACTGTTGGTATGTAATAAGTACACTAGAACTGTTAGTCTCCTTAATTGAACCAGGGTTCAATAACAACATATTACAGGGCTACAAGGCCCATGCAAAATGAGGCGTTTACAGTCACAAACTCTATACTCTGCTAAGTCACAAACAAAGATTTGGGAAATGAATAAAAACACGCAAGTTAACCCTTCCAATGCTGAGGCTACTTTATAGGTACAAAGCATAAGGACGCAACGATTTTTGATAACCATCCAATTCCAAACCCTGTCGTGTTGGTATTCACTGGAAAGCAATTGGTGAGTACTCTCAGATGAGTACCCATGTGCCAGGGTTTCAGTCATTTTTCAGATTTTTGCATCATTTTGTAATGGCCAAATTAGCCACCAGCAACATATGGGTTCAGGTGGTGAGAGAGGATTGTTGTATCTTTCTTGACCTGGTCCATTCATGCTAAGATGTCTCCTTCGGTACGGTCATCAGGATATATTAACCTTTGAAAACATCCTAGAAATAAAACATGGATCACAAAATACTTGATGGACTGTTTAACCTGTATTCAGAGCAACAATTCTCCTTCAAATATTTCAAATATTTTTCTCACAGATGTCTCCATTGCATAGAACAACACCACAGAAAAAGCCATGTTTGTGCTGAGCTACAATATGCGTGAATGGTCTAAAGGGATACTGTGAATGTCCAATGTATCATTCACTCCTTGTCCGGTGAACAGCTATCTTATTGCATCTTTTAATATAAGATGAGGACAATGACTGGGAAATCCATATCAGTATGTTACCCCGTGCCCTTACATGAAGGTAGTCAACAGTTCAAGTGCTGTACAATAGTTCAGTCCTGCTAGAGGCACCAAATTTTCAGACACAAAATGTTAATTTTCTTTTTGAGAGCAGACCTGTTATACATAATATTTTCACAAGTAAAATATATGCAGTGCTAAGGAGATATCAAGGACCTTTCCCCTAAAGGCCTTATCTTTAAAAGGGCCAAAACTATAATAAAAACATTTCACTTTGTTCATTTGACCCTCCCTAGAGAGACACTTTACATAATTTGCTTAAATCCTAAAGGGTTTTCCTTAATATAAGGTGTTTTTTGCATTTGTTAATAGTACCTTACACTAGCTGAAATTTAATTTGGGAACCACTCTACTCTATCAGGTATTTTGCATTTCTTACTATTCTGCACAGAAAAAGGTCTGAAAACTAAGACTTTTGACATGGCATCCAACCTTTCTAATACTTCTTGCAAATATGAAAATCACTTACTCTAAACATCTACTTAATTTCCACAGCTTACATCCAGAGACTGGTAGTACTTAGGATGGAATTTGCATTTGGATTCTTTTCTTTATATATCCATGATTAATTCACAACACCTCTGACATTTCAAACCAGGGTCAACTGCTAGGAGTTAAATTAGGGATGCCCAAAATTGCCAATAGTTAATCTTTTGGGCATACTTTTTTTCAAGGGAGACCACAAATATTCCTAAAATAACCACCATAAACACATATTCACTTATTAAGAGAAAACATATCCTTATAAGTGAAAATGCAGTGTCATGAGAATAACATTGAGGTGAAAATATTTAACTATTTGCTGGAAATTGACATCCTTAGAAATTGTGGGTGTCATGCTGGGATTTTCAGGGTTTTGTTATCCAAGTGAAGCCCAACTCCCTTCTGGCTATGGCCAAGAAAAAAATATTGTTTGTTTCCTGTAACCGTCTGAAAAAAAAAAGGGTAAGTAGGTCCGTAAAGAATGTTTTTTTGCATTATTTTTTTGGTCAAAAATGTGTGTTTTATGCATGTTTTACATTGATTGGGAGTTAGGAGGGCAAAAAACCGGATTTTTTCTAATAAAAAATTGTTAGGGTAGGGTTAAAGGAAACAAACAACTTTTTTTAGGCCTAAGACAATAGATCACAAACGTCACTGAGGGATCTCTGAGCTTGACTGTATGTTTATTTCCTGACTCCTGCTATGAGGGTACATGCCTGATTGCAATTCATCACTGTGCCATTCTGCCACCTGACCCGGCATACTTATTTTTCACTAAACCTATTCACACTCGAGTTCCTTTAGAAAGTATTGTCTGCTACTCTCATATGTTTGATAATAACTTGTGAATAAAGCAAAAGTTCACAAAATATTTGTTCAAAGGAGAGTTGTTTTTGGCCTTCTGATTAACATTTCTCCTTCATGTTTTCCAAAAAATGCTTTTGTAGGTAAAATATTTCCAAAATCGTCAGGACTGTCTTCGGAGCTCTGAGTGTAAATGGGTTAAGCGACCCAGATTTCTGACCTTGTTCAGAAAAATAAGTTAAGATTCTGGAGTGCAGCCAGCAGTGTGTCAATGTGCCATTTGCAAAAATCACCACCTAACCTCAAAACATTTTTAACTTTCTCACTAAATCTCACATGCCTAGAAAGGGTGAATATGGAGAAGGCTCGAGTTATGGTAAGAAAAAGGAGTCAGTAAAAAGCAATCATGTAATAAAACTAGGGTGACTGTCCAATTTGTTAGGGCCAAAACACCTATCAAAGTTATGAATGATTCTTTTAAAGTAGTGCCCTAATATTCACATTGTCCAGACTGAGGTATTTAACTTGAAACTGAGTGTGACTATTTAATGTATAGAGTTCCTTCAGGTCCAAAACATATATGGATGCCATGGTGAGTTTTATTCAAGAATTTGGGTTCCCAAATATTTAACAACCTGACACTTAGCTTGGTTGTAGGTCTTTCTATGGAGCTCCACTCATGTGACTTAAACTGCTTGCATTCTCCTAATATAATGCACATCCACATAACACCTCTCTTGCGCATAGCAACCAAGGGTGCCACACAATACAGCTTATGTATGTGCGTCAATGCTACTTATGGCTTGTATTCAGGGAGGGTAGAGGGAAGGCTTCTCGAAAAACTCCTTCCACCCTTACTGGGCCTGACCGCCACAAATATATTATCAGGTAGTCCAGTACTAGGGCAAGTTGGGCCCACTATCAGGTTGCCCCACCAGAAAATTAGGTTGCCCTGCCATGATGTTGCAAATCTAATGTCAACACAGCTTTTAAATATATATTGCTACCACTGATATCTTAGTTTCACCTGTAAGATAAAGCTAATAGAGTATTTCTGTATAATATGAGTGTATCAGTTGTGCACAACTAGAGTTTTGTATCTAGTAAAGGTGATACATAAACAACAATGAATGTGCATGAAATGAGAATGTGCAACAGAAGGCAATATGTGTACACTTGAAAATGCCTGATAGGAGGAATACACATTATACTAAGAGAGATTCAGACAATACATAAAGGGAGTAGCATTAGATCCCACCTGTAAGAAAAGACCACATGTTAAAAGTGACACCCTTTGACAGGTTCCAGCTATGGCCTTAAATAGGGGGTCCAGTTGAAATTGATATACACTGTAACTAGTGAATCCTCAGAGATGTTTGAAACACCATCGGGCCAGGACAAAATCTTACACATTAGATGTTGTTCACATCTCAGAGGCCTTTCCTCAATGTATATGGTAAAAATAAAGGGACTGGGAAATAGTGTTCACAACAGGAGGTATTCACATCTTGAAGGTGTATACAATGCGAAATTTCACTGCAATTTAGATGTTTTACATTGTACGTTCTTACCTTTCTCTGGTTCTCCAGGTTCCACCTCATACAGGTCCTTCAGGAACTCGTAGGTTACTTCTGAGATGTGGACCTTCCCGGGACTGCCAGTTGACTCCATGATGTTTGCCAAGGTAACGTCATTAGAGAATACATCAAACTTGAAGCGCCTAGTTCCGACAATTCCACACAGGACAGTTCCAGTATGGACACCTACTCGCATGTTCACCTCTTCACTATGCTCTTCGTCAAACTCCTTGATGGCCTTACACATGGCCAGGCCCATCTCGACGCAACATTTGGCGTGGTCCGGTCTTGGCTCCGGACAGCCACTCACACAGTAGTAACAATCTCCCAGCGTACTGATCTTTTCGCAGCCGCTTGCATCGCAAATTTTATCAAACCGTCCAAAGAGATCATTCAGCAAGCTTACAAGGTGCTCGGCAGTCTTATTTGAGCTCATTTTCGTGAAACCGACAATGTCCGCATACAAGATGCTTACGTCCTTCATAATGTTCATGTTGAAGGGTCTGAAGGTGATCTCGCCGCGCTCCCTGCGTTTGCGCCTCCTGGTGGCAGCACCATCGGTATCGTCCTCGTTATCTTCTCGGGACTGCATCACCTGACGCGCCACAGACGGGGGCATAAGAGAATGGATCATTTTCTCCTTGATTTGCTTCTCGACCTGTAATTCCCTACGCGACATGATCGACTGACCAACCTTCCAGAAAGTGCTGCGTTTACGGACTTGCGACATGATGAAGATATGGATCCCGATCATATGTATGCAGAAATGCAGCAAGAACTTTCCAATGATAAACTGCACAGAGGTGACAGGGGTGAGTACCGCTGAGAGTATCTCAAACACGACTGAGTAGCCTGCGCCGATTAGCACACACACGTATAGTGGCATTGGAATGACAGTGTACATCATAAGCAGGATTTCGATAGATCCCGCGAAGGTGCCAACGGCCGACATGACCGGGTGTGCGGATGCGAAACTGGCCAGAGCTGCGGCGCAGAGTATGAGTGACAAGAAGATTGAGGAGGCTAGAAAGTAGCGTTGGTAGTAACGGGTGTAGGTGAAGATTAGCACCACAACTGAGACAAACAACAGGACAATACAGCCCACGACGAACGGGATCCAGTTGGGCTGCATGCGTGCCGCAAAGAAGATGGTCCACACCGCACAGGCGAAGATGACATAGAAGAGGGCGTACTGGAAGCGTCGCTGGGTCTGGGCAAACGTGTGTTTTAGGTGCTCCTCCTCCAGGGCATTAGTGTCAAACCTGGGGTTCCACCAACTCCCCGATTCTCGCTCAAACAAGATGGGCAGGGGTCCTCTCTTGGCACGACCGCTGAGGGGCGTACCCTTAAAACGGTTCTTCGCCGGTGAACTGATGTCGATCTTGACGTTATCCGACTCACCACCTTCGCTGTTGGATCTGAACTGCACAGAGGCATTCGGTTCGGCGTTTGCGCTCGCCATTTTTGCTATGCAGTTCGCGCTAAGAATTTGTAGTCGTAGTAGTGAGTGGGGATGGTCTACTCCCGATTCTAGACAGCTGTTTTCAGCACGACGCTGGGCAAACAATCATGATGTTTACAACCATTCAACGCCTACCTGACGTTCCTTAGGCATAATCCAACGCAAAGTCTACACTACAGTTCTCACTCACTCGACTAATTACCGTCTCAACCAGTTCTGACCCCACGGCGAGTCCGAATCACTGCTGTAGTCAGCGTCGAATCCCGCACACAACCTCAACACCCTCCTCCGTGCGGCGGCGGCCCCAGCATCAAAACAGACGACGAGCAGACCATTTCTGGCAGGAAGGCAGAGTTCCACTGCGCGCACTTCTTCTGGCGATTGTCGAGGCTTGCGACCTGTTTGGCTGATTATTCCGCTGCAGTTGGAAAGATCACAGTCTCCCACATGTGCCGGGGTCAGTGTCGATGCTGTCAATCGAAGAGATGATGGAAAAACGGTGCATTTCTGTGGACGGCCACACTCCTACTCTCTACTTGACTGTGGAGCAGTCGCAAGCCACAGCCGGCAGCAGCGCTGATCCATGAATTGAACTGAGCTCCTCCCCCTCAAAAATATGCGGAGACTTTTCTTTCTTTTTTTCAAAAAGTACTAGTCAAAGAATAACTTTATTTGTGTGATAATTTCATTTAAAATATCTTCTTTTGTTAAGATACTCATGTTTTGTAATTTATTATTTCTGAAAGAACACACTCATGCGGAGTATGTAAGAGATGTAGGGAGTACAAACACTAATAGTAACAGCCATAAATTTGTAACAATCTCCCGAAAGATGTCGCTGCAGTGAGGTGTTGCATTCTAAATCACGTTCAATTAGGGACGTCATATCTGCGGAGCTTATTGGCAGATAATTTGAGTGTTAACGTGTCTTCATTAGATCTCGATGTCTCCGATTAAAAACGATTAAGTAAATCATACTTTCGGTCAAGATAATTTAGTTTGCAGCATGGCTGGATGGAAATATGTGAACTTTAATTAAAATATGCCGTAGCAAGTTCCTCACGTTGTTTTTAGATTCCTTTAGATTTGCCACCAAACTGTATATGGCCAGCGTATTTTTCTCATTCATTTTCTACTAAAAAAAAACTAAAGTTTTATCGTAAAGAGTGATGCCTTTTTAAAATGAAAATAGTGAACGTGTGCTTACTTAATATGTAAATGCAGAGCCTTCACATTAAAGAAAAATATTTTGCACGAGTATCTTGGATTTTTTAAAGAAAAAAGCGCTTTGAAACCACCCAAATATCCTTCTTCGGATATTTAGTGGACTCTCGCCTTATTCTTTAATAATTTTCAAATGTAGCATTGTCCAGACATTGGACTTACACTACACATGGTCAAGCTAGCGCATGCTGTTTGCTGTAAGGTCCGATTTCTGATCACCAAAACCAGAGAGACATGTTATTAATAATCTACTCTATTAGTCTCTAATTTACACTCCCTGCCAAAACATGAAACAACATCATGTGAAAGAATTTACAAATTCAGTTTAGGTAAAAACGAAAAAATGTGAATATATTTTTCTTTATCAACATTTTTTGATTCAAAGGTCGATATTTTGCACTTGTTCTACGTTTTGTCTATGTTGAGTAGTAACTGAACATAGGCAAACATTCTGGAGCAGCATGGGGCATCTTGTTCTGCAGTGTCTCCATGGCGAGTCCTTATCTATGTATTATAGACACCTCATTGTAACAGGCAAAGGTGCGTTAAGAAACTGAATCCGTCGCTGCTTTAGACACCTACCCCTATTGTAATACTGAAAGCGACTTTCCAGGGACGCTGAGTATAAAACATTTAATTCTTCTGTTCAGAGATATTCATCACCTAGGTTATGTATACCTTTGCTTTGTTGTGGTGGCTACCACGATTAGCCCTATGGTATTTTGGCATGACCCCGTAAAAGAAAAATAGATTATAGTATATATTGGTATAACACTTGCGCATAGTTTGCGACGTGCTTGCGATTAGAGGTAGGTGGGAATAATAATGGGAATCCAAATCAACATCGCATCAAAGTATTAAGCACAGGTAATTTTTGTGCCAGAACGATTCATTGTCGCAAAAATGCCACCTATGGACTTTATGTCTCCAGGACTGATGAGAACTCAGCGAGAATGTTGGCAAAATAGAAATACCATCATTTTCTGCCATATTGCGTGCGACTAACTCGCGACTGGCCAATTAGTCGTAAATGGTGGAGGATATCGGAATACCCACGGAAAACCACCGTCTGACATAAAGACACTGCCCGGGAGACACTGCAACTTTCACACATACTGCGGTCAGGATTTGACTCCGGGTGAGAGACAGCGGACAGTTAGCGACAACTCGTTGAAACCCTCGACTATCAGGGCGGACCCTAGGCATACTCAGATGTCATCCCTTGTGGACAGATGACACTTTAGTATGAGTGGTTATTTATGAATATACTGCATGGATATCCCCCTAATGTGACAATGTAATGAACTGATTAGCCGACAGTAAGCCACGTGTCCATATGTAGGTGTGAGATTCGATTCTTTTATAATTGGGTTAATCCTAATGGCTAGGCTAGGCAGCCTAACGTGTTGCCGAAGTCAACGGATATATTTGGGTCGCCCGAAGATATCAATTATTTCATTTTCCTCCTGATTGGAAAGTGTATGAGTGATGAAACAGGGCACCTGTCATCGCCTATTTGTGATCCACTCTAATGGTTCGCCGTATATATGGGATGTAACATAGTTATGGAGTACTCTACGGTTTTAGCTCGGGATAGAATAATTAAATCAGATACGATTAACACGAAATTGGTTATTGTTAACTCTCACAGCTTTGGTATCATTACGTTGAAAGTAATGGCTTCCAAGCGGGTTTGTGTAATTAAGAAATTAACTGAAGCGGCACGTTTGGTATTTGGAATGTACGTGGCTCTAAATAAATACTACCAATCTTGTATTGTATTAAAGTCCACGTGTTCTGTTAATGCCTTAGACCACTTAGCTATTGGGGCATGTGCTATTGAAATTTTGGAATTTCGTTTTTTTGTCACTTTTTTGCCATATTGTGGCTAAGTAGTGACTAGCCAGTTGTAACTGGTGGTGGAGGAAACCGGAGTATCCGGCGAAAACTGCTACCTAACCCCAAGTTACCGCCAACTTTCTCACAAACCCCGGCCCTCTAAGCGAACGTTTTTGCTGGTCATCATCTAGTCCCGCCTCACGGCCTGCCTCTTGCTTTGAAATCAGTTTCCAGATAGGAACGAAAACAAAAATGACTTTATATAGGACAGGTTTATCACTGAAATTCTAGTTTCCTTGTATTCTTGAATGAAGAAAAGAATGGATATGTAGCGAGAGATCAATTACTATATGCACTACAGTGAGGTGCTGGACTCATGCCAGGAGTAACTGACTGGCAGCAGCGCGAGGTCACATGGGAACAAGGACCGATCAGGGCTCTCGTATCGATTACATTACAGAGAAACCAGATCTCCACCATCAGCTGGGCACCAATTTTGGGCTTATTAGGGGGCTATTAGTAGTTGACGCAGTCGCTGGTTTAGGCTAGCATGTTCAGGTTGGCAGGCTGGTTTCGAATCCACTTGTGTTTGGTCATCTAAGTTGTATAGACTATCTTGTTTATCACGTCTAGGCACAACAGACGGGAACGAAGGAAGCCATATCTTGTTCCGTAGCGTCTCCAAGAGGATTCTCCATCTCTTCTTACAATCTCAATGGGTGTGGCAAGGAAGGTTTTATGATATCAGTAGTAGTAGTAGTAGTAGTAGTAGTAGTAGTAGTAGTAGTAGTAGTAGTAGTAGTAGTAGTAGTAGTAGTAGTAGTAGTAGAGGAAGAAGAAGAAGTAGTAGTAGTAGTAGTAGTAGTAGTAGTAGTAGTAGTAGCAGCAGCAGCAGCAGCAGCAGCAGCAGCAGCAGCAGCAGCAGCAGCAGCAGCAGTAGTAGTAGTAGTAGTAGTAGTAGTATGTCTATTCGCTGTAAATTTGTGTTTACAAAAGTCATAATATTGTACATACAATGTACATAAATTAATACACAAAAGGTCAGTTTGCTTCTAATCTCGGTGAACATCCATCTCTCTTCCCAAATGCTGGTATTTAAAAAAAAAATAAAAAAATACGACTCTCCGGGATCATTAGAAAAATTCAATTCATCACGTTTTGTTTTAATGTAAACGAGCAAAAGTCGTACACAAGTCTAGTAAAATCGTTAATACAAATACACTATTGGAAATTGGTGGCCAATATTTGACTCGCACATTACTGATTCGTGTTCTAACTATGCCGTAAGATTTCAATTTGTGCACTTATTTAGTTTCGTTCATTTATTCTACCTATTTATTATCCGTGAAAAACTATGTGAACAGCCAGTGTTGTCGTGCATGCATGCCGTCACCCTGCAACTGTATTGTTATGTAATATACAAACAGCAGGTACGTCACCTGAACATAATTAGGTTGTCTCATTCAATTGATATACAGCGCTCTCTTTTGAGCGTGCATGCTACTAAAATAAGTGTCCGTATTGAGCGCATCGATAACCACCATTAACTTTATTTATTTATATGCTGGAGTTATTCCCTTGTCCCGATCGGCTGTCCTTAAAGCCAAACAGTAGAAAATAGATATTTCCCTTCAAAAAAAAAGGCATGACATTTCCCTGAATTACAACGCTCCATTGGTTTCCACTACTACGAGTTTAAGAAATTTTTTAAGGCTAAAGAAATTCTCTTTTAGAAATCTCAGTTTAATTTTCCTGAAACTTTGCATGAGAAAAGAACATAGCAGAGTGATCTTCAACACAACTTAAAATCATGGAGTCATCAACTTCGTTTTTTTTCACAGATTTTTGAAAAATTTATGCAATTTATGCCACAAACATCTCATTCTCCAAAACTGGTTTCTTTCTTTGCTATATCTATCCCTTCAGAGATGCAGGCACTGCCTGAAATACTGTTCTGCCATGTTGGAATTGTTTTTTTTGCTGTTATACAGGAATTATTGGGCAAAATCAAGGATTTCGAGAAACAAGTTTTTAACCCAAAATTGGTATAAGTCAGAATTCCCTAGTTTAATTCTCACTAAATTTTGTCTACACTTTCTACACAATGTTCTTAACAAGAAGACATAAAGAAAATGACAGGTCATCGTGTTAGTTTTCGAACCACAGATGGTCAAAGTTTGTGAAATAGGACTTTTTGGGGGCAAGTTTTTATGAAAATGTTAGAAAAGAGTTACTCAATTGTTACCATATATGCCCATACCCGTCAAGTCTCCTGTTTTTAACAGGAGACTCCTGTTTTTTGGACTTCATTTTACCTGCCTCCTGTTTTTCTCCTGTTTTTTTCTTGGCTCCTGTTTTTCTCATGTTTTTCTAGAAAACCAGACTAAAGCGACTATAAGCTCCTGTTTTTCCTCAAGTTCAGCCCAGATCTACTTAAACTCCTACAGCTTAGCATGCAACTCAGCTCTTCTAGCCTGCCTAAACAATACTCAGTTGACCTAATTAAACCCAGCTTGCCCAAAAGTTGCAATTAGCCTAGATAACCAAGTTAACCATTCCTATTTTTAGCAGTAATGTTTTTATTTTATTTTATTGGCACTACATTAGGTAGGAGCCACCTGGTGGGACGTTGGTAAATTATATATACAGGTACGGCACCTGGCGGGAAGTTGGTAAACTGACGTATATGGTAGCCGCGTGAGAAAATCTCCTGTTTTTTTTTTTGTCTGGGGTTGACAGGTATGTATGCCCATCCTTATATAAGATATTGTTGAGCAAGGGAACCCCATTTTATACACATGTATTATCAAAGATTATGTCTGAAAAAGTGTCAAAACATCAAATTCAATGAATATGAAATTCAAAGTAGCCAAGATCAAAAAACTCTCAGGATACTATTTATAGTAGGCTGGTATAATCATAATTGGTACATATTCAATAAAAATCAATTTGTTTTCAATTTTTCCAGTCGTGTCAGGTAAATTGTAATAAATTATTTTAGTTTATCCTATACCCAATAGGTATCACCGGTATAGAGTATCGTAAGACCTTAATTTTAACCTTGTTCTCATACATCACGACCATTTCTTGTTTTAAAGTGTAATTTTGACTAATGTTTCAATGTTTCTGAACTCAACAATGAGCTTGTCAGCTTTCCCTCTCCGTGGGATTCATGTTATTCCAATATCTACTTTTAAATGTAACGTAATACTGGTCATTAGAGTTTGTATCACTGCAATTGAATTAATACTGAGAACTGACACCCTAAAGAAACATATATCATGTACACTGTACTACGAGTTTCAGTTAGAAAGGATTGGCCATATGCATGGTCTTCCTAGAGTCAAGTTTGTATGTACACTAAGTACCAATGTATAAGTAGTACGCTTTTTTATACACTAATGTACGTTTCACTTCCTACTTCAAGCTATGAAATTGGAGACTTCAAACGTGATAATGTACTTGTGTTTCGGTTAATTATCCCCGTTGTCCAAGTGGATTAGAAAGACAGAAATGTTGATTTCAATTAATTATTGCTTATGCTAACGACTTCTAGATTCAGAAGTATTTGCCTTCACATATCATCTGATATCCGAATGGCGTAGACACCAGCTGGTGTTTTGCTCCTATTATGTCTAGCCCTGTTTTGGCTAGGAACGAGCGTTTTCAATTCGCAATTTGATTATCTTCGCCTTTTGTCTCATTGAAAAAACACACACAAAAAAAAACAACATACACACAAAAGTTTTAAATTTCACATCCTCCTACGAGGTAGTGTACTACACGTTAAATAAGAAATATCATTTCTACGGTTTCACCGCATTTGTCCCGCGTCGTCAACTCCCTATTATGATGGGTTACGGTAAGATCCCGACCCTCCCAGGTCACTCGTCGCCCCGGCCCTTTTGTTTCCCTATGTGTTCCCGACCACCTTAACTAGTAGTCGTGCTTCTCGCATTCGTTCCCCCTCCCCTGTCGTCCTGTCCTACCCACACACTGTGTGACACAGGTACCCTTCTGTATCGAACTAATACATGGAAGTAATCTGCGCAATCTCAACTTACGTAATAAACCCCACAGTTTAAACATGTAAAATTGTTATTTTTCAACTATTTAACACAGCAATGCAACTACTAGTTTACCCTCCCGTACTATCCCTCCCACGCACACATTTTCTACCGTACCTAACCTCTTTTAGTGAGGAGTATGAATGTTAGCATTTTCTTTACCCCTTCTTAACATGGTGCCTAAATGTTCAGTTAGGGTGCACACACAGTCATAATGACCGATTTAGTGAGAGGAATACCATAGAGTGTTAACGTATACTAGCGACATCTTTTGAATAAAAGTGTAACTAATTAAAAGCTCTACTGAGGTACTCAGCGGGAGCCAAGATTACTAGCGTAGCCAAATAACCCATTAGGTTTAAACCTTATCAACATGATCGAACTATTTTAAAATGATAATTACATTAAATTCTTTTTTATATCTTTAAGTATACAGACAAATTATTTCGCCAAACGAAATAAACTTATCAATTGATTTTGATATCGAATTCTTCAACTTTTATATAATTACAAACATTGTGCTTGATTTCACCTATCTTAACATTCTTTCGAGTTGGCCTTTTTGATAAATTGTTTTAATAGTCACAGAAATGATCATATCCATTATTTTATTAGTTTCATGATTTCCAAAGATAATTCAATATCTGAGATTTTTCTGTACTTATCTAGTTTGCTCTTGACCCTACGTTCGACTATACTCTAACGGAGTTTGAGCATTCTATGAAAACATGAACTATCGTTTCTGGATCTTCATTACAGTAGAGACACACTGAACTTTCTGCAATGCAAAACACTTTACCGAATATGAATAGCTATTTTCTTGATCTCTTTCTGACCAAAGACTCCTTTTGTAAGATACTTCATCAAAAACAAGAACACACAATGCACTGCTCTCAATTCGTTTTTACAAATCCTTTATTCATATCAAAAGTATTGCCACAGGTGTCGGGGTTTCAAACAATAGTTTTAAGGAAAATATGGCAAATAGGTGAAACGTACTCTTCAACAATCAAATGGTATACAACAATATACTCATACAAGATGGTAGGTAAGCCATAAAACAGGGTTAAATACCCTTAGGAGGTACCGGTACTGGTATTGCTTCAAAAAGTACCGTATCGTACTGTTTCCTTCCTTTAAGGTACTCTTAACGATACTAACCACTGCGAAGTTATCACTTATTTAGGGATTATCCAGGATCCTGAACATTACTATTCACAACAAAACCTATAAGGTAATAATGCAATAAAGTACCGTTAGAATACCGTACCGTTTCACTGATACTGATACCGTACCGTACCGTTTTGTTCTTAGAGGTATCAGGTATTCAGGCATGAACATCATTGAGCATTAATGGCAAAGTTTAGTAAATACATAAATGGTTGAAGGTAATAAATATACCCAGGGAACCTCATCCACGAATCCTAAGTGTATGACTGTCTACGGGGGAGAAGCACATCAATGCTCAGTCAACGTTCAGCGCAACTAACACCCCTCTCAGTGTAGTTAGTGCTGCACTCAGGTCATTAAGGACTTGGCTGAAGGAATCAGAGCCCCAAGCAGGGCATATCAGTTGATCCCCTGCTGTGAGCCGTAGTCTAGGTCATGCGAAATATCTGCTCACTTCAAGTCCAACTGGTTTTCGTCTAAGCTTTCCCCATTTTACAATGTACCTCACTAGACCACAGGTAAAGTGTGGAGAGAAGTTCGATACTTTGGCATAACAGCAAGGCTGACGATTCCTCCCCTAATTGCCTAAATTCTACTCCTACTACAATGAGAAACCTTTTCTTTTTCTCACACGACATTTGTGTACGATGGTGCTGGCGTGAAAGAGAGAAAAAAAACTTTTTTACAAGACCGTCAGACTTTTAGGGGAATGTTGCACCCTCCCGCAAATGCGACAGGGGGTTGTCAGGTTCATTTCCCTGGTAATGGGAGCTATCACTGAGAAAGTCAGTCGACTGGCTAAGAGTAGGGGACTCCTACGATGATCTGTCGTTCGTTCTGGGCAATTGTCAGACTATTTATGTCAGACTGCATTCGTATTAAAGGTGTCTATAGCTTAGAAATTGTTTATTCAAATTGTGTTACCGTTAATGAAAGTATGTACCATAATTGAAATGTCTAATTGAAATATCTGAACGAAAACAAAAACAACACTGGTATATCTTTTATCCATTTGTGCACGAGGAGTTTTATTCACCCTCCCTCTGTCGCATTTGCGGGCGGATAAAACCTTTTTTTTATTTGCCGTTCCCAAAGACGGTCGTATATTTTTCTCTCTCATACCTGCACCATCGTACTCATGTGGAAGAGAACGAGCATTTTGAATGTGCACCTAGTGTCCATAACACATTTGCATTTGGACTGTAGGATGCTTTGACATTTTCATATGTTCTTAACTTTAAAAAGAGAAATATCTGAATACTATTTGGCGAGGTATTTTGAACCTGATAGGAAGATACATCCTCCTCCTCATAATCAGATCAACTGTGTAAAAAGAGGAATCACAAAACGTTTTTTGCTCTTTTCTCTACATTTAATTTCATCAAAAACGTGGGCCCTTCAAACTAGCATTTTGGCATCAACAAATTAATGGTACATAAATAGCTTAGAGTATTACAAAGGGAGAATATCACTGTTTTTTTCAGTTTTGACTTTGTTCCAAACATATGCAATCTAGAAGATGGAAAAGACACTTTTTTCTCAATTCCGAAAAGAATTCTGCAATAAATGGTCACAGCATTTGAACGGAACAGAAGTTTGAACAAATGTGATACCCTTCCTTCGTATATCTAACTTTTCTCCATATCAATGAAATGTGATGGTCCCCAGTCCACAATTGTCGATATAACCTCCGTTTGAAAACAGTATGTATGTTTTCCTGTTTCTCACCCCAGACATTTTGAGGGCGTAAGTAAATTTGTGATGCTTAGTGTGTTACTCCTCTAAAGGTCTTTCAGCAATACTTCGTTTGTATAGGATGAATTGCCAGATAATATCAGGGTAGGGAAAAAACCAAGTCAAAGAAATACGCTAGAAATCCCCCATAAGCTACCTTAACTTACTTTTCCGCGTCTAGGCACCTAGGCCTTCCCTTCAACTATGTAATCAATCATGCAGCATCAGTCCATGGTTCCCAACTAACCCCGCCCCTCCTTACTACTTGGAACTTGAAAACTGCTCAATCAAAACGTAGTGAACACTGAAAATCTGGGCTGTGTTGCATAACGTTCAGCCTGCCAGCTAGTTGTACTGTTCCTTTTGAGGCGTTCTTTCTCCTCTTCAGACTTGGGAGTGTAAGTTCTGATATATTTACAGGATTTTATTGCATCCATTGAGTTAGGGTCGAGTCCGGCAGGTAGTGGTTCCCCGCCTGAGTCAAAGAGGTAGCCCGGAAGGCTGAGAGAATTCGACCTTGATAGCCGAGTGGTTTCGGATGGGTCCGGTTCCTCCCCGTCTTCTTTGGGTTGGTGTATGATCGGTGACGTAGCGCGTCCCTCTGCAACATAAAACACAACATTATACCCAATGCATGTAATACTGACAGTGATGATACTACTACAACTACTACTACTACTACTACTACTACTACTACTACTACTACTACTACTACTACTACTACTACTACTACTACTACTGAGTAGCTTGTAATAATGATGATGATACTACTTCTACTACCAATAATACTGAAATTGATAAAACTACTACTAAATGATAGTAATAATGGTAATAATGATGATGATGATGATGATGATAATAATAATAATAATAATGATACTACTACTACTACTACTACTACTACTACTACTACTACTACTACTACTACTACTAATAATAATAATAATAATAATAACACTTTTCCTGCTATTTCCAAGTCCTCATTCCCTGCTATTCGTAAGTAAGTTTTCTGTGTGTTTTGTCTGTCACATGATTACACTACATGCAGCAGATAAAACGTTGCCTGTGGTGTAATAAGATGGTGCACATATATAAGATGGTGCAGGTGTGACAAGAAAAACTTCACCCACAGAAAAAAATGCGAAATGTAGAAATCCAAACTTAAAAAAGAAAAAAACCCATTCATTCCCAACTAAGATAAAATGCTGATGCAATATATAACTGTATGTTCAGGTTCATGAACACACAGGAAATAAGGAAAGGTGGAGATCTGATATTTTGTTTGCATATACGATGGTGCAAGTGTGACAGAAAAAAATCGCCAACTGGATAAAATAAGCTTAACATTTATTCTGCACCTCACGTTTTCTCATTTGCTGTTTTCATATTTATGTATATTTGCTGCTGTCTTCATTTTTAGCATATAGCTTTTGTTATTTCTATTTTTTCTGCGGTTTTTAAGGTCTTATTTGTAACGTTTGCAACATCTCATGTTTAGACTCCTGTCCAAGATATATAGTATGTGAAATGTGTGTACGTGTTCTTTTAGGATTACGTTTCATTACGTGATGGTGGTCTCTGGTTTCATCAAATATGTACTTTACTTATAGTTATTTATATCTCGTATCATTTGCGATCGCATGACAAGCGTGTTTTGTGACCTAACCTACACTAGGTAATTCATAACGTAGCGTGTCAAACGACACAGTTAGCTCTATGATTAGCAGCTCACTAGGACTATGAGTATTGTGCGTGATATAAATCTATCAGGGCAGACTCTTTCATTCAAGACAGATACTGACCGTGTACGATGGTATTTCTCAAGCAAGTTGTAAAAGTGAAAGAGCTAGTGTCGCAAGTCTGGACACGAAAGAAGCCACTGTCAGGGCCTGGCATCATAAAAATCATCATGGCATTAGCAGGAGATGGTTACCCTAAAATTTCAATCCTTTTATTGCACCAGTCAAAATGAGTGTATAATTGATTAGCAGACGAATAGGTTTATAATGAATGAAATGTAAAGCAATTTATGAATAGTATACAGATACAATACTTAGTATATCTTGCAATGGAAATTAATGTCAAATGACACTTTACGGAAGAGAGGATTTTTCTGTTACGTAAGAATTTAGTTATAACAGATCGAACGTTGTATACTAAATGATTTTGTACTTATTTTTGTGCAATCAATAAACATACAATAATTGTAGTAGCTTACCTTCCTGTCCAATTTCCTCTATGAACTTATCCATGAGCGCTCTGTGTCTCTTGGTGTTCTCCTTCTCTTCCTTTATGAGCTGTTTCTGTAGCTCCTGGTGTCTGGTGGTAGGTAGTTTAAAAGTCTGTCTCTTGACGGGGAGAAGCATAGGCACTAACTCTCCCTTGTCATCTTTACGATAACAATTAACACGCTCACTATCCAGAATCTCTCGCTGTCGTTTTTCTTTCAACTTGTTGTATTTCTTAGTCAGTTCTGTGAGGCTACCTTTGTCTTTCTTGGCCTTTGGTAGCTTAGGTAGCATGGGTGGTTTAAGGTTAATCTTGGGTAGAACTGCGTTCTCTTTGATTTCTCTTATTTCCTGTCTCCTTGGCGTTAGAGAGATAGTTCTGTTGTCATGTGATGTTGAATTCTGTGCCTGTAAATGTAAAGCAGTAGCTTCATCTTCAGCCTTCTGTGCGGCCAATCGAAGTTTCTTAGCCTCGCGTCTTTCAAATTCTAACTTGGCTTTCTCCGCCCTAGCCATAAGGGGCCTTAAATCAACATGTTCGATTTGATATAAATCCATATCTACGTTCGCCTTTGATACTATATTGATAGCATCACTTGCATGCATTTGATTTCTAAACTGCAGTAAGTCATAAATAGCATCATGTGTTGAAAGACTTTTCTGCTTAGGTTCGATCGGCGCCAACTTTTTCGGTTTCCTTTTGGCAAGTTCATCTTTGGCTGCGTCTATAGTCAATATAAGGTTTGCTTTTCTTGATCTTTCACTCCTCCGCATCTTTGTTTTAGGAGCTTCTGGATCCTTGCTCACTTCTAGCACTTTTGCTGCCCCCCGGTGTGCGGAATTGTTACTCACATTTCTTGGCGCCACCTGGTGTGAGGCACTGTTCTCATCACTCTTTGCTGCCACCTGGTGTGCGGAATTATTACTAACATTTCTCGGCGCCACCTGGTGTGAGGTACTGTTCTCACTTTTTGCTGCCACCTGGTGTGCGGAATCATTACTAACATTTTGCGTCGCCCCGTGGTGTGAGGTACTGTTCTTATCCCTTTTTGCTGCCACCTGGTGCGAGGAACTATTATTAAGATTTTTGGCCGATTTTTTACTATCATTCTTTGCCGACACCTGGTGTGCGGAATCGTTACTAAGAGCAATCGCCCCCGCCTGGTGTGTATAGTTGTTACTCACATCCTTTACCAACTTCGGCTTTCTGAGGTTCGATGATAATTTTGTCTTTTCTTTTCCATACATCACTTTCCTTTCCTTGCTACCATAACCTGTTTTCACATAAAAACTTTTCTCACCATGATGGCTATGTTCTAACCTGCTTTTATCTTTATGATTTTCAGTGTCGTGGTGATTCACATCTTTATCTTTTGAACCTAAATGCTCAGATGACTTTGCATCCATCATTTCCGCAATTGGAGGAAGTTTATCTACCGTCCTTCCCTTTCTTCTATACTTGTTGCCTTTAATCACGTGACTTCCGGTCTTGCTACCCTCCCAGAGGAGTTTCTTTTCGTGCTCATCAAGCAACTGTTTGTTTGTTTGTTTAGTTTTTGCAATTCTCTCTTTTTGCTCATTCACCCTCACGTAGGCCTTGTAGGCCATTTCCTGCCCCCTCTTGATCCTGTCAAGAACTGTGTTCTGTTCCTTATAGAAGTGTTTAATCTGCGTATTCATATTCACCCTGATAGAGGCGTTATGAGACGTTGCCCATTGGCTTAGTTCACTCTGGCGCCTCCGCCTCAGGTCAGCAAGGTTATCTTGGCCTAATTGGCTCATCTTAAGGTACGACGAACGTTTGCCATGACGGCGCCCCTTCGCGGATGAGACACCTTCCCTAATCATCTTCACTTGTATCTGTATTTCCCCTAAATATCCTGATTTTTACTCGTTCACTTCCTGCTAATCACAGAGACGGACACGTCATGGCATGATAAGCCTACTTCTCCGGTTTGGGTCCACTCGTGATGATTTTAATACAGAATACCACAAATGGTGAGTTTGAACTTCAAAAATCTGGCCGATGCACCTCAGAGCGTGAGCGATGCACGTGCATCGATGCAAACCTGCGTGGATCCGCGCTTTGTATGTATTTGTATCGGTATTCACCATGAGTATGTACTCCCTGAATTTACTTAGATAAAATAGTTGCTGTGCATTGCCATTCTAAATATTATGGTAATTATGTAACACCCTTGTGGATCATACTGACCTGTGTTGGTTTTGATAAAGCAACTTGTAGTCAAAGTTAATCACACTTCATTAATATGCACAGATTCTGTTTTAAATTCAAAATCCTCAGGATTCATACTTGCGTGCATTTGGGTTAAGCTGGTTACCTTTCATTCTTTAAGGAATATCCCCTGAAACCATTCTGATGCCAGTGTGAATTCCATTCAAACTAGTAGTTGTCCATTGCCATAAATGTCCACACAAGAGTTTGGTATTCATAAAAATATACTCTGGATCCTTCCTGGTGTATAGTTGGGTTAAACGAGCTCACATGCACTGCAACTGGTAAATGCACCCACAGGGGTGTACACATATTCAAATCCTTGAGCACAGCAATTCTTCCCTGTACTCCATTGCTGCCTATTGGTAAGACGCTTGGTTCCTAATTTGCGATCCCGGTCGTCGACTATCAGCTAGACCTCGGTTCATAAGCGTTGTGACAGAAGGGCTATATTTGGCAACTCTTCACCTGAAAGACCCCCTGCGAATGTTACGCGATGAGACTTCAGCTGCTGAAAGGGACAAAAACCTAACAGACTAATTACAAACAAAACACCTTCCTTGACCGCCCTGACGTCACTGCTTTTGAGTCAAATAAGTCTGCCTTCACTGCCACTAAAAATGCCACAACATTCCGTGCACTGTCCTTCTCGTTCAGTCATTCATGATACGAGAACATGGAAACATTTTGGTAAAAGATGAATATTTGTGAGAAATATTTGATTAAAAGTTTGCTGTTCACGTTGACCCTAAATCTCCTCTTCAGTATTTTCAAGTGTCACTCTATGTGATAAGTTACGTTCGTAGTAGCCAGTCCCCACAGCAAACGAAAATGGGTAGACCAAACTTCGTGTTCGAAATTCGCTTTCAACATCCAATGCCCTTATTTCAGTACGTATCGTTACCACTATTATAATGACCGTGCAGCTGCCAATGCATGTATGGCAGGTATGTTTGTCATCCTTTTGTTCTCTATGATTGGCCACTGTTATGACGAAGGGTAAGGGGTTATTCCAACAGGACCATATTGATTATATCACGAATCTCGATATCTTCGTCAAAGATAATATTCGTTTGGGGTAGCCATGCAGGCAGCAATGGTTAGCTGCGAGAGTGTTTATCATACACTAGTATGTTGACTCGTTGAAATCCTAACCGCTGAGTACCAACCTAAATCAACAACCCCCTGCATAGGACAATAGGTGTGAACTTAAATACTAGTAGTCGCTATTGTAGATCTTACGTAGGCAACATAACATGTTTTGATAATTTAACCCCACAGGCAGTAAGTGGTTAGTTGCTTACAAGCATGGCAGTAGTAAGGTACATAGCAATAATATATCGGGTATGTGCTTATCACAATCCTCCCATTGTCACAATACAAAGTTGAACAACTAGGAAGAGAATATTTCTTTCTCTTCCATTACGAACACCTTTCAGAATTTAAGTCATACGATGACTAATAAATTGGACGCGTGAATATTTGGTACACTTTTACCAGTTCCACTTGTAGCTGTGTACTTAAGAATAGGGCGTTGTTTTGCTTTGTACGGTACGTCACTGTGCTGTATTATGGGAATATACTGTATATATCTTTGTTCAGTACAGTACTGTATTTCTTTGAAATGTTATACTCCACTGTACTCTGCTACAAGAATGCACTAAACCATTGATGCTTGGAACGGCGAAAAGCAGCCTGAAAACCTTGGTGCAATCTTGAAGATAAACGAAACGTTTGGAAAATATCTGAATGAGAAATGTAAATAAGAACACTTTCAATAACTCTCCTTCAAATATTTCGTAAAATAAATTTGAATTCCTAAGTTATTGTCTAAAATACTATAGATCCAGAAGACAATTTCACTTTGCGCTACTGCATTGCTTCGTGTTGTAGGGCACTTAAATGTACTGTATACACAGCGGTGTACTGTAGAGTAGTGTATTGCTATGCACGTAACGATGCTGAGTTGTATTGCATCACAAGTTGTTTTGCATTAATTTCTTCTGCAAGATACTCCATGCTGTATCATAATATACTATTCGGCTGCGCACTGTATGGTTCTGTATTGTTTGTTTAACGGCATGATACACCACTGTACTATATTATACGGCAATGCACTGTGGTGTTCTTAGTTCCAATCCTCATATGAGCGATAAGGGTATATGAAGTGACACTTTCATTCCGCATGCTAAATTCTATTTACCCCTTCAGGCTGTCATCGGGGTGGTAGATTCCTCTGTTGAAATATGCTGAAGCGAACTCCAATCCGTCTACATAGAAATCTTCAAGTTGTTGAAGTGGTTATCCAAAAACTTCTGCACGAGGCATCTTTCTTAGGAACAATAATGCGATGAACAGTAGATCGAAAATCTTGAAGGGTCAAAGTATGTTGCTTGTGTGTTTAATTTGTCCGAACTTCAAAGAGATTAGATTATTTAGATATAAGCACATTGAATAACAGCTATGAACACACAGATACATACTTCGTTATGTACACACGCAGTCTGTGGTATTTCCAAACGCTGCGGCTTTTTGGCTTGTTCTGCTGCTTATATCGAGAAAGCTAGGATCTCTCTCTCTCTCTCTCTCTCGTAGAGTTTAGTTCATAACACGTTAGCAGATCTAACTGTTGAATTCCGCGTACATCCTCGCACTTAATATACCCCTCTCTTCTTCCTTACAGTAGAAATGTTCTCATAAGTGCCTCCCTATCGTAAGAAGCACCTGTTCAGGTAGCTTTCATCGCCGTCGCCACCAGCTAGTAGCTGTCTTGAAGTACTGCAAGCAGAATACGTAATGAGCTACTTAGTGGTGATCTATTTCTGCAGTACATATTGTGATTATCATGACTGTATATCCAGTGCGTATCATAGATTGTAAACTATAAGGGATTGGAAAGTCAGTCTTGCAGAATTATGAACGTCACGAATGGCAGGGTTATGATCACAGAGCTCACTTATAACCGGTGTTGTGAAGAAGAATCGTGTCAGCACACTGCCAATGGAGTGCTGTCATCATGCACAATCCAGAGAGAGAGAGAGAGTGAGTCTAACTCTTGATGTGGCTGGTCTTACTGTTAACTGTATAGAGGCCTTCATATCCTCGGATTTACTGGTTGACGGCGTGGAAAATCTATGTTGGTTGAGGGTTGTTTTGGCAGGGTATGCCTAATAACCGTTATGCCATTATTTCCATGGCGTAGGGTGCGCTCCTCAAATAGACTTGAGATGTGATAAGATCATCCCTCTATTGTGCCTCGACCCCTCCATTACTTTCACTGTCACCTCCAGACCTATGGTTGCCACGCAACACTGTTTAGCCCACAGGCGAGTAGATCTTCCTGAGCGGTATACCCCCTTCAACAAAAAGGATCACCGAAGAACAACAGATCAGTTTAACCCATTCACAATCGAAGTTTCTTTAGCAAGTATCGTCTGCTGCTCTCATACTTTTGAAAATAACTTAGGAATAAGGCGAAGGTTCATAAAATATTTGAAGGCAAGATCTTGTATGGCATTTCTCCTCAGATGTTTTCCACAAAATGCGTTTGTAAGTAAAATATTTCCAAAATAGATGATGAAAAATGCTTGGTGAACATATCAGCCCAGCCACTGTAAACACGTCTAGATCTTTACGCCCTGCATGCAGACTATAGTTTAGCCTTTTATCTGATCTGACCTTTCAATATTTCTCGTAAATGAGATTTCTGATCACTCGCTATTGCATGTATTTAGCAGTGGTTGTGTGTCTGATTCCGCGTGATACTCCTATGCGTGGTGAGGATGGGTTCCCATAGGTGGCGCTGTAGTCGAACAGTTGTTTGATAATGCTTCAGAACATAAAATCGGATAAATAGGATTTTATAGTAGTTAACGTTTTATTGAAGGTGTTTTAGTGATGTTGATAGCATCCTAAAGGTGGCGCTTAATCGGAAAATTATTTTAGACTGCTTTCTTACCTGTGCCAAGTATATTGCTTATATATTTTAGAACCATACGTGTGAGATGGTGTACCTGAGATACATGGTTGATGTCTCTGATTAGATGTATTTTTTAGTGACATCATTATAGGTAGAAAGGTGACATTCCTGCTAGCACAACTGTCTGTGTTTATCTGTTCTGTAATACGTGATGTAGAATGGAAGTATGGAATCCTGTAGATGGCACTACAGTCGATATAACTATCCACAATTAATGTTTCCGAACGTGAGAATCAGAGAGGCACGTTGCGTGTACTTTCATAGATCGTCCAGTGGTTACTTAGTAGTTCCATATATTTTTATAGTTGTTTATGATTCCTCAAACTCGTTAACGTACTATGGTAGTACGAAGGGAGTCCTATAGGTGGAGATGTAATCAACATACATTCATACAGATGTCAGTACTGGTAGTTTTAAATAGAAATGAGCCGAGCTTGAGAACTGTGTATAAAGGTTGAAATCCAGGTATTGTCGATGTATTAATCTTATACACTGACATGTTTACGTTGACGACATGTTTCCGTGCTAGTTGTGGAGCGTGGCTAGTATCTACTAGTAGTCAGGATCATTCAGACGACATCGTGAGGCCGACGACATGCGGACCGCGTGTCCTTGGTCGCTAAGGACGCGACAGGAGCACTCCGACACTAAGCCCATATTTCTAGACTGTCATATGTGAATGGGCGAATATCTATGACACTGTTCAATTACACTACACATGTATGTGCGCTACTGATTGAAAACTTCCAAATGCGCTTTAAAGGCATTGTCGGGTATTCGACAAGGTGACAGTGGCATCTAAAACTTAAAACCCATTCAAATTCATTTAAAATATACACCACTAACAAGAATTCCATGTAACTATGCATAAGCTACTAGTATCCTTGTCAGATCCCCACGATGGACCAAGTGTGATCGAGAAAATTAATTTAAATTTATTTTCACTCCCGTTTATTGGGGAGAGAAAATAAATTTATATTTATTTTCACTCCCGTTTATTGGGGAGAAAAAATAAATTCGAATTTATTTTCAATCCCGTCTATTTGGGAGAGAAAATAAATTTAAATTTATTTTCACTCCTACGATGGTGCAAGTGTGAACGCAGAAAAAAAAATTCAAATTTTTTTTCTCCACCGTTTTTTTTTTACCAAAACAGCAGAAAAAATAAATTTAAATTTATTTTATCCAACGTTTTTCCAAAAAGTATTTAACAAACGATAAACATGATTCAAGAACGCACCGTCCAACTTCCAGTTTAGTACGACATTTGGTCTTAGTGTGATAAATTCCGTAAATTTCAATGATTGGCTTCGTAGCTTAGGGGATAGTTGTTCGGCCCTAACGCGGCCGACACTGGTTCAATTCACCGACATGAACGACTTTTTTTCATAACTTTATTTCTTTTTCTTTTGAAGATAGAAAATGAAACTTTTTTTATGTCTAATTCTGACCCCAAATATATATATATTTTTTTCCGCCGTCTTCACGTAGTTTGCCCTTCTTCCGCTAGATGGCGAACGTTGCCAATAAACTCGTTACCTGTTTCATTATTAGGGACCAGCCATTGCATGCCTTTACATGCTGGTGCACTAATTAGGCCACCGATGTCAGGCAGGAAATCACAAGTTAACTGTCTGACACAGATGTGTTACCCAGGGGGGGGGGGGGGGGGGGGGGGGCACCCACGTTACCTTTTTCGCGGAAGAAATGGTCGTTTTAAGACCCCCGCATGTCCGCGATTTTGTAAATGGAGGGTACTTTTTTGTACCCAGGAACGAATTATGGGTGGCCAAAATCCCCTTACAATCCATGAAATATACGCGTCTCTGACGCCGAGCGACTCCCGAAGTGACGTTGGCTCCCGGCGGGCGTGGGCTTGCCTTCTGAGTCTGATGCCGCTAAACAGGCTGCTGTTTTTGGAAAAACGGTGGAAAAAAAATTTGAATTTTTTTCTGCCGTTCACACTTGCACCATCGTACAATACCGTTAATTGGGGAGAGAAAAAAAAATTAAATTTATTTTTTCCCGACCACTATAGAAAAGGAAGGAAAATATATTTCAAGCATTGACTAGTTGCATGGCTCTTTTTCCTGTTGGTATGGGGTGTTATCTTTATATCAAATAGAAAAATGACACTGGGAACCGAGAAAGGTGAAACAAGTAGTAACATTTTGACAATTTATCCGATACAAAGTAATCATCGCGTGAAAGGTCTGATGTATTTATCATCAGAAGATATCCAAAACAAAAAAGGGGGTTCACCAGTCGTCCGTCCATGTAGGTGACACCCAAGGGGCGCTAAATTTGCAAATTTCACGTCTAAAATTGAAAGTCCATTAAAAATAACCCGCAATAAGGATTTCATCGTGTATTGAATTGATAAAAATAATTGTGCCCTGAAATTCTTTGAGCCCAGAAAATCAGTGAAAAAATAATTGAGCTCTAACTCTATGAAAAAAATAATTGGGCTCCGGTAGTTTACATGTCAGTACTATTGGGGAAAGAACAAGGATGTGGTAACACTTTTCAAGAAAAATCAACTTTAATACAACAATAAGTAATGTTATTCTTTATTCACACTTTACAAACCATTGACAGGTCATTGGAATGGAATTGCTCTTGTAATGTGGCCAGTTTTTAGTGTTTTAGGGAACCTTTTTCCCCTGAAAGCTATTGAAGAGGGTGCTAGAACAAAAATCGAACATCTCCCAAAAACATAATATCAACATACGCATGCCCAAGGGCACACAGTCCTGCACACCAAAAAAGGGTGAAAAAAGTAAATTGTTTCATCTGGAATCACTCATTTGGGGCTCACATGAGGCTGAGAATACATCTCATAGCATCTAGAACCTCTCTGGCTTCTGGGAGCCTTGAGTGGCCCCCAGACCCCTAGCCGCAATGGCAGTGCGCCACATGCATACAGCCCTGCACACCAAAAAATGGTGAAAAAAGGGAATTTTTTTCCTAAAAACAGAAATACTTTTCATCTGGAGATTATCGATATCAGTCACTTGGGTCTCAGATAAAGCTGAGGATGCATCTCAGAGCATCTAGAAACTCTCTGGCTTCTGGGGCAGCTCAAGGCCCCCAGAGGCCAAAGAGACGCATTGGCAGTGCGCCACATTCAGACGGCACTGCACACAAAAGGATAAAATAGGTAAATTGTTTCCTTAAAACAGAAATACTATTCATGTGGAATCACTGATTTGAATCTCAGTTAAGGCTGAGAATGCATCTCAGAACATCTAGAACCCTCTGGCTTCTGGGGGCCTTGCACGGCCCCCAGAATCTGGTGGAGTCTGGACCCCGGAGCCCCTTGCTGCAGTGGCAGTGCGCCACTGCCGAAAGGCAATGACATAGGGACACCCTACTTCCCTAAAATATACAATATTATCTTCAATAAAAGATTCGAGGCAAGTCGATTTCTTGCACTTTTTTGTACTTCCCTGCGGTAATGAAAAAAAATATTGAGCCCTCAAAATCTGTGAAAAAAAATTGAGCCCCGAAATGATGAGAAAATAATAATTAAGCTCTGAATCTCAAACAAAAGAAAAATTTGCCCCAACTTCTATCCCCCCTGGATATCTAATGGTCATTGCATAAGGGCTGCTACGCATATACATTGAGTTTAGGACGGACAGTTGATCAGCATAACATAAAGGCCTAAGTCAATTTTAGAAATTTGATAACAAAACTTAAGGTGACAAAAAAAGGTTTTCTACAGGTAGATCTTTTCAAAATCCATCAGATACCTTTTTTGTTCAATTTTAGCCTTGTCTAGGAGACATGAATAAACAATATATTCATTCCTTTGTTACATTCACGTTAAAGAAACATTACATTAAACAAATGCAACATCTCTGTGGGGTTGCCAGCATGATTGCATCCCCCGAGAGTGCCCTAACCCTAAATCGCGCTAACCCTAACCCTAACCCCTAGGGTTAGGGTTAGGGCATTCTTTCCGGGGCCCTTTACGGACACACTCACGGCCCTTTTTGTACATTCGGCCCTTAACGTACATGTTTTTGGCCCTTAATGTATGTTCGGACCTTTTTGTACATGGCGCCCTTTTGGTACCATATATCAAATTTTCGTCAAATTTTTAATGACCTTGAATGACCTTGAGCCTTTAATATGAGAAAAAGGGGTTCTAGTGGGTATTAAGTGTGTCATCGATTTTGACTGTGCAAGATATTTAAGATCAAAAAAAGTTCATTAAGGGCCACTCAGTGTTGGCTGCTGTAATAAAAAGGGCCGAAGTCTTTTTTCATTTTTTTTCAAAGATAAGTGCGGGGTAAGGGCCAATATTTATTACACAATCTCATTGGCCTAAAATCTTTTATATAGCACCGAGGTCCTGTGTATCTGATACACTAAAACACATTCTAAGGTGATTTTCAGGTCAAATACCCTTTTTTTACTGCTTTTAAGCCTGTATTAGTTAATTACCAATAATCTGTTGAAACAATCTATTGGAAATCAATGGAGGGTGCATTTCCCTGGAATTTGATATATAAGTCATGAAAAGAGGATTCAGAATGATTGAGCTATAATTAATTTTAATGTCAAATTGGAAATTTACTCTTAACTATTTTCCAGCAGGAAAGGAGGTTCCCCAAGCAATTTAAGCCTTTATTTTATCATCATGGGCCTCATGTATGATGTAGAGCTCCTACAAGATGGCCACTATTGCCTTATCAATGTGTACCGATATGGATATTGGCCATATTTGGGGACTTGTACCTCAATCCCAAAGCTCTTAATTAGCTCAGAACTGCACAAAACCTGTCTTGAGGGATGTAGAGAAGTGGAAAATAGTCAAAGAAAATATATTCATTGTCTGTTGTGCCCCTTATGAGGAATAAAAATTACCCTTTTTGGACGCAAAAAACCCTCACGTCCTTAGCAGTTCTGCTGAAATTCTTTAATACTTTCACAGTCCCTATCTCCTTCATACATACTCCTTTATCTTCAAATAAACTATATTCCTTTAGGATATAATGTCATCTAAGAATCAGGTAGCGGGGGGTAAGTTCGGCCGGGTTAGGGGTTAGCATAGGGGGTTAAGGTCAAGTAAGGTACCATTGGAAAGGTCTCAGTAAAAGAAAATGTTTGGTACCACCCATGACCTTCAGAGGTCAAGTTATGGATTTTTGAAAAAGGTCAAGTTATGGATTTTTGAAAAAAGGGGTAGCGTGGGGAAAGTTACACAGGGTTAAAAGTTACGGGGTATTAGAGGTCACCTATATATTTTTGAAGGTCATTTCTAACCCCCTACTTGTATGACATGTTAGAATACCAAACCCCATATCAGCCATTCCACCTTATCGGCCCACATTGGGGCTGGAAGTTGGTCACGAGGGTTTGTGTCACAGATCTTTCTAAGACTATTTTTTTCTGAAACTAGTATATCTCAAGGGCAAAAGCCCAAAATATCTGCCTACAAAGTCTTCAAACAAAATTTTTACAGCAGTTTGAAGTTAAGGCTATCCAAATTTCAGAGGACCACTCAAAATATGACCTTTATTTGATTTCAGGCTTGTACTAATGTATTGAAAAGGCTAATACCACATTGTATGCTATTTTTATGAAGTAAACTGTATGATGGTTCAAATAAATACAGCTTTTGCATATACTTCACTTGTTTTTTCACCATTTTGCCACTGTTTTGTGAGGTATAGTTTCAAAACTGTAATGAAGTCCTGAAAGTATTGTCTAACTTTAGCTGTAAAAGTGAGAGATCTTTCTGAAAAATAGTCTAACCTATCTCAGGGAAAGGACAAATTAGTGCTCTGGGACTGGCCCAAAAGATGTAGAGCATAAGTGAAAGCATCGCTGGTAATAGCGCATTGATAAACGTTTCGTAAGTTGCGATATTTTTATGTAGAAATTTTTAATTTTTCAAAATTAATATTTATGTTCAGAAATCATCTTAATAGGCCTAAAGACACCTAATTAACTTACTTTGTTAATTTGGACTTCATTGCAGTTGGCGATGAGGCTAGGATTTTTTTCGTTTGTAGGTTGCAGAAAATGGTAGAATTGAAAACACATGAATACAGTCTAAAAATCAAAAGGTTTATTAATGAAACCTGTCAAATACGAAATTAAAATATACATAGATATCACATGCACCTATCCCAACAATCGTTGGCAAGGCTGAGCCACTTTGGTATGTTAAATTTCACCCAGAAGGCACTTCAAAGTATAAAAGTATAAAATGAATTAAAATGAGGTATATCTTCTCGCTTGGCAACACCTTTCAAAGGCTATAATGGTGAATTATATTGTACTACTCATAGTTATTTGACCTTTTCATAATGATGGAAACAATTTCCAACTGCATGAAGCTAGTTTGGACAACATCTCTTCACACTGACCTGCATTGAGGTTTTGACTAAAATAGTTTGTAGGTTTCAGGTCTGCTACCGTTAGATGTATCTCAATGTGAAGCTTTGAAACTAGGTAGGTAAGCATCTAATGTCCATTCTTACCATATATATAGGAAAGTTATACATTGTGCTATTGGAATCACATCAAAATTATCGCTTTGGCACAGCATTGATCAGTACAAAATATGTTTTTTTCATGACACAGATATGGAATTATCACATTTATGATCACATAACGGCACAATGGCACCCTTAAATACTTAAAAGTCTACTCATAAAAACAGAATGAGACAAACAAAATAAACAATGCAAGTTTCCCAGCACTTTTACACTACTACTGAACTTCAAAATGGAGTGTTTAAGTAAGTTATGTAAGTTGCGCAGATCTTCTCCAAAATGATTGGACCTTTGAACATCATTAAAGGAAGTACGTTATGACTAGATTTGAGTAATACTTGCAAACTAAAATCGAACACAACTGTAACATTGAATAAATCACATATATGGAAAGTTATTGGAGATAAAACATCTTCACAATGTCATTTGTGACTCATTTTGAGAAATATACAATATAAAAATGGTTTAAACACTTTAAACCAGCATCCCTTATACTTTTAACAGATGTAATGATTATGCATAGAAGTTATGAAACCTTAACATTTAAACATGCAACAGAACATTTGAAATAACTTAGGAAATGAAGTGTGAATACACTTAGATTGTGCGTTGCCTAACCAGTTATTCACTTCCCATCGGTCTGCTGCATTGCCAGAAAATTATCCAGAGAGGTGGCATTGAGAGTGAAGAACGTTCTAGCAGCTTCAGGCTCATATGCAACTGGACCATTGGGACAGAGGCAGAGCCAATAACACTGAAGACATGGGGTGAATTTGTTGAGTTTCCCTTTTGCATTAGGAGGAAGGAGACTACATTCCTCCCACTTGCATTCACTGCCACACTCTGGGATGCAATTGCAAGTCTAAGTAGCCCTCCATAAACATGGTATGCATCAGATCCACTCCTCACTGCATGAAGCTTGCCAGTGCCCTTCACAGCTGAAATCTGGGCTTGAAGCATGTTCACCTCTTTCTGGGATAAATCATACTCCTCTTGGCCAATCCAAGTGTAGTTTCCAGCTCCGCCAGTTTCAGATGCCCATTTGAAGAAGTCATCTGCATCAGCCATAGGTGTTCCATGTTTGCCTGCTTGCTCAGCCATCCTTTTGACACTGCCCCCAATGCCATCACAGGGACTTTCCTTGGGGTAAGGCCACTGTCTTGAATGAGCTGGTTGGTCTTGCTGCGTGTCTGAGCAGTGATGCCTTGCTCAGCTTGCATAGCTTCGAGTGGCACTACCACTGGAACTGGAGGAAGCACTGGAGACCAGGGTCTATCCTGTACTGTAGTCCCCTGGCTTGGAGATGTGACAGTACTACTACTTGTCCTTGTAATGTCACTTGATCCTTTCTTCTCCATCTTCTTGCAGCTCCTTTGGTATTTCCGTTTCTGAGCTTTGAGATTCTTAATCTGTTCCTCATGCTTTGTAACCTGTCGGTTCAATTTTGAAACAGCTTTTTCGACACGTTTTCTCTTTTGAGTAGTAGAATTTAGACCAGTACCATCCTTCGTCTCATCATCACTGTTAGATCCATTGACAGTTGACCAGTCGTCATCTTCCTCCACATCAGCCTGAGCAGCCAGTTTCTCTTCCAGTCTCTTCTTACGGTGTCTCCTGACCCTGCTTTTGGTTAACCTCCTGTTATTTGCCTTCTCTTCTTCTGTCATGTCTGCTACATTCTTTTGATCACCTTTCACCTTTTCAGTTTCCCTTTTCATGAAGGTAGCACCCAGTTCAGCAAGTTTCTCCGCCCAATATCTTGGTTGCCACTCAGCATTGCTTAGGGAAAGGGGTCTTGCCCGCATAGAATACATTATCCGGCTGAAAAAGTAAAGAAAAGTGTCAAAATAAGCCATGTCCTCAAAAACGTAACGTACAAATGAAACATCACGTAAAGAAAATGTCCTCAACTCAAATCTAGATGTAAATACCCCCCCCCCCCCCCCCCGCCATGTTGTTTTGATTAATTTACGAGAACAACAATTCAAAGTTTTATAAACTTACGGCAAAATACACACAGACATCTTAAAATTTCTGTTAGCGGAGCTTCTATACTACCCTACCCCTGCAAAATGACACTGATTTTTCAAAGATCCCATGATTAGAAATCGAAAAACTTTATGAAAAAAACACTCACCGCTGATTTTGACAATTCTGGCAGCATGGCCTAACATCCCCTCTTGACGTCAGAAATAAAAACGAGGCCATTACCTCATTATTTTAGTCTGTACGCTTGTCGATAAATGGCAATGTCGGATTGCCTAGCAACTTACACAACGTTTGTACGATACGGTTTTTCGAACTTATGCTTCACTGCAGGCTTAGAAATAATTCTTTCTGGATTCATTACAATCGTTATTTGTACTGTGCCTGAAGGTCTTTTAGATGCAAAAAGAAGATCTTCCACGACTACATGTATAGGGTGGTATAATGCGATGGTAAGTTGTGCTTGTTATCGATACGCACCAACCTTACCCCATTTCGAGGTCTGTGGGCCTTTCTTAAAACTTGGTCTCAGACTTTTTGTTATTTTATCGAAAAGTTGAGATGTTTCCGCAGATCTAGAGACCAAAAAATTGAATTCTATTTAATATGGTACATGTCCAGCATAAACCAGCTTGATGTGAAATGTACAAACAAAGATTGAAGACACATGTAAATACCTATATAATGTATATTTCAAAATGAAATATTCTTTTTTTGTGTCATAAATATCAAAATTCAAAATGTTTCCAATAAATATAGATGAGATTTTCCTAATACAATCCGTTTTTTTAATCTTTTCACACAAAATCATAATTTAACCTTTGCTGAGGACACGTTAGTCCGTTTCGCCTTGTTGCTCTTCCGGCCTCAGAATTTTTTTATTTTTTTTACTGGAGTTATGACACAAGTTATGCACGACTCTGATGCACATTGATCCTAGCTATTGGCTGATACCAAGTAAGCCAGTATTCATGCAGTATTTTTCCCTAGGGGGTTGAGGGTCATGCAAATCTCGTTATGTGGACCGATAAGGTGGAATGGCTGATATGTCAATGTTTATGCATCTCCGAATGGCGGTCAAATAGGTGTAGGGGGGTATAAGAGTGTTCAACATTATATCACCTTGAAAATTTGACGAGCTAAAATCTTCATAAGTAGGTCAATTCTTTCATGCTCTTGCATGTTAGTAGGGGGGTGGTCAATGTACATTACAAACCCATGTTACCTGCTAACCCCCTTAATTAGGGGGCAGGGGAGGGGAGTGCCGAGTGAAAATACCCTTAGGTAGCGTGGGGTAAGAAAATTATGATTTTGGTTATCTAACCCAAGGAAATAGGGTTAGATGTTCTAAAAACAGTTTTGAAGAGCTTAGAAGGTCCTTTACCCAAAATAATATGGTGCAGCACCCTTAATTATACCATATATAGTGTTTTGGGGGTTGATAAGTGCAAAAAATAGAAAAATCGTTAATCAGGGCATAGGTGACACATATAACACTTAATCTTTACAATAAAGATGTTTCAAAATTCCCCTAATCATTATCTTTCATTTGCAACCAGGTTTATGCCTGAAGAATGAACGGTTAAAAAGTTATGGCCCATTTTATAATGAGAAAATTCACTAATATGGAACAAATGAGAAACATTTGGCAGATTTTTTTGTGTTTTAGCAGATATCTTCATTCTGTTAGTGCTTAAATACTCAGAACAAGACTGTGTAACAGGAAATATCTTCATTTGTAGCATAGGGGCTTCATTTCTTAGTTTTACATGACCTCAGAAACCAAAAAAACACCTAAAATGACCTTAAGAAAATTTCCAAAAAAATAAAGTTATTTCTTATAAGTAAAACATGAAATAAGGGTAGAATTAAGCAGGGAATTGCAACAGATTAGTTTCAAGCTGAAAAATAAAGCCTTCTTATGGTACAAGGTCATTTCAAGGTGAAATCTACAAATTAATTCTGGTTCTTTTAGACCCATATTTTAAAATTGATAATAATTTGTTAAGCAATGTTTATAGTAATCATTAGAGAATATAATTCCCTACAATTTGATGTATAGAACATGAAAATCGGTTACAAAATGGCTGCCACATGGCCCATTTTATAGTGGGAAAATACCCTAATATGGAATGAATAAATGGTTGCTTAAAGGCACATCGGCGCACAAAGGCCATTTAGTGCCATAAACATTGTGTAAAACAATGGTCCTTTGTTATTGTTGAAAACAATAAAAAAGCAATAGATGAATAAAAATGATCACAAAACAATGAACAACTTCAAAATATAATTTCCGTATAACAGGTTGCTTCAAAAGAAACTATAAATTCTTAAAAGGTTTTACAATTGGTAAAACAGACCAATCTCATGTAAATAAGATAAAATTCTGTCTTGAGGAACCTTTTCAAAGAGTTCCCTAAAGCTATTTACGCTAAAATGTCTAGATTCAATAACATCAACACACTCAAATAAAATATGCTTGACAGTCAATTGACAGTCAAACGCTGTACATTGGGGAGGATCTTCCCCTTTCAAAAGGAAGCAGTGAGTCAAATGAGTGTGACCAATTGGAACTCTTGCCAAAACACTCTCCTCACGTTTAATGATTCTAGAACCTCCAGGCCAAAGACCCAGCTGTGGATGAATCTCATGTAGTTTGTTGTTTACAGTCTCATCCCACTGAGTCTGCCATTTGCGTTTTAAAAGAACATTGATGTGTTTTTTAAAATCAAAATAAGGAATAGGAACATCTGTGACTCTTCTCGAAAGACCAGCCTTGGCAGCAGCATCTGCCTTGTCATTACCCCTAATGCCAACATGACTGGGAATCCAGTTAAATAATATCTTTTCTCTTGGTACTGTACTAGCCAATTGAGGCGTTCCAGTATGTAGAGGACAAGAGGATGTGTCCAGTCTTGGCCCGAAATGGCTTGAAGAGCAGACTTTGAATCAGAGAAAATAATAAAATTCCTTTCATCATCATGTGCCGTGACCACCCTATCAAGAGCTAGATAGAGAGCATGCAACTCTGCAGAAAATATATAGAGGACTTATCTGGAAGACGTTCAATGGAAGAATAATTATCAATGACTGCTGCTGCTGCAGCCTTGTCGTCTGCAACAGAGCCATCAGTGTAGATGAAATCAGAGTCTCGAAAGACATCCTTCACCTCATTGTGTAAACTTATGTACTTGGAAGGATCCGTTTGATCCTTCTTAGCATATGAAAGAGTGAGGTTGACCATAGTAGTTTCAGGAAATTCAAACTTTGCGATGATATCAGGATCAAAGTCCAATTCTTCCAATGACTCCTTAATACGAATATCAAAAGTTGGAATGACTCTTGGTTTTCTACCAAAAAGATCCACATATCGAGGGTTGAAAATAGTATCATAAACAGGGTTATTTGGGTTGGCAGCTATTTTAGTTGCAAATTGAAGAGCAAACTTTTCTCTTCTGAGGTGAAGAGGGAGCTCATTCGCCTCAACACAAAGACTCTGTGCAGGAGAGGTTCTAAAGGCTCCAAGACAAAGCCTCAAACCTTGATTTTGAATAGGATCCAGCAAAGAGATATAAGATTTACATGCTGCTCCGTAAATAAAACATCCATAGTCTTAAGCTTAGAACGAACAAGGGCCCTATAAAGCCGTAAATGAACTAAACGATCCCCACCCCAGTCGGTACTGGAAACAACATGCAACAAATTCAAAGCCTTGACACACTTTTTCTTAAGGCCCTTGATATGAGGGACAAATGTCAATTTTGAATCTAATAAAATGCCAAGGAATTTCGTTTCCTTCTTTACAGGAATGGGGTTATCATAAAGTACCAAGTCGGAATCAGGATGAAGACCCCTCCTACGACAAAAATGGACACAAACAGTCTTTGATTGGGAGAATTTAAAACCATTATTGTCAGCCCAATATTCTATTCTATTTATATGAAGTTGGAGCTGCCTTTCTATAGCGTGCATATGTTTTGATCGATATGAGACACCAAAGTCATCCACAAATAGAGACTTAATTGTCAACACCATTTCTTATTCAGCTGGTGATGCTGTTGATTTTGACAATAAAAAGGGTGACAGATAAAATGATACCCTAAGGAACTCCCATTTCTTGATCATAAAAGTCAGAGAGGGATGTCCCTACTCTGACTCAAAATTTCCTTTCAGATAAAAAGTTTTTAATAAAAAGGGGCAAACGTCCCCTGAGGTCCACACCATGTAAATCCTTCATAATTCCATATTTCCAAGTGGTGTCATATGCCTTTTCTACGTCAAAAAAGACAGACACCACATGTTCTCCTTTTAAAAATCCCTCTCTTACAAAAGTCTCAAATCGCACAAGATGATCCATTGTGCTGCGTGTTTTCCGGAAGCCACTTAGGGCGTCCGTAATGAGTGGAGAAGATTCAAGATACCAAACAAGACGATCCTTGATCATTCGTTTCATGGTTTTACAGACACAACTGGTCAAAGCTATTAGGCGGTAATTATTTGGATCTTTGGAGTCTTTTCCTGGCTTGGCAATGGTAATGATGGTGGCTTCTCTCCAGGAAGGTGGAAACTCTCCAATTTCCCAAATACTATAAAAACCTTTAAAAGGCACTGGAGAGAAGCTTTGGGAAGATGCTTCAATATCTGATAATGTATTTGATCCGGACCAGGAGCTGTGTCATGGGCTTTGCCAAGCGCAGTCCTGAGCTCATCTATTAAGGGTTGATTATATGGTTTGGTATTGTCAGATTGGAATATAAGGGGGTGTCTCTCTTGTATATTTTTGATGCGTTGGAACTTAGAAGAATAATGTGCAGAGGATGAATTGAATGATATTGCCTCCCCAATGGTATTGGCAATATCCCTTGGTTGCGGTATTTTTTGGCCATTCTTTTCAATATGTTTTATGGATGGGCCGCCCCCCTTACCCTTAATTTTACGGACCATGTCCCAGCATTTCTTCATAGACTTTCTGGCATTTAGTTTGGACAAATATTCGTGCCAACTATTCTTTTTGTTGGCACAAATGACCTGTCTTGCTTTAGCTCTTTTTATACAATATTCTTGTAAATTTGTATTTTTTGGAGATCTTTTAAAAACTCTTTCGTTGTAATATAGCTTCCTTACACTCATCAGAAAACCATGGCTTCTGTGGCTTCTTGGGGTTGGGATTTGATTTTGGGATTGTTTCGTTGGCAACTTCACAAAGCTTGTCAATAAATGTTTTCAGCTGGAGACCTCCATCAAGATCATCTTGAGGAAAGGCCTCCAAACACAGGTCTTTAAAAAGATTCCAATCAGCTTTGTGAAACTGCCACTTTGGTGGTCTGTCGTCGGGAGGATGATAATGACTTTTTAAGATGATAGGAAAATGGTCACTGTCATGAAGATCTTCCTCCACCCTCCATGAAAAATCCATGAAAAGTGAAGGAGAGCACACAGTGAGATCTATTGATGTAAGAGAACCAGTTGCTGGATGCAGATAAGTCGGGGTGTCATAATTAAAGAGGCAGATATTACGTTTAGTCATGGCCCTCTCCATGACCTTACCCTTGGCGTCATTTTTATTCCCTCCCCACAAGTAATTGTGAGAATTTAAATCCCCAACAATCCCAAATGGGTTAGGTAATTGGTCTTCTATGTTTGCAAGGTGACAGAGATGAAGAGTGGTGCTAGGAGGAATATAAAGATTGCAGAAGGTAATTGTAGTGTGGAGAGTCACCTTTACAACAATCGCTTGCAAAGGCGAGGTCACATCTACAAAACTCTGAGGTAGATTGCTTTTGATAAATATTGAGACACCACCATGTGCTCTATCCATATCATCTATTGTTCCAGTTTTATTGTAGGCAACATAATCTTTTAAAGTCATTTGATCATCTTTTAGGTTTGTTTCTTGGAGACAAATGACAGGAGCATTATATTTTTGAGCTATTAGTTCAAGTTCCTGCCTATTTGCTGCAAGTCCTCGACAGTTCCACTGAATAATAAAGTCACTAGCCATGGTGAGAAAAAGGAGAAAAGAAAGAGATATGTGTGGGTTAAAATCAATACAAGTGTCATTTTGATGGTATGAGGTGTACTCTCGCCTTTGGTTGGTGTGGCTTTGGTATATCCTCACAGTCCATTGTTTCAAATGACCTCTCTCTGCGGATTTGAGAGAGAGGATCAGATGAACCTTTGGATGGTCTGGAGCCTAAGGAATTTCTCCTAGGCTCCTGCATGCCACCCTGAGAGGCAGTGATGGGTTTGTGTGTATAAGATTTAGTATTTTGTGATGGCTTTGGAGGGATTTTTGCTTTTGCAGTGGTAGGTTCAATGATATTTATAGGTTGTTGTGATGGTTCATTTACTGTTTGTGTAGACATTGTTGCATGAGATGGAGTTGGAGTGATGTGTTTTTCAGGTGTAGGAAGAAGTGTGAAGTCTGTTGCATTGATTGGCCAGGTGATGTCGGTTTGGGTCTAAATTGAAGAGTATTTTGGTTTGTTGACTGTTGCTGCTAGAACATATTATATCTTTTCAGTACTGGATTGGTTCTGGACTATTTTCCTAGCTTCTGGTAAAGGCACTTGCCTTTTACATTGAACAGATTGAATCTCCTTCTCAAAAATCCATTTAGAGCAGGTTCTACTGTACGCGGGATGGCACATTTTATGGGATGATCACAAGGAGTATCTCCATGGTCATCCATAGAGCATTCTGGGCATTTGGAGGGATTTTTGCAAGTGTTTTTGTGATGTCCAAACTGTTGGCAACCAAAACATCTCAGAGGGTTGGGGATGAATGGGGAAACTTTAACTTTCAGAAAGCCTACATTGATTTCGGAAGGAACTGTACTCCCATGGAAAGTGAGGATGATGGTTGCAGTTGTAATTTTGTTGCCATCTTTTGTGATTATAATTTTCTGTGCCTCACTAACACGTTGCTCTTTCAGATTATCAACTATGTCTTCCACAAGAGTAAACTTTAGTTCGCTGCACCGGATGACACCCTTGATGGTATTTAGTGTCCTATGGGGGGATATTTTAACTGGAACATTGACTAGCATTGACGTCTTAATAAGATTTTTGTAATGTGATTCCTTTTCAACCTCCACCAAGATATCGCCTGATCTGAGATGTTTCATTTGTTTTGGTGTCCCTGCTAAGCCTTGGATGCTTTTGGCAATGGCAAAGGGAGATAAAGAGGTGAGTAGTTTTTCTGGAGATGCGGGCTGGATAACTAAAAAGTGTGGCCAGAAATTCTTTGTTGAGGTATTGTCATCATCGGATAGGTAATCTTCTAATGTTCTTTTTTGGGTTTTGGAAGAAGCCATATGAGAGTTGTATTCTTCGTCCGCTGTGGTCCCCAGCCTTACTTCGACTCCAACAAGGGGTATACAGAGGTGCGGGGCAGTGCCATCAGCGCACTCACAATTTATACAAATAAAAAGACATGTACAAACCCTGATTGGCCCATGAGCAATCGCCTTCTAGGAAGAGATCAAGATGGTCATTAACAACGGCTAAGTTGAATGACCACGTCAACCTCCCCCTAGGGCATGGCATTACCAGCCGATTGATCTAGACCGAGCCAAATCAGACCTGTCTAGATGAAATAAGGGCCAAAGTGGCGTGTTGGAGAAAATAGATCCATAGAGCCATCACCCCTCAACCACCAGGATCCCGTCTTCCAATTTCACAGGCCGCAGCCCACGGCAAACAAGCTGCCTCCAACCGGGAGGTACGGGGACTACATCTTAGTCTGATCTCTCCCCATCGACCTCTCTGGTATGGTTGAACCTACCAGGGATTAGAAATCCCAACCAGCATAGCTCTCAGGATCCTAAAGGCACACAAGCCTCTCCACCACAATAAGGTGGTAGCTCAACGGATAGGTCCCTAATATGGAGCAAATGAGAGAAACATTTGCTTTATTGGCAGAATTTTTTTGTTTTAGCAGATATCTTGATTCTAATAGTGCTAAAATATTCATAATAAGACTGTGCAACAGGAAATATCTTCATTTGTAGCAAAGGAGCTTCTTTTCTCAGTTCTACATGACCTCAGAAAGCCAAAAACAAAACAAAAATAACCCGCAGAAAATTTCCAAAAAAATGAAGTTGGTTATTTCTTATAAGTAAAACATGAAATAAGGGTAGAATTAAGAAGGGAATTACAACAGATTAGTTTCAGGCTGAAAAGATAAAGCCTTATGGTAAAAGGTCATTTCAAGGTGAAATCTACAAATTCTGGTTCTTTTAGCCCAATATTTTTAAAATTGACAATAATTTGTTAAGCAATCTATCTAGTAATCATTAGAGAATAGAATTCCCTACAATAGAGATCAGCAGCATGTACAAGTATCACTTAAAATGTGTATTTTCAGGGCTAAGAATCACTGCAGGAATGGATATCACTTACAGCAAACACATCTATATTGTTTTTGTAATTAACAAATTTATGTCTAAATTCTTTTCAGAAAAAAACATAAGGGGCCAAGAACAAGGGCTGTACCCCAGCCCCTCTCCTGCTGCACAGAGTGCGGAGCAGAAGTGGTCCGGCTCCGCCGCCATCTAAACTCTGTACACAGGGATCTGACAGACGATCAGAGGAAAGAAGCTCTGAATTCAATAAATAGCGTCCAGAGAAAACGATCGAAATGCCCTGTCCCAGCCTGTGGGAAATTTCCGTCAAGGCTGCCGAATCACCTGCGGCAGGTTCACAAGCTGCCCTCTGGCAGTCTGGCCTTTACCCAGTATATGAGGGAGGCTTGTGAGGCCTGCTGCACCGGAGGAAATTGTTGATGAAACACCAAATCACAGGATGACAGTTGTGGAGGGTATGGGTCAATTTCATTTGATGTAACTTATCAAAGTTGTTGATGAATATCAATTCTTTTCTCTCATTCAACCTTTTTGTATATAGTATTTCAAGATATTACAGCATAATTGTTTAGAGAGGCAACTTCTTAAAACATGTACCTTTGCTGGGTAACTCCCTAATATACACATGAAATTATCACACAAATCAGATATTGCATCAGCTTATCCGATCAGTCCTGTCCCTTTTTGTCTGGTTAATACATTGCTTGTTCTACACATTACACTCATATTTGGTACCCTTTATGTTTATTTGTACTAAAATTCATTCCTTTGTGTTATTGAGTGTTTTTGCTGAGTACTTAATGTTATAAACCTTGCTTTGTTTTCAGAAAGTTAAAGTCTGTGCATATCAAAAGGAATTTGGGTCCATTTAAGGCATAACTACTCTCATTCTCTAGTTATGAGGGGTCAAAGTAACCCTAATTCTAGGTATTTCAGTCGCGACACCAATAAGTCCTTGGCCTTGACAGGTCAACTTTTACCCTTCATAACTTAATCCATAGGCTTTCTATTAAGCCCAAACTTCATATAACTCTTCATTAGACCCCAGTAAACATGCCGATGGTAATCCAACCATTGGTGCGACGTTGGGCCAACGTACTAATGTCCGCCTGCCCCAACATCGGGCCAACGCTGGCAAATTCTAAAAATAGCATTTCTGTGATTATCCAGTTGCCAAAAATATGGTTGGCATGCCAACCGTTGACCAACATTGGCCCAATGTTGGAATGATGTTGGCATTATGTCCCCAACATTGGCCCGATGTTGGGGCAGGTGGACATTGGTACGTTGGCCCAACGTCGCACCAATGGTTGGCAGATGGTTGGCCCAACATTGGCCCATCGTCGGCCCAACATTGGCATGTTTATGGGGGACCCTGCTAAAGAGTTATTTACCTTAGGAATGAATGAATGAATGATTGCTTAAAGGCACATCGGCACACAAAGGCCATTTAGTGCCATAAAATTTGTATAAAACAATGGTCCTTTGTTATTGTTGAAACAATAACAAAGCAATGGATGAATAAACATAATCACAAAATAATGAACAACTTCAAAATATAATTTCCGTATAACAGGTTGTTTCAAAAGAAACTATAAATTCTTAAAAAGTTTTACAAGCGGTAAAACAGACCAATCTCATGTAAATAAGATAAAATGCTGTCTGGAGGAACCTTTTCAAAGAGTTCCCTAAAGCTATTTACACTAAAATGTCTATTTCTGGATTCAATAAAATCAACACTCTCTAATAAAATATGCTTGACAGTCAATTGACAATCACACGCTGTACATTGTGGAGGATCTTCCCCCTTTAAAAGGAAGCAGTGAGTCAAATAAGTGTGACCAATTCGGATTCTTGTTAAAACACTCCTCACGCCTAATGATTCGAGAACCTCCAGGCCAAAGACCCAACTGTGGATGAATTTCATGTAGTTTGTTGTTTACAGCCTCATCCCACTGAGATTGCCATTTGCATTTTAAAAGGACATTGATGTGTTTTTTAAAATCACCATAAGGAATTGGAACATTTGCGACTCTTCTCGAAAGACCAGCCTTGGCAGCAGCATCTGCCTTTTCATTACCCCTAATGCCAACATGACTGGGAATCCAGTAAAATAATATTCTTTTCTCTTGGTATTGTACTAGCCAATTGAGGCGTTCAAGTATATAGAGGAAAAGAGGATGTGTCCAGTCTTGGCCCGAAATGGCTTGAAGAGCAGACTTTGAATCAGAGAAAATAATAAAATTCCTTTCATCATCATCTGCCGTCTCCACCCTATCAAGAGCTAGATAGAGAGCATGCAACTCGGCAGAAAATATAGAGGACTTATCTGGAAGACGTTCAATGGAAGAAAAATTATCAATGACTGCTGCTGCTGCAGCCTTGTCATCTGCAACAGAGCCATCTGTTTAGATAAAATCATAGTCTTGAAAGACATCCTTTACCTCATTATGTAGGCTCAAGTACTTCGAAGGGTCCGTTTGATTGGCATACGAAAGAGTGGGGTTGACCATAGCAGTTGGATATGTCCATGGAGAAGTTTCAGGAAATTCAAACTTTGCGATGATGTCAGGATCAAAATCCAATTCTTCCAATGATTCCTTAATACGAATACCAAAAGTTGGAATGACTCTTGGTTTTCTACCAAAAAGTTCCACATACCGAGGGTTAAAGGGGCGGTAAAGGCTCACAAACATATCAGCTTATATGAAAGTAATACACTTCAAGAACAGGATGCTACCATTCTTTTTCTCTCAGTGATCCCGTGGGGGGAGATTTTTGCGTATTGTCATCCTCCTGGACAGCCTCTGCCAGCCACTGGGTGCGGCCATGTTTTTCAAGTGCTATCAGCTGTGCCACTATTGGGTGGCAGGGATCACATCCTGCCTCCAAGCTACCTCTGGGCATAGTATCTAACAGCAGTGCTCCTGACAAGAGCTCTCTGCACAAGTTGCATAAAAACTTATATCAAACTAGAAAAATGGTGAAATCATGTGCGGCAATTGGCTGTAAAAAAAGACACGGTAGTGGAGAAAGCTTTCATAGATTTCCTAGCAGTAAATTTAGACAGAAACAGTGGTTAGCATCCATGAAACTTTTAAACCCACCTGTCCTGAAGTATGCATATGTATGTTCAGACCACTTCACTGATGAGGATTATGTCAGGAATCACACACTGCAGTCAGGATTACTTAAGTATGCAGTTAACAAGGTTCTGAAGAGGGATGCTGTGCCAAGTGTTTTTGCTTTCAACTCTACAGTATCAACTGCTAACCAAGGAAGAGCAAAACGACAAAAGCAGAGGGACAGCAGACAGGTGAGTTTCTTAGCATTATACAATAATTGTCTAACACACACACATACATACATACGTGTATATATATATATATATATATATATATATATATATATATATATATATATATATATATATATATATATAGATATAGATATAGATATATAGATAGATAGATAGATAGATAGATAGATAGGTATAGATCTCCCTCTCTCTCTCTCTCTCTCTCTCTCTCTCTCTCTCTATCGTACCTGAGTAGGTAAATCTGGACAGGAATTATTTAAATCCTAATCATTTTAGAAGGTTTAGGTACTTGTGAAATAGGTGTGTTATGGTGGTCTCTCACACTTCTTCAAAAAACAGAAACAGTCACAATTGATACACCTTTTATCATGCTCCATGCAACTCTTATTGCATCTAATCTTACATTTTTCAAGGATATAATATCTGGTAACCGATTTTCATAAATCTCTTATTTTAACCAGAAGTGTTCTTGCAATCTATCCATTTCAGGATTTATTTACTTTATTGGTATAACTTTACTAGTCTCAACATGATTTACCTTCATTCAGTTGCTTTACGAATATAAGCACAGGTATATGCATTAAATAAGCCAGCATGAGAAGGGTAAATATCATTCCCTATCTTACAAAATTGAAACAGCTAAGGTTATAGTCAGTCATACCCCCATTTTCACTGAGAAGAAATACATTTTTAAACAATACTGCAATATAGAGGAAGGTTGAAATCAAAATACCTTGAATTTCAAGTGACCCTTTCTTTTATTTAAGATAGAATCAATGACATTTTCATTTACTCATTACCAACCTTCTCTAAATGACTTATGATTAATAATCATACTCTTCATTATTTTGATCTGATGTACAGATTTTATCCTAACAGCTAACTTTCAGGGTGAATGGCCTTTTAATCCAAAAACTTTTTATGGCAATTTTCATAGGTACCTCAACATGGTCTTTATTTATCCACTGAGAATAGACTGTTCAGTATTTTGTTAGTTGTCTTACAACTGGGGTCTTGTCTTATGTCTAGGTCCCTTGGGTAATAACAAAAGGAAGTAAAGGAAAGGGACACGCATAGGGTAATTGACCTTGTCCAATTGGCATTACACATCTAGACCCCATGGGACACAAGTTAGTAAACACAGGAAGTGTCTATAAGAACTGGGAACAGCAACCATCTTCATTTCCTTTAGTATTTGTGTACATATTTATGAAGATTATACAAAAGAAATATGTCCGGAATACCTTTGGAAGGTGCTTGATAATTTAAAGAAGGAAAGAAGGTCAAAAAGTAAGTCAGGCAAGTCACATTTTAGCAATATTTTGATTTTGCTCCCTAAACAAAGCAGAGAAAAGTTTGGAAAAAACATAAGCAAACGCTCATTTGCTAGCTACTCAACAACTCCCTGATTACTTGTACAGATTTCCTTTATTTTTGTTTCTTTTTGAAAAGAATAATTAGGGGTTTAGTTTAATTTCATTTGACTGCCAACTTGATTCAAATGGCCACCTTTACTTCTTATTAGGTAAAATTTAAAAGACCTTAGCCTTTCCCATGTGGAATCTCTACCAATATTCAAGTTGATGATTTTATGTATATATATATATATATATATATATATATATATATATATATATATATATATATATATATATATATATATATAGATAGATATACATACACACACATATATAGTTGTGAGGATTTCTGACAAGCAGCAACAGCTAGCAACACAGAATAAAATTGGAGTGGTTTTTATTATATGCTCTCCATGTTTTCTTTTTCATTTTTTCAGTATATACAGAGTGTGTTAGTGTCCCACTCAAGGAACTGCTGCCTCAGTGACATGGATGAACATAGAGCAGAAAGTGATGGGTCCCCTGCCTTGGATTCTAGGTGAGATTTGTGGATACTGAATTGAATTCAAATTAATCCAAATGATGACCCTAGAAAAAAAATTCAAGAAGAAGGCGGCAATCTTTAAGGACATCCCTAACTCTGCATTGATAATATTCGCATACAAAATCCTATTGACATTTCAAAGGCAAAATACAGCTTGCAGTTAATTTAAATACATTTTAAAATAATTCTTAATAAGCATATTCATCCTATTTGGGGGAGATGTCACAGTAAACAAGCGCTTTATCTGACCTGCTCATTTCTAAAGCCTCTATGAGAAATTAAAATAATATAGAAATAATTTGAATGATTCACTTTCATTGTTACTTGACTATCAATGCATGCATTTCGATTGAGGCTCATATGAAATGAGTAAAGGTGTGTCTTGTGTTTATTTTCTGCATACTTCTTTGCAGTTAATGAGGTCCAAATTTTTGACTAATGTTTTGTTGTGCTTGGACTAACAACTCAACATCAAACCCAAACCCTGACCAGAGTACATACCCGAACTTACATGCAATACTCATTTTACTTTTTCTTCATATTATGTTACAGCCCCCCAAGCCCAATACAAGAAGCAACTATACTGCAGGGAAGTCCACCAGAATCTGCCAACAGTATAAGGGAGCCTACCAATTCAGACTGTGAAGAACCTATGTGTACTGAATGGGATGAGACAGTGGTTGAAAGGTAGGACTGCACTAATCTATGAATAACATATACCGTTTGGCTTTTTATGTTAGGTTTAGTAACTAAAGGGATGTTTCTACTCATTTCCCTCAAGTAGGGCTGTTATTGATGTAACAAGAAGTCAAGAATTGATCGATCGAAATAATTTTTTCAATTAATCAAAAAAGATGTCAATTGTAATGCCAATAGATTGAGTGTAGAGCAGGTAATTTAAATACATTTTAAAATAATTCTTAATTGGCATATTCATCCTATTTTGGGGAGATGTCACAGTAATCAAGCGCTTTATCTGACCTGCTCATTTCTAAAGTCTCCATAAGAAATGAAATTAATATAGAAATAATTTGAATGATTCACTTTCATTGTTACTTGACTATCAATGAATGCATTTAGATTGAGGCTCATATGAAGTGAGTAAAGGTGTGTCTTGTGTTTATTTTCTGCATACTTCTTGGCAGTTAATGAGGTTCAAATCTTTGACCAATGTTTTTGTTGTGCTTGGACTAACAACTCAACATCAAACTCAAACCCTGACCAGAGTACATACCCGAACTTACATGCAATACTCATTTTACTTTTTCTTCATATTATGTTACAGCCCCCCAAGCCCAATACAAGAAGCAACTATACTGCAGGGAAGTCCACCAGAATCTGCCAACAGTATAAGGGAGCCTACCAATTCTGACTGTGAAGAACCTATGTGTACTGAATGGGATGAGACAGTGGTTGAAAGGTAGGACTGCACTAATCTATGAATAACATATACCTTTTGGCTTTTTATGTTAGGTTTAGTAACTAAAGGGATGTTTCTACTCATTTCCCTCAAGTAGGGCTGTTATTGATGTAACAAGAAGTCAAGAATTGATCGATCGAAATAATTTTTCCAATTAATCAAAGAAAGATGTCCATTGTTATGCCAATAAATTGAGTGTAAACACATTTTTCGGCCCATTCACCATTTGTTTATCCTATTTAGCAAACACTTATAAGAGATTTGAATAGAAATTCAAGTATAAACCTGTGAATTAATTTCATTGTCTTTGCATTGTGAGAATCTAAGGATCCAGGCTACAAAAATAGTGTGGAACGTGAAAATATGTTTTATTAATGCAGTTCTCCAAAGTGGAATTGAAATAATCAGAATCCAAAAAAATGGCAATGATTGAATAAAAGAAAAGCTTAGGTGTTATACTTTTCAACTCAAAAAGTGGAGGCTGTAGCGATCTGTTTTCTGTTTAAACTGGCCAAGTTAGGGGGTTTCAATTTCAATTTTGATATGGGAATCGGTGGATAGGTAAGTGCATTAATTTCAAAAGTGGATGGTTCATATATGATTAACTTAAATTTCAACCTCTTTTCCTCAGCAGTTACTTTCTAAATGGCCACCTTGAATGATTGTACTTTGATGACTGAAATTTTGCCTGTTTGACTAAAAAAATAACTTTGAAAATATTATTTTCAGTGTTTTAGAAGACATCTTGCTAGCAGAGTCAGGGACCCAAACCATGAGTTTCACCTCAGAGTTTTCCTGTCAGGTAAATAAACTCTTTTTGGATTGTCTATGGAAATGTACTTGTTAACATGGATCTCAATAATTTGGTGCAGGGACATGGCTGCATGTTGTAAATAACACCAAATGTTGGGAGGAGACAACTCTTCATGGTCTAGCAGATTCAGAGAGTCAAACCTATTTATTGTATGACAAGTTTACTACTTCTACCCAAAGTGAATAATATCTAACTCCCCGGTTTCCAAACAAACTCTTCAATTCCATCAATTTTACATTATCATTTTCTCAGCAAAATATTTGTAAGACATAGATTTACCTCTTTAAATTTTGAATCTGGTATTTTCCCTCTGTTGGACTAGTAACTAGTTTGAGTGGCTTTAACAGAATTCAGCCTGGCTCTAATTTCCACCTACGTAAAATCTGATTTTTGGTCTACAACATATGTCAGCCATAGTCAGATTGACTCTTCTGTCCTTGTTAAGTGTTATTGCTAGTCATCACCAGGCAATTTAAGATGAAATCCTGAATACCAATGAAATCTCAAGTATTCAAAACCATAAGTTCACCAGATAAAATCAGAAACAAAATCAGAATGAATTTGCCAGGGTTTTCCCATGATACTACAGGTGTTCCGGTATACTGTTAAACAAAATTTGGGTTCAGGCAGTTGACCTTAAGGTCAAGGTCAGAGGTAACAGTGTAGGGAAATCTCCTCAGTGCACAGTCTCTAGAATGAAGTTGTACGAATGTTTGAAATTATTGTCATACATGTATCTTATGAAAACCTCTTGTCATCTCAAATTTTGTTGAGCATTACCTCATGGGCAGAGTACCTGGCGAAAACCACCGCCTAACCCAAAGTCACTTGCGACTTTCCCACATGCCTGGGCCAGGATTCAAAACCCAGACAGTGTAGAGAGACAGTGTGCAGTCTGTGCCTACGCCGTAGACCACACAGCCGTCAGAGCGGGACTTTTCATCTCCCCACAATAGGGCATGCCCTGATGGCCGTGTGCTCTAAGGCATATCAACTGACTGCTAACTGTTTCTCAACATTGCCTGGGTTCAATTCCTGGCTGGGGCATGTGGGAAAGTTGCCAGTGACTTTGGGTTAGGCTGTGGTTTTCGCCGGGTACTCTGGTTTCCGCCAGCAGTCACAACTGGCTAGTCAGGAATTAACTGCAATATGGCAGAAAAAGTGACAGAAAATCAAAATTCCAAATTCATCCCTCCCCACAATAATAGTATTATACTGAGGACTAAATACATTAAATTACACATTTGTTGCTCAAAACATATATGTTCTTGATGAGTTTTATGAGGATGAGTGAGTTTCATGGGAATTTCTAATGTATACAATACTTTACATTTTGACCTTTATCTTTTGCAGGTTGACCCTCTACTTATTGAGCTCGAGTATTGTGATAGGATAAAGAGTAATATGAGTCATGACCATGGCTACTCTACAGTCCAGCTTGCCTCAACACCTTCCACTTCTCCACGAAAGATCTTCAAAATACCTGTGCCTCAGAGTGAATGGATTCCATTTTCTCCATGCAAGACCATCAACAATTCACCAATTAAACTCACTGCACCTCTGAGTGATCCTGAGAGTATTACTGGATTTGAGGAGTTGGATGACAGCAGAACTTCTATTGGTACAAATGTTGTAAATTTGACCAGTGCATCCCAACCATCATATGACCCAAGCCCTGAATGCAGTAATGCAGACTCTGAGCATTTCAATTTTGAAAAAACTATTGATTACACCAGGGAAAGAAAATTCATAGTATCTGAAAGTAAGCTTGACTCCTTATTCAGGTTCTGCAGTGACTGCCAGAAACCACTTTTGGAACCAACCAAATGTGTGGTTGGCACAGATATTGTGTACAGAGTGGAATGCTTAGATGGACATACGAACATATGGAAATCAGGATATGAAGATGGCTCAATGCCCATCAACAATTTGCTTGTTGCATCATCAATACTCTTCACAGTAAATACCTATTGCAGTGTTCAAGAATTTTTTGACTGTTTGAATCTCCAATTTTTTTCCCACACTACCTTCTATGAATTACAAAACAAGTTTCTTTTTCCTGTAGTGAAAACAACATGGAGAGAACACCAAGAGCAATTGTTTCTTGATATAGGAGACCGCAACGTGAGGCTAAGTGGAGATGGTCGCTGTGACACGCCAGGTCACTCGGCCAAATATGGAACTTATAACTTGCTAGATCAAGACACATCTAAACTTATTCACACAGAGACTGTACAGGTCACTGAGGTTGCGAATTCAGCATGCATGGAGAAAGAGGGCCTCATCAGAGCTTTGAACCACCTGGACAACAACAATATCAACTGGACTCAACTAGAGACGGATCGCCATCCGCAGATTCAGAAATACATGCGTACAGAGCAAAGCGAACGGGATCATCAGTATGATGTCTATCATGTTAGCAAGAGTACAGGCAAAAAGATCATATCAGCCGGCAAAAAGAAGGAAAACGTACATCTGCTTAAGTGGGAGAAGGCAATTATTCGCCATCTTTGGCATGCTTCCAGGACATGTGATGGTAATGCTTCTCGACTGATTGAGAGGTGGACATCTTTAGTGCATCACACCACCAATGTCCATAGATGGTCAGGAAATGAATACCTACACAGCTGTGAACATGACCCACTCACCCGTGAGGAACAAGCTGAAAGGCTCTGGCTTACTCCTGGATCACCAGCTCACGAGGCCCTGAAAGGCATAGTGTTTGATAAAAGGCTCCTGAAGGACCTACACAAGATGACAGCATTCTGCCACACTGGTGCATTAGAGGTGTTTCATTCCCTCCTGACAAAGTATGTTCCTAAACGGAAACATTTCTCCTTCGAGGGAATGGAGGCAAGGACACTTCTTGCTGCATTGGACCATAATATCAACATAGACAGAGAACAGGCCACTACCACTGAAGGAAAACTGCGCTACAAAGTGGTGTTTCCCAAAGGACAGAAAACCTGGGTTGCTAAGCCTATAAAAGAGGAGAAGAACTATGCATACAGGTTAAACATGATTGATAATGTACTACAGGCCAAACGTGAAGGCGCTCCAGTAGTCATCCCAACCAGGTGTCAGCGTCAGAACATTGCTAGTGTACCACGTCCTCCAAAAGAAGAGGTGATCCAGAAGCATATGTGTAGGTTTACAGTTCCGGAATCTGTTTGATTGGACACTGTATGAGATTGGCCATGAAAATCAAAGGCATAGAAGTATTTTGGCTGGCACTGATCAGGTCCCACCCGGAGCATGTGAGAATGTTGCCAGTGACTCGGGGTTATGCAGTGGTTCCGCCAGGTGGTCTGATTTTATACAACAATTACAACCAGCTGGCAAGTCATAACTATGCCGCAATATGGCAGAAAAAAGGGGAACTTAATTCCAAATTTTGACAGCATAAATACCATGAAATCATATGAATTACATATGTTTTTCTACCACTATGAGGCTGAAATACCCATTGAAGAAATTTCATTCCCAATAGGCATTCTCAATGGTCATTGGGAATCATTTTATGACCATATTTGGTAAAGATTGCCATATATGGAACGCTGCGCTACTTTCGTTGCTTAGCAATGTGACCTAGAAATGCATGAGCCTAGCTCAGAAATGCTCATTATTTTTGACCTCCTTTCTGCGGGAATGTTCGTGGCATGTAATCAAAGACGCAAGTATTCCTTAGAACAGTTCTTACCATGTATATTTATTCTGTGATACATAGCAAATAAAAAAAATTCCCACTTCAGTATAGGATAACAGCCTTTCAACACTCTGTAAGAAATTTTATCTGGGAACTATTTACTGTGCAGAGGCAACTCAGCGTCCATACTTTACTTTTGGTAGCTTTTCCTTTAATTGTTTTAAACTAACTTTATCTACTACATAAGATTTGCATATTTAGTAATCAAATGCAGAAATACACAACTACCCCCGATTTTAAGCTTAAATGTGGAGTTCCTAAGGTGGAGTTTCCAAGGAAATGGTTCACCGTTAACCCTTTTGAAATCTAATCAAAGTAGAAATTGTTTAGTGCTGTTATCAGATGGGAAACCATGATTTGATAATACATCTTGTACATGCCATTAAAAACTGTATAGAAAAAATGAAGTGAACAGTAATAAAATTTGTTCTTACACTTGTTATTCACAATAATTTGATTTGCAGTTTGTTTTTTATGCCAAAGTAATATATTCTATTGAGATATGCTTGTCAACTTAAGTGGAACTAGAAAATCTCTTCTGTTTTCATTTTGTTCTGTAGTTGAAACAACCAGGAATCCAGAGGCAAAGTTAGTTATCAGCCTCCAAGAAACCAACATATAATCCATTCACTTCAGGGTATGTGTTCCTTATAGCTTTGACAACACAGGATGGTACAACTCTGCGAAGACCTTTTCCAAGTTTCTTGTGTACCCAGTAGGTGAACTGGCGGTAAGCCTGCAGCCGCAGAACTCTGCAAATAAAGTAAATAAAGTAAGAAATGCATAAGAAGAGTGATCATCCATTGTGAAAAACTTTTACTTTATCTTGAAAAGTTTCAGATGAAACACTGCATCACAGGACCACTAATTAGGGAACCCTATTTGTTTGTCTCAGCTTGGGTCAAGTTGGAAACATTCATTGAAGCATTTCTACCTGGTATCAGAATGAATACTGTACACAATCAGTTATCTAAAACACAGATAATATATTTATGTTCATTAAAAACTAAGTTTCTCTACCAATGCTCTACTGTTGATCATATGCTGAAACAATACCTTCACCCCCAGGTGTCAAATTGCAAAAGTTTGAAATGGATGACCCCCCCCCCCTTTTTTTTTTACAGGATGTGAAGCCCCCTTTGTGAGTTACTGGATCTGCCCTTGTTGCCTGCAGTACTCTAGTGATAAAACATTCTCGCCATAAACCAATATAACCAGAGAAGGAACCCAAAAGATAAGGTAAGATTGAGTAATAGTAACTTGCTAGATTACTATAGATCAGAGCATAGGAGATCTAAGAGAAAGGTTCGGATTGCAATCAAAAGTATTTCTGTGAAAAACAACACCTCTCAATTGTAACATTTAAAAGTGCTATAGAACCCACACACAAGATCATAGAAGCCATGCTAAGGTAAGGGAAATAAGATATTTTTCTCAGTTTACTCAAAACAAGGTAATATTGAGACTTGAAAAACAACCTGGTTACAAATACAACTTTCCCAACACTTTCTAATATCTAAAGCTGATGAATTCCCCTTCAGTTATCTTCAGATATAGATTCATTGATAGCAATAGTTGATAGGCTTCATAAATTGGTGTAGAATATTCTCAAAAAATCCCTGTATACTTACTTGTTTTTATAGAGTCAGCACAAACACATGTGTGGATTTAAAATAAATAATATTTATTAATAGTAAATAATGATTTTTACTATATACAAATAGTACATATATATACAGCAATATACATCATCATGTTTATATTACATTACAGATGGATACTTTATTTATTGGTGACAATAAATATCTTAATGACCTTAATCATATAATACCCGACAGTACATAGCATATATAATTAATAGTATAGCATATATAAATGCTTAATGTATTTTATGTTTTAGTATAACAGTTGATATTTTTATACATTAAAGATAAATTGATCAAGCCTGCAATATTTAACAACCTAAAAAGGACTTATAATTGTGGCATGACCTGAAATAGCGCCCAATGTCAAAAATATGCTAAAATAATTCTTCAAAAAGGGAGGGAGGGAAGGGTGTTTATAATTTTGACCACTTCCGTGTCTGCGGGCGCTGTTGTCAAGGAACAGCGTTCAACAGAACGAACGTGACCCACCTACAACCCTGATTGGCTAGAAGTAGATCACGTGACTCACTACTGACGTACAGGAAGTGAGTCTCGTGAACACAGGCATGTGTGCCTCTATAAACTTGATCGTTGCACGATCACTGTTTTATAGAGTCAGCACAAACACATGTGTTGATTTAAAATAAATAATATTTATTAATAGTAAATAATGATTTTTACTATATACAAATAGTACATATATATACAGCAATATACATCATCATGTTTATATTTTATAGCGCGTTGTCAAGGTGATTTAGTGTTATTATTTGCCACCAAGTCCATATTGACCTTTGGAGGCTCACCCGGCTAATCCACCCGGCCTCAAGAGGTCATGACCCCTGAAAATGATCAGATTCATAAATAAAAGTTTGTTTTGAAATATTGAAGATAGTTCTTGCTTGTTACTTGCTAATATGTTTATCATGATACTTGAATCTCACTTAAGGATGATTGAATAAAAAAAAAATAAAAGAATTCCCATGATGCTCTAAGGGAAAAAAGTCGTCTGCTCACTCTTTCCCTGAAAATGGCTGCACATACATATGAGAAAGGAGATGTAGCTTGGTACTGGAAACCAGGAGAAAATGAGAGGGCTGTACTTGTTTCCGGTATTTTAACACCACGTGGGTCACTAACAGCTACCATTTATGAAATGACTTGTTTGGACACTCAAAAAGTATTCTCAACTCCTGGCTGCTGGCTGATTCAGCCTACCATTGTGGAGTTGGGAAATGAAGCCAACATCCAGGAGCTCCAGCTATTGCCAGAAAATGAAATCGCACCAGTCATTAACATATTGGACAATGAACCCATAGAGGACCCTACTGCAATCCCTCCCCCTCCAAAGAAAGGACGTTTTGCAGAAGTTTCTGAGGAAGATCTGGACAACTTGGCCATGGCAAGAATGTCAACCAATGCGTGAAAAATTCAATAAAATATTGTACAAATAACTAGCCTTAATCAAAACTTAAATGCCTTTATTGTATGTGTAATAAACATCCTAAAAACGAATCTGACAGAAGTGCTTGACAACCAAAACAATTATGTCCTTGACCTTTGCCCTTTGAACCCAGAATCAACATTCTATGTTTTGAACCTGTAGGAAATTGACTCAAAATCTCCTTTGTTTCAATCATGCCATATGATATACTGACCTGCAAATGTTTCCTACATCCTTAACATGCTGTCAGAAGTAGATGTTAGACATAAATCCTGCTTTTAATATACTTTGTGCTGTTAAGAGTGCCAGGTTGGTGCTTCCATGCTTAGTCTCTACATACACAGAGGTCAACTTCGCGGTATTGGCTTTTGGGGAGCTGTAAGGGAAAAAAAGTTCCATTTCCGAAACAAACCTGAAGGTGTATGATATGTACACACACCATGAATGAAGTCAATAAATAAAGAGAATAAAAGAATAAAAATACACACATGAAAGATTAAGGAAATGATAATGTAATGATTGTTAAATCAATGGAATTGTGTTGACAATATACTTAAAAACTTTTATTATTATGTATTTATAGAGTGGCTACTACAATCCGGCCAAGATGTGAATTTTGAGATCCTGAAGGAGGAAGACCTAGCCAAAAACCTACGCAGATTGTATGCAGAGGTGCGCACGAAAAAGGGTGACACATATTCCAAATCTGCCTACGGTAACCTAAGAGCTGGGATCCAGCGCCACATTTCTTCCCCACCGTACAACAGGGTATTCAACATAATGACTGGTGATGTTTTTAAACCTGCCAATTTCATCTACCAAGGCCAACTAAAACAAATGAAGATAAATGGATTAGACAAAAGCCAGCACAAAACGCCGATGTCCGAAAATGATCTCCAGCTCCTGAAGGAACATCTGAAGAGCCAGAAACACACCCCCAAGGGATTACAGAATAAAGTGACTTTTGACATTTTATTTCATTTTGGTAGACGCGGGAGGGAGGGTCTGCGCAATATGAAACGTGACAGTTTTGAGTTTGTGATGGATGGGGAGGGTAGGGAGTATGCCAGACTGGCATATAACGAACATGATAAAAACCATGGGGAGACGGACAACAAAGCTGAAGAAACTGACAAACGTATGTACGCCCAACCAATGGAAGATGAATGTCCAGTAGCCAGTCTAAAAGAATACATAGGACATTTAAATTTAAACGAAGAGTCTTTTTTCCAAAGGGCTAACCAGCATTTTCAACCAGGAGTTTTTGGCAGGTGGTACGACAGTGCGCCTGTTGGTCGTTCGTCTCTGGGAAATTTCATGCCTCGCATAAGTAAGGAGGCTGGTCTGGCCAAGAGGTATACCAACCATTGCGTACGAGCCTCCACAATAACCACGCTAAAACATGCTGGTGTAGGTAGCAGTGACATAATATCGGTAACTGGGCACAAGCGAGAGGAGAGCCTCAGTCATTATTGCAAAGAGCCAAGCGACAAGAGGAAGTACGAAATGTCGAATGTTTTATTTCAGAAGGGGAAGTCATCTGGCCCAATCGCATCAACTTCCACTGTCAGTGTAGTGCCAAATAGTCCGATTCGCCAAATAGGCCCAATCGCATCAACTTCAACCAGTGTTGTGCCAAGTAGTCCAGAGCTTTCCGCTTCACAAGCCACCTCTTGTTCAACAGATAGTATAAGTGAGGTACCTCGTGAGGTAAAATCTATGTTTGCAGGTGCCATTTTCAAAGGCCCTGTTAACTTCAATATCAACATTAATAAGAAATAGGAAAATGAAAGAATAACAATAATGAAAATAATAACTATAACTTCCACCTCCAACCTGTATATAGCGGCAATAATGTTCAAAAACATTGCCAAGAAATAACATGCAGATAACATTTGTAATGTAGCATTCAAGGCCTTGTGTATACATGTAAATAGTGTAGGCCTATATATAATCTTTTACATACAGCCACCTTCCTTTTAAATAAAGTTGTTTCCTGGTCGCTGAGAAAATGTCTGGGTGTTTGAAATATGTCAGTTTTAGAAGCCTTGTCTTCAGTATAAATATATGCAGATGTTTTGTAAATATTGTACATACAACATGTTGTTTCTTCATAATAAATCTGTTGCTTTCTTGCTGCCAAGTGAATGTGTTGGAGTTGTGTCATTTTTACCCCCTTAGGTTCTCTCCTACTTGATATTTTACCCATAGTGCTCTCCCCATAAACATGCCAATGTTGGGCCGACGATGGGCCAATGTTGGGCCAACCATCTGCCAACCATTGGTGCGACGTTGGGCCAACGTACCAATGTCCACCTGCCCCAACATCGGGCCAATGTTGGGGACATAATGCCAACATCATTCCAACATTGGGCCAATGTTGGTCAACGGTTGGCATGCCAACCATATTTTTGGCAACTGGATAATCACAGAAATGCTATTTTTAGAATTTGCCAGCGTTGGCCCGATGTTGGGGCAGGCGGACATTAGTACGTTGGCCCAACGTCGCACCAATGGTTGGATTACCATCGGCATGTTTACTGGGCTACTTACATCCGGGTTCTTTAAAGGTCAACATTTGGAATGACAAGTGAAAGTAAGTTGTTTACTTATGAAATAAAACAAACAAGACACTCAACTTCATAAAAATGCATGTCTTAGTCAATTTAAGAACATAAATCCTTAATTTAATCTGATTTAAACGGCCTGCCAGCAATGTTTATAGTATATATAATTAATAGTATAGCATATATAAATGCTTAATGTATTTTATGTTTTAGTATAACAGTTGATATTTTTATACATTAAAGATAAATTGATCAAGCCTGCAATATTTAACAACCTAAAAAGGACTTATAATTGTGGCATGACCTGAAATAGCGCCATAAGGAGTTATGTGCGACATAACGACTGGAATGCCACAAATAAAGTACAAAAGGAAAACACACTGGCGCACTACTGTGGCAGTGTGACAAACTTAGGGCGAATATAATCACGAAAAGCTGTGCTTTTCCACCTGCCGGAAATGCGGATAATTTCCTCAGAAAAATTCCTTGAAGCTAACTCAGTAGTTCTGCCTATCCTGAAAGAATGAGTATTGTATCTTCCTTTTAAACCTGTCAACTCTAGACATTGTTTCAAAATTTTTGTGAATTGGGATCTATTGATTGGTTTACCGTTTTGCGTAATGAACAATAAGCCATCAGATGTACCTCGTTTGTTCAAATAGTTATCCATAGCTTGAACAGGACAGTTTGAAAGATCTTGATGAGGAAGTAATTGAAAAGTTTGTGTACAATGTGCACTATGTTTATACGATAAAAATTTGATGAAATATGCACCTTCAAATTTTTTGATTTGATTAAACCTTAAAGTATGCTTATCTGTATTTGTATATACCACTTCACCACATCTGAGTGAAGTATAATAGGTGAGCAGGAATAACGCTTTAAAAAGTGTTCTGAGATAGTGGCAACTCAGGCAGAATGGAATAGCATCTATGATGCTGTAAAGTACAAACTTGTCAATAGGTTGTAAACGTTCTGTCTGTGAATTGTTTGATAAATATTTTATACCCTCTAAAGTTTTTCTAACAAAGAAAGTATGCGTGTGGTCTGATTGGTTTAACAGTTTGTGCACAAACGAGATAGCAGACATGTGCGAAGTAATATATTGATGTTTATAACCCCTACTTTCTAAATATATTGCAAACAATGCAAGTGTTTCCTCCTTAACTGGCATGCTAAAATTTATATTTAATTGACACTTTATAAAATTGATAAGAGAGTTCCAGCATCTAAGGTAACTTTTACCTGTGGTTGGTGCCAACGAAGCTTGTAATATCTCGTCTAATCTAAGCTGAAGTTTTGCGGTAGCAACTGTTGCGGGATAATCAATGGATGCCTTTGCATATTGAATTTTCCTAACATAACCGATGATACCTGTTGTCGAGAAATAGCATCACATAAATTATTATCCAAGCCTGGTATATGTTGTACATGTAAAGATAAGTTGTTATTCAGCAATACAAGTACGAAAGGGCGAACTATCTTCATCACTATAGGGCAGTTACTTGTTTGCTTATTTAGAATATGGACTACTGCCATGTTATCAGTATGGAAAATTACTTTTGAGTTACGCAATTTGTGTGCAAACATTGAAATCGCAATGTAAATTGGATATAACTCTAGAATAGTAATATTAAGGTGTTGCCAATTAATTGGCCATAAACCTTCTATCCATGAAGACCCAAACGTAATGCCGAAACCAGATTTAGATGCATCCGAGAAGAAATGTAAAGCTTCGGAATTGGCATAATGAGGCTCACGGATGAAAGATTGACCATTATAACTGGATAAAAACTGTAACCACATTTGTAAATCCTACTTTACTCCTTTGGTCAAGCGAACAAAGTAGAACGGCTTTGTTATACCTTTGGTCAAGTCGTACATTCTAAGAAGGAAAGCTTTACCAGTTGTTACGACTGTAGTTGCAAATTGCAGCTTGCCCGTAAGTGATTTTAACTCTCGTAATGTGATTTTTGACATGAGAAGGGCCTGTTTTACATCCTCAGTATATTGAGCAATTTTGTCTGGGGGCAGTTGAGCAATCATTTGTATAGAGTTCAGTTGTATGCCTAGGAAGGTTATAATGTTGGTTGGCCCTTCGGTTTTGTGTACTGCCAACGGAACACCAACGTCAGAACAAAGTTTAATGAAAGCTTGTAGAGATTTGGCACATTTGTTGTAGTCAGATTCAATGAACATGAAATCATCTAAGATTTTTACTACATTGTGGACACCAAATTTGTTTTCCAGTATCCATTTTAATGCTGTGGAGAAACGTTCGAAAATTTTACATGAAGATGCACAGCCCATCGGTAAACAACGGTCATAATAGTAACCTTGAAAGAAAAATCCAGTTAAATGATAATCTTTTGGAGAGATAGGAATGAGCTGAAAAGCTTCTGAAATATCACTTTTAGCCATATAGGCAGGATGACTGACGTTTTGAATGATTTTGATTGAATCTTTCAATGATGCATATTGAACCGTGGCTTCATCCCTAGGTATATTGGTGTTTACAGATCTTTCATCATAGGGGAAAGAGAGATTATGCAGAATACGATATTTCCCTGATTCTTTCTTTTCTCTTAGTGCTAACGGCGAGCACGTGAAATTTTCATAAGGTGGCTTGTTAAAAGGACCAGCAAAACGCCCTAACTTTAATTCACTTTGTACCTTTTGATGCACAACTTCAGTATTGGATGATACAGAAACAGAATTATTGGAGGAAAGTGGTGATTCCTCGCCTTGAAAGTTAATGGAAAAGCCTGTTTTGAAACCGTTGATGATATAATTTTTATCATCGTATCCTTCCAAATATTCACCAAGTTTATCTATTATCATAGGGCTTGGTAGTTTTGAGGTCACTTGCAGCTGTCTGGTGACTGGTTTGATTTTGTTCTGCTTTTGAATGGCACTGAAGGTATGTGGGATGTGGTCTACTACATTTTGGACATTGGTGTTTATAACGGCAATTTTGGGTTTCACACCTGACACCTTGCTTGTGATACTTGAAACAGTATCCTGGTGGGATCTTTGATTGAGATCCGGCTGAGCGAAAGGGCTGATTGCTGGAAAAACTTTGTTTCGGGTTATTGCGAAAAGCACGTAACTCAAGATCCTGTCGAACATTTGACCATGAACATACTGAATGTTCGCGATCCAATCTGAATTGCCTATCATAGTACTGCCAGTTAACATTATGTCTCATGAGATCTTTAATGTGCTGGCTATAAGAGAGGAGGTCAGTAATTTCATTTGGATATTTTTGGATATAAACTGCCAAAAAAATATCAAATGCCTGCGACCATTCACGTTCAGACAAGGTTCTTTTCTTATTTGGTGTTAAGTTTAAATGAGGTTGATTGGAGTGATCCAAAATGCCAAGTGTGTAAGAAGTAGATTGAGAGGGGTAAAGAATGTCATATAAATCTACAAATTTATGAGCCCAGATCTTTTGTTTCAACGTATCTTTAACGCTAGTGCCTATAGGCAATCCTGAGCTGAATACAGGTTTATGACTAGGTGTCCCGATTGTTAGGGACAACTGGGAAAACTCATTACTTTCATCTAAATTCTTTGTTAATATACTATTGCTTAAAGGATGGCCAGTGCCAACCCCTGAGCTAGTTGCAGTATACAAAGAGGAGATACCTCCTTGCAGATTTGTACTAACGGGAAGGCAAGTGCCAGTCCCTGCACTATCTGTAGGAAACAAAGAAGAGTTACCTGTATGTTGATTGGTGGTAGCGGGGTGGCTAGTGCCAGCTCCGCTAGTATATGTCGACCGGATTTGTTGATTAGCGTAACGAGAAGAATCGCCTATCTGTATTTGCTGATTGCCAGAGAGGCTAGTGCCAACTCTTATGCAACTGTCTGTATTTTCGTTAAATTGGCGAGGGAGATAAGTGCCAGCCCTCCCATGAACATTAGATTCTTCTTGTGCTGGATGAGGGAGGCAAGTGCCAGCCCTTGGTTGACTTTCTTGTAGCAATGATAGAGTGGCAGTAAGATCGGCATCTCTACTGCTTTCACCGGGTACTCTGTGCGTTGTCTCTGAGTGTTGTATTATATCATTACTGACGGCATCACACTGTCCTGCTTGTTGAGTTGTGTGGCAAGTGCCATCCACAACCGGGAGATTACGAGCAGTTGAAAGAGTAGAGATGATGGCAGCTATCTGGCTGGACATTTGCGTTTGCTGAGTTGCCATATTCTGAACAATATTGGCGAGCGAACGTAGGTCAACATTGTCGGGGATACTTGTTTCAGTTGCGTCACCAGTATCATTATTGAGATCTGTATTTTCAGAGACTGGATCCTGTTCTTGAACTCCACCTTGATCATTTTGAGATGTGGTTTTGCGAGTTGTTGATTTGCAGTGTTTGCCACTTGCCTGGTTGTTGACAAACCTTGATGGCAGTTTGCGTTTTCTTGAAGAAGCACGAATCATGTTTAGGATCTGTTAAATGATAGTTTGATAATCAAAGAGTGTATTAATACAGCAATAAACTAATCAATTGCATTATAGCAACAAATAAATGCAGTAGTTGAAAGTACTGACAAGAAAATAATAAGCCAACAGCGGTGGCGTTATAGACTAAAGGCAAGCGGCCTACTGACAATAAAATATAAGCCAACAGCAGTGGCATTATAGACTAATAATACACCTACAGCGTAGATGTAAAATAGTGCATACATGGCAATGATTATAATATAATACACCTGCGGCAGGTGTACATAATAAAAATATAACAGAGTAGTGCACCTACAGCGGAGGTTCATACTTATTGCAAATGAGGCATGTGTGCCTCTATAAACTTGATCGTTGCACGATCACTGTTTCAAGTGGCTCCTGAAGAGTGTCTGCCCTGATATCAAATCTTGCAACCAAACCAGCTCGTAGAACAGCTTCAAGTAAAACCACATACTGAAAATCTGGATGATTGGTGATGCACATACTAGTGCTGTTTCTATTCAATCCTTCCATCATAGCCACGCAGGTATCCAATTCTTTGCAGCAGAGACATTCCTGTATCAGAGGCATTCCTTCACAGGTCTGACAGGTGCACCACAACATGCAATTTAAGCGCCAGCCCTCTGTTTCCACATCTTGACCATCAAATTCATCAACTATGTCCATATAATCCACCTGATCACCTTCAGCCACTCTTGGTTCAAAGTCGTAGGGATTTGCATACCTAAACATCTTGAATGTGCTTCAGAGCAGTGAAATATCTACCTCCTAGACAGAGCTACTGGCTTTATCTAATACACCCACTAAGCTGCTTGCCACCCATTTACATAGACTACAGCAGCATGAGTTGACTCAGATCCAAGATGGCGGCTGCCCTGCCTCAGTGGAGGTGCCATTCACTAATTGCAATTTAAGATTTCTCTTTGTGTGGAGCTCTAGGGCTTCTCTGTTTATGACAGATGTTGAGCTATGTTCATGAACTTTCATATAAACCAATGATGTGTTTTTCCCCAAGTTCCCCTTTAAAAATAGTATCATACACAGGGTTATTTGGGTTGGCAGCTATTTTAGTTGCAAATTGTACAGCAAGCTTTTCTCTTCTAAGGCAAAGAGGGAGCTCATTCGCCTCAACACAAAGACTATCTGCGGGAGAGGTTCTAAAGGCTCCAATGCAAAGCCTCAAACCTTGATTTTGAATAGGATCCAGCAAAGAAATATAAGATTTACATGCTGCTCCGTAGATAAAACATCCATAGTCTAGCTTTGAACGAACAAGGGCCCTATATAGTCGTAAAAGAACTATACGATCCCCACCCCAGTCGGTACTGGAAACAACACGCAACAAATTCAAAGCTTTGATACACTTTTTCTTCAGGCCCTTGATATGAGGGACAAATGTCAGTTTTGAATCGAGTAAGATACTGTAGCGGAATGGATCCCTGGCCGAAGGAATGATCCGACTGGACATACAGAATCACCTTACTTAAATAAAAGGTTTCTTAGTTCTCTCGTTAAATGAAATAAAGCTCAGTTGGGTTTCTGACTCTACAATAACGCTTAGCGAAGGTTGGGGATGGATGTGGTGTTGAAGAGAAGACGGGACAAGCAAGTACAAATCAACAATGCAGTTTAATCATCACAGTAAACTATACATACCACCGCACTCGTTCTCTGTACAGCAACATCAACACACAATAGTTCCACTCAATGTAAATGACTATCTCGACATCACAAGTCCACAAAAAGTTTCTTTCTCCTCAAGTATCTGGTCTCATTGTCTGGTAAATCCCGATGTAAATACACACTCCGCTCAGCTACAGTTTCTCTCTATCCTGTCATCATAATCCTCCTTAAGTACACATAATAATCCGTAGAACAGCTTCAGTCTCTATCTTGCTACTTGTCCTGGTAATCGTTATTCCCTGGGTAGTCTAAATCCAGTTCTCTAGCACCTTAATCCGTTTGTAAACACCTCTATCGTTAACTCTCTTCCTTCGACTTCTACTCACTTCGACGATCTCTCCTAGACTTCCACTCTACTCTAACACCATTCTAAGACTGACGATATTCGAATCTAACCTAGTTTCCCGCCCTTCCTTCCAGTCGCACGCGCAGTAATTAAATCGTCCAGGCCGCACGAGCGCTACGTCACAGAGCACTCGAAATAACTAGACACTTTGTAGCACATCTAAATGCCAGGCTCTGCGAAGGCTGAGACCTAGCTTACAATAATACAAGTGACGGAACGTGACCCGTTTCTTAGCCCTGGGGTCATTCCGTCACACAGCCCCCGACTTGCTCTGAATCGTCCTCGATTCTTAAATTTCAAAAATTTCCAAAAAGGGAACTCTAACGTAACTCGAACGTTAACAAGAATCATCTCTCGAAAAAGTTCTAAACTAGTCTGTTATAAACAGTATAACCAAGTGACATACAGGTCACTAAACACAGTATAGTAATACTAACTTCTAATATACACAGTACCCGAGAGAGTGGACAAGTCTTGGACTTCCGGTCCAACTCTCCCAATTATCGCTCAATTTGTTTACTTCCATTATCGCTCAGTGACAAGACTCTTAACTCTCGAATATTTACATAACATGCAAACTCTGCACTGGAGCGGACCACTTAAAAAGAACTACTATAACTACTTGTTAAAATAACGCACTCTCTATACATAAAACGTTAAACGTTAATTCTTAAAATACTTGACTTAGAAAATGTTGGACTCAGAAAAATAGAAACTCTGAGATAACTCTAAGAACCATAAAAACATCGATAAAACATGGCAAGATAAAACAGTCAAAATCATGCAATACAGTGGGTTACTCACGTTACGGCTACCAGCTGTTGTGTCGCTAAGGTCTCAAAATTGTTCGCTTATTTTAAGTTCACCAAAATGTGAACGACTTCGACACACCAGCATAGTCCGAAATCTCTCAAGTGTCACTTCGTTAAAACTTCTTCTTGGTCACCGATTTCTTCCTGGGACGTCATGGATGGCACACAGGTCCGGTAGTTCACAGAGTGGTCAATGATAATCCAATAATAAGGCACAAAATCGTCGTGACTGGTTAATCCGTCGCCACAGACGATTGACGTAGTAGATTGGCACTTCTGGTAATTATCCATGGAAGAAACACAAATCATCGTGACTGGGTAATCCAGCGCCACAGATGATGGACGGAATAGGTTGTTGTAGGAATAGCAGGCAGGTCTAGGGTTTAACCGCCGCAGCTGGGTACTCCAGCGCCAGAATGTAGAATAGAAGGTATCTCACGAGGTAGAGTGGATGGCTACCTGAAAGTCAGACATCGAAGGTCATCGTCTAGTGTTGTCTTGAAGTAGCAGGCAGGTTTTGGGTTTGACCGCCGCAGCTGGGTACTCCAGCGCCAGAAGGTAGAAGTAGACGTCTCACGATGATCACAATAAAAATAAATAAATAAATAAAATGGGTCGCTCAGGCGTAAGATAGTTAGAGTCGCTCAATGCGTAAGATATTTCGGGTCGCTTAATGCGTAAGATCGAGGTTGTCTGTTCTCTCTTGTCCCAAGTTTCTTCACTCAGCGTCCGAGTCGGGGATGAGTTCCGAGTCGGAGAAGGGGTCCGAATCGGAGATAAAGATGATCCCGTCAGCCGTAGCCCGGTCTGCCATCTGCTGTCGCCGCATACCCTCCAACACCCCCCGATCAAAGGCCTTCCTCTCAAGTTCCATTCGGATTTCATCGATGCGCGCCTTGGTGAATTTCTCCAGGTACGTCATCAGTTCATCAGGGCTGGTTCTCACGATGGGGCTCAGCACATTGGCATCGAAGGTGACGCGACGAGGATGCTCGATGACATGTCCCCGCTGGACTGCTCTGATGTCGTAGGCTACCGCCAGGGTTCGCCTCACTTGGACTTGATCTGTTTCTCTGTCTTCTACGGGTGGGAATAAAGCTAGGGTCTCGGGACTTCCCACCATCGTTCGCGGCTTCGAAGTCCGGGCTCCGCTAAGCTCGTCCCACTGTAGCTTCAGGTCTTCCAGCTTTCCGGCTGACTGCTCCTGGACAAGTCGGATTTCTTTCTCAGCTGTCGTCAGCTGCCGCTCACGACGTTCTATCTGGTGCTGCATATGGTCGATCTCCAATCTGCAACTCTGCACCAGTTCTTGGGCCTCCTTGGCTTCTAGTCGGATCTCTGTCACTTGTTTCTGTAAAGCCAGTCTCTCTTGGTCTTGGCAGTGGGCATCCTGCATGGTTACCTTCGTGGCTTCTTTGTTGGCGTGCTTCTCTAGCCGGAGATCCTCTATCGCCCTCTTGCAACACTCTCGGTAGTTCTCCACATCTTTCTCCGCCGCCCTCAGTCGATCGTCAAGCTGTCTCTTTCCTTCCTCAGCTTCTTCCATGTTGAGCAGGGCTTCGGCCAGCATGTGTTCGGTTACTTCAAGCTTCTTCTTGTTACTTGTCGTTGCCTTTGCTGCCTCGATGCCAGCCCACTTGGCCATTTCTTGTCGGATGCTGGTCACTTTTCGCCGCAGCTGCTGGATGGTTCGCCCATCGCCCTGCCGGGCCGAAACGGCCCTCTGCTCTGCCTGGTTGGCAAGGGTGAGCGAGTCTCTCTGTGCTCTGCATCTCTCGCTCAGCTCCTTGTACTGTCGCTCTATTTCCGTCTCGTGCACCGTCATCAGGTCGATTTTCTGTTCCATCTCCGCTTTCGTCTTCAGCGATTCTTTGTGGCTTTCTTCGAGGGCACTGTACTTTTCTCTCCAGAGGTCTTCCACATCTTGCATTGACTGCGACAGGTCTTCTTCGATGCCCTGGATGCGCTGGGCTAGCGCGTCCCGCTCTGCCTCTGCCTTCCTCGCTCTATCTGCATTAGCCTCGTACCGCACGTGGGCCGGTTGCACTCCACGCGATGGTCGTCTCGAGGGTAGGCTCCCGCTGCTCCTGGCTCTCTATCTTGGTACCAGTTATCGCCTCCCCCATAGCTGGGTTGTCGGTATCTCGCCTTCTTTCTTCCTCGGTGGAGCTTCGTCTTCCCACCTTCTCGCCTCCATATGATACATCGCACTCGCCGAAGTAGGCCGCACCATCGGGTCGAATGGTGTCGCTCCCCCCTCTTGCTGGTATTTCTCCTCGTCGATCTCAAGACGTCGGGCAGGGAAATCTGGGTCGTCGACGGCGCTAAACGGGTGCTCCGATGGGTAGAATGGAGCCCCGGGCACGATGTGTCCGTCTTCTACGGCGTAGTACCCCTTATTCCACTTGACTTGTATGCACTCGAGTTCTTCAGCATGATGTTTCAGGTAGTGCATCCTCATCTCGGTAAAGTTGCAGTCTACGTACGTACACCGTCCGCCATGTCCCGTTCCCTTGTAGCTCAGACACATCCACGCGTGTATACCCCTTCCATCGTGCAAGTCTAGGTTGTGTCGGCCCATATCTCGAAAATTCCTCTTGCAGATTCCGCAGTATCCCTCTTCTCGCAGCAAGTGTGTCGGCTGCATGCTCATGTTGTTTTCTTTTGTGTTGGATGGCTTGTTGACAAAAGGATTAGCGGCGATTAATTCGTGATGTGTTTGGTTCGCTCAGGCGTGAGATGAAGAATGGCGGTTTTCTGCTAACTGGATCAATCCGGTGATGCGTTTCCGGGGGTGTGGCACCCCTTGGAGACATCTGATTGGTTCTCAGGTGACCTCTGCGACACTTGTTGTTTTTCGTACTCTTTCACCACCGCCATCCTCCACCATCACCACCGAAATACCCCAAGTCTTCTCGTTCTCCAGCCTCCACGTTCCCGCATTCCATTCAGTTACTGCTTGACTGCTTGCCATCAGCTCGGTTGGTTTCTATTTCGCCGCGCTGAGATTATTTCTGTACTTTCGCCCACGGCAAATTCCTCACTTCGCCAACTAGGTCAAACCCAGCTACTGCCGTGACGTCATGCGGGGACTCCCTCTCACGTGCGGGGAAACCCCTTGGTCTCTAGATGAGAACTCTCACTCGACTTGTCAACACTCGATGCAGCAACAGACACAATTCGCCGCTCTCCACAGTCTCCATTCTCCAGCAGTTTCTCACGCCAGAGCGTCTCTATTTCTTCACCCCAGCAACTTCTTTACGCCAGAGCGAATCTTCTTCTCCATTCCAGCGATTCCCTACGCCAGAGCGTCTCTTCTTCTTTACTCCAGCAACTTCTTTACGCCAGAGCGAATCTTCTTCTCCACTCCAGCGATTCCTTACGCCAGAGCGAATCTTCTTCTTTACTCCAGCGACTTCTTTACGCCAGAGCGAATCTTCTTCTCCACTCCAGCGATTCCTTACGCCAGAGCGAATCTTCTTTTCTTCAGTTTTCGCACTTCAGAAATTTCTTTTGTCTTCACTGTTCTTGGTGGTCTGGATGATGCCGTCACCCTACTCCCCCTCTTCTTTTACGCTACAATGTCCTGATTGTTCTGGGATTTTTCTTCCGGATGCCTTCCTTTCTCGTTTCCATGGCACCCATTTCTCCCAGGTGTCATCATAAGGACTTTCTGTCGGACATTTCTTCCCCATCGTCTTTTCCTGCTGGTACTCAGGCGGCCAGTCACCACTCCAAGTGGTTGGAATCACCATTCTTGAACTAAAAGACATCTAGGGGGTGTGTACACAATTTCGGATTTGGTAATTTACTTGGCGTTCTTCTCACTCTTCAAAATGACTCCTCCAGCTAGACGAATATTCTTCAGTCCTCACGGTGTATTAGCTTTTGAGTTGATGTCAGCATGATCCAGGGTTGTAGGAGTTATCCTTGTTGATGGCTAGTCTTGCCATTTCCCCTGCTACCAGCCGGCACAGCATATACACACTCCGTTCTTTACACTTCCATAAGATCTCTCTCTGCCTTAGACCACCTGGTTTTCTTCACTTTCTATGTACACCCATAGCGCTGCGGAGCTCTTCTTTCTCTCCACCCTGAGGTTCTCTGGGAATTTTCTTTCTCTGGTCTCACGTCAGGTTGGTCATCACCACTTTCGGAGTCTACCGATGTCGGAATCTCGTGTTCTCTCGGCTCATCCTCAGCTCCATCGGTGCTAGACCAATCCCCGGGCTTGACAAAGGTTATCAGCCTCTCTCCATTGACCACTGTTCTCTTTCCTTTCTTGTCTTCTATTCGGTACGTCACGTCGGCCATCACGTCGATCACGGTATAGGGTCCCTTGCACTTGTGTTCAAACTTGGCAGCTCTACCCTGTCTTCTAACCTTGGTGATCAGCCAGACTAAGTCTCCCACGTCTCTCCGGTGGCCCATCGCCCCCCGATCGTGCTGCAGTTTCTGTCGTCGCATTGCTTGACCGGTGACTTCTCTGGCCCGTCGGTGGACTTTAGCCAATTTCTCTCGGAGATCCCAAGTGTGCTCCATCTCGTCCTGCTCCACCAGGCTGGTAGGCAACTCGGACATGGTGAGTGCCAAAGGGACGGTCATCTCCCTTCCAAACAGCATCATGTGTGGTGTCTGTTGAGTGGTCTCGTGCACACTGGATCTGTAAGCCATCAGGGTGAGGGGTAAGATTTTATCCCAGTTGTCGTGTTCTTCTCCTATCAGACTTCTGATCATGGCTCCCATCGTACGGTTGAACCTCTCCACCATTCCATTTCCCTCAGGGTGGTAGGCAGTTGTTCTTGTCTTGCGTATTCCCAGCAATCTGCACACCTCCTGGAACAGCGTACTCTCGATGTTTCTTCCCTGATCGCTGTGGATGGAGACAGGGGTACCATATCTGCTGACGAAGTCGTTCACCAGGGCCTCGGCTACCGTCTCGGCTGTCTCGTCCGGCAAGGCATAGGCTTCTACCCACTTGGTAAAATAACAAGTGATGACTAGGATCTTCGAGTTCCCTCTGGCTGTCTCAGGCAGCGGTCCATACATGTCTATGGCGATTCTCTCAAAGGGCGTCCCCGATCTCACAATGGTCATAGGATTCCTCCTGGTCCTGCCTCCCGGTCCCTTGGCTCTGATGCAGACCCCGCACTGGGCCAGCCAACTCCTGACGTCAGCTCGCATGTCATACCAGAAGTACTTCTCATGCAGACGTGCCACCGTTCGTTTCACTCCCAGATGAGCTGTCCATCTTTCACCGTGGGCTTGCTGTAGGAACTCTTTCCGCTTGCTCCTCGGAACCAGCACTTGAGTGTGAACTTTCCCTCTGTCGGAACTCTCCCACTTTCGGTAGATGATCCCATCTCTCATCTTCAGGCGGTGCCATTCTCCCCAGTAGGACTTAGTGGCTAAGCTGTGCTCGGATATCTCATTCCACCTGGGTTTCTCTTCTCCCCTAGCCAACCTAGTCCAGATCGGCGCGATGTCGGGGTCTTCCTTCTGTAATTCTCTCCACTCAGCATTCGTCCACAGCGCCTGTACTGTGACCGCTGCCACCCTGTGATTTTCCTCCGGACGAAGGCAGGTGATGTCTTCTTCCACCTCTTCAGGTGATTCACTCTCTGTACTCTTTATTTCGGGGTCGCCACTGTCGGAGCTTCTCCCTCTCTCTGGTTGTTTGTTTGGTCGTCTGCTCAAGCCGTCGGCGTTACCGTGACTCCTGCCAGCTCTAGGCACAATTTCCTTGTTAAACTCTGCCAGGGTATTCTGCCACCTGGCCCACATTCCCGTGGCGTCTTTGAAGGTTTGCAACCACCTCAAGGCGGCGTGATCTGTGCGTAGCTTGAACTTTCTTCCTATCAGGTAGTGCCGGAAATACTTGCAGTAGAAAACCACCGCCAACAGCTCTCTCTTGGTCACGCTGTAGTTTCTCTCGGACTTGCTCAGCCCCCGACTTGCATATGCTATGGGTCTCTCTACGCCGTCTTGCATCTGCGACAATACCGCCCCGATTCCTGTGGCACTGGCGTCGGTATCTAGGATGAAGTCTTCCTCACTGCTAGGGTAAGCTAGGACGGGTGCCTCCACCAATTTCTTCCGCAGTGTCTCGAAGGCAACCTGGCATTCGGTGGTCCACAAGAAGGGTCTGTTCTTCTCCGTCAGCCTATGCAGGGGACGTGCAATTGTCCCGAAATTCTGTACAAACCTCCTGTAGTACGATGCAGTCCCCAGGAAGCTGCGTACCTCTGTCTGCGTGGTGGGCACTGGCCACTCCCTCACGGTCTCGATCTTCTCAGGGTCCGTCATAACTCCCTCCTCCGTTACCACGTGCCCCAGGTAGTGTACTCTCTTCTGGAATAAGCGACACTTGCTGGGCTTGAGCTTCATTCCCGCCTGTCCTATTCTGCTCAGGATTGCATCCAGGCGGTCCAGGGTCTGCTGCTCTGTTTTCCCGAAGACGATGACGTCATCCAGGCAGATGAGGCAGGTTTTCCACTGTAGTCCCGACAGCACTGTTTCCATCAGCGGCTCAAAAGTACCGGGTGCCGTACTCAAACCAAAGGGCATGACCTTCCAGGAATACAACCCCCCGCTGGTGATAAACGCGGACTTCTCCTGTGCACTCTTGGACATTCCCACCTGCCAGTAGCCGCTGGCCAGGTCAAGGGTACAAAACCATTTGCTTCCTCCCAAGGCATCCAGTGAATCGTCGATTCTGGGCAAGGGGTAGGCGTCCTGGATGGTGTGGCTGTTCAGACGTCGGTAGTCTACGCACAGACAGGTCGTGTTGTCTTTCTTTTTCACCATCACCACTGGTGCCGCCCACGGACTTGCCGACGGCTCTATCAGGTCCCTCTTCAGCAGGTCGTCCACTATTTCCTTAGCTTCCGTCTGTTTCCAAAACGGGAACCTTCTGGCCGGCTGTCGCAGTGGTCGCAGGTCTGGGGGTGTCCTGATCTCGTGCTGGACCAAGTGCGTCCGCCCCAGGTCGTCTGGCCCGCTAGCAAAAGCACTCTGGTGTTTGGTCAGCAGCTCAGCCAGTTTCTTCTTCCCTTCTGACGACAGGTTCTCACTTCCATCCTTGCATAATGGCCGCAGGAAGTCGGGCATCTTTTCTGTACATCTTTTCTCCTCTGGTTCTTTCTTGGTTTCCACGGGGACGGGTGGCTCTCCGGCCACCGGGGTCACTACTCCTGCTGGCGTGCCCTTGTAGATCGTGATAGGTTCGCTGGTGGTATTGAGGAGTCGGATGGGTATATAATCTTTGCCCACATCCACCAGTGCTTTCCCCACCATGACGCCCCTCTGCCCCATCTTCCCCTTCAAACTGGGTTCCACCAATCCTGATCCTCTTACTTTCTCTAATTCTTTCGTGCGGCCGCAGATATACCCTGTGGTCAGGATCTCCTTTCGGGGGGGTATCACCACTGTTCTGTCCGCCAGCACCTTGCAACACTTCGACAGCCCTGATATTCGCTGGCTGATGTAGGGGACTGTTTTTCCTCCCTCGAACTCGACTTGTTGAGTATGATGGTTCACCATTATTCCGCCTGCTCTCTGTAATCCTATTCCTAACACGACGTCGTCGGCTATCTCAGCTATCATGAAGTGTCCCACCAATATCGTTCCACACAAATCCACTTCCAATTCCATTTGCACTCTCTCAGGACTAGGTCGTTCCTATTCGGGTGGTTCAGGTAGACTTCTGGTGAAATAATCGACTTCATGGCTCCAGTATCCAACAGGCACTCATACTCCTTCCCTCCTATCTTTCCAATCATATAGGGGCTCCTCTCATCCTTTCCGTCGAAGTGTATCTTCCTGGGCTTCTGTTCTACTCCTCCTGTGCCGGCCCTCCTGCCCCGGGGGCACCACTCTGCCCGTTTCCCGAACCGGTCTTGTTGGGACAGTCTCTCGCCATATGGCCTGGCTGTTGGCAGCTATAACACAGGAACGGCCTCCGTTGTCCACCAGCACCCTCCCCTCTCCTAGGCTGTAACTTCAGGACGAGTTCCTCCAAGGCTTCTAACTTCGCTTGTATGGTGTTCTCTGCAGTGGGCGTCACCGTCCCCACCTGTCGTGCTACTGTAGTCAGCAGGGGTTTTCCCTTCTGTTCCTTCGCGTTACGCCCGCTCTCCGTGCCCTCATACTTGATGGCTAGGTGCACGGCTTCCTCCAGGGTCTGGGCATCCCCTCTGGCGGTCAAACGCTGTATCTTCTCATCAGCAATCATCTCGATGAACGCCTTCTTCATTAGACGATCCTTTAACTTCCCTTCTGCGTCGGGATAGGCCAGGGTGAACAGCCTCCTACACACGTCACCCAACTCCTGCAGGCTCTCTTCTGGCTTCTGGCGACGCTGGGCTAACACCATGGCGTGTTTCTCGGCCTGGTCATTTGACGCGTAGCGCTGGTCAAGAACCCTGACGATGTTTCTGTACGAGGATCTCTCGGCGTCGGACAGGTGCTGCACAACCCGCTGGGCTCCTCCCTTCATAGCCGCAATAAGGCACAGACTCTTCTTGCTGTCGCTCCACTTGTTGAGCTTCGCTGTCGCCTCGAAGTGCATGCGATAATCCACCCATGCCTCGCTCACCCCGTCAAATCGGTCCACCCGGGCGTTTCACCAGTGTTCTGATGTCCTCGACCGGTGGGGCTCGCCCGTTCCCTCTACCCGTGCTGCCATGGCCCTCTGTGTCTCCGCTATAGTTTTCAACGTTCCTCCCATCAGGGCGGCCATGTCTGCTATCACCTGTTCCATACCAGTCGGCTCCCTCTCACGCGGTGACTCTGTACCTCGGGCCGGGGCTGTCGTCCGCCCTGCCCCCACAATTCCCCTCATGGGAAAGTCAATCACCCCGGAGCTGCTACTGGCTAACGGCACTTCCATCACGGGCACTGTAGTGTCCAACGAGGCGTTGACCGCTTCTCTTCTACTCGCCGAGGGGTGACCTGGTGGTGCTCGTGTACCACAATCAGCTTCTGTCCTCTGCTCGGCTCTGGAGGTCACCCGCTCCTCCGTGACGTCAAGGCGCGGTCGATCTGGCGCCACCGACTCCGCATCTGACGACGAATCTCTCGCTTCCCCCTTGAATTCTTGCTGAAGAACCGCGTGTCTCTCGGCTACCGGTCGCTCGGACGGCCACTCTGTCTCTCGGGTTGCACCAAATGAACGATCTGCTGACATAAAATCGTCCAAACGGGCACCCGAGATTTGTTCACTGTTAGTTTTAACGGTTCGCTCAGGCGTAAGACAATAGGTTCGCTCAATGCGTGAGGGATAGGTTCGCTCAATGCGTAAGGAATCGGTTCGCTCAATGCGTGAGGGATAGGTTCGCTTTATGCGTGGTCTGGGCGACAATTCTGTTTCTTGGGGTGGGCTCAATGCCACTTTTGGTGAATGTTCTCGCCCAAACTCCGGCCCCGGTCTGTTGGCCGCCGCCATCGCCAGCGACTGCGCTGTCAGCCACGGCTGCGTGATATCTACCCCCTCGAGCTGCAGCGCACCGTCCGCCCGCTCCTCCACAACCTCGACAATTTGCTTTCGTTCCGCTTCACCTTCCATCCCCACTGATTATTATCACCAACTGTAAGTTGTTCCGACAAAAAGTTTCGAGAATTTCGTCGATAGTGTTAGACACTATCCCACCGCTGTCACCAAAGAAAGTGTGCTATATGTAGCGGAATGGATCCCTGGCCGAAGGAATGATCCGACTGGACATACAGAATCACCTTACTTAAATAAAAGGTTTCTTAGTTCTCTCGTTAAATGAAATAAAGCTCAGTTGGGTTTCTGACTCTACAATAACGCTTAGCGAAGGTTGGGGATGGATGTGGTGTTGAAGAGAAGACGGGACAAGCAAGTACAAATCAACAATGCAGTTTAATCATCACAGTAAACTATACATACCACCGCACTCGTTCTCTGTACAGCAACATCAACACACAATAGTTCCACTCAATGTAAATGACTATCTCGACATCACAAGTCCACAAAAAGTTTCTTTCTCCTCAAGTATCTGGTCTCATTGTCTGGTAAATCCCGATGTAAATACACACTCCGCTCAGCTACAGTTTCTCTCTATCCTGTCATCATAATCCTCCTTAAGTACACATAATAATCCGTAGAACAGCTTCAGTCTCTATCTTGCTACTTGTCCTGGTAATCGTTATTCCCTGGGTAGTCTAAATCCAGTTCTCTAGCACCTTAATCCGTTTGTAAACACCTCATTCGTTAACTCTCTTCCTTCGACTTCTACTCACTTCGACGATCTCTCCTAGACTTCCACTCTACTCTAACACCATTCTAAGACTGACGATATTCGAATCTAACCTAGTTTCCCGCCCTTCCTTCCAGTCGCACGCGCAGTAATTAAATCGTCCAGGCCGCACGAGCGCTACGTCACAGAGCACTCGAAATAACTAGACACTTTGTAGCACATGCCAGGCCCTGCGAAGGCTGAGACCTAGCTTACAATAATACAAGTGACTGAACGTGACCCGTTTCTTAGCCCTGGGGTCATTCCGTCACAATACCAAGGAACTTTGTTTCCGTTTTTACAGGAATGGGGTTATCATAAAGTACCAAGTAGGGATCTGGATGAAGACCCCTCCTTCGACAAAAATGGACACAAACAGTCTTTGATTGGGAGAATTTAAAACCATTATTGTCAGCCCAATCTTTTATTCTATTTAGATGAAGTTGGAGCTGCCTTTCTATAGCGTGCATATGTTTTGGTCGATATGAGATGCCAAAGTCATCAACAAATAGAGACTTGTCAACACCATTCCTTATACAATTGGTGATGCTGTTTATTTCGACAATTAAAAGGATGACAGATAAAATGCTCCCCTGGGGAATTCCCATTTCTTGATCATAAAAGTCAGAGAGGGATGTCCTCACTCTGACCCGAAATTTCCTTTCCGATAAAAAGTTTTGGATAAAAAGGGGTAAACGTCCCCTGAGGTCCATTTCATGTAAATTTTTCATAATTCCATATTTCCAAGTGGTGTCATATGCCTTTTCAAGGTCGAAAAAGACAGACACCACATGTTTCCTATTTAAAAATCCCTCTCTTACAAAAGTCTCAAATCGCACAAGATGATCCATTGTGCTGCATGTTTTACGGAAGCCACTTTGGGCGTCCGTAATAAGTGAAGAAGATTCAAGATACCAAACAAGACGCTCATTGATCATTCGTTCCATGGTTTTACAGGCACAACTGGTCAAAGCTATTGGGGGGTAATTATTTGGATCTTTGGAGTCTTTTCCTGGTTTGGCAATGGGTATGATGGTGGCTTCTCTTCAGGAAGGGGGAAACTCTCCAGTTTCCCAAATATTATCAAAAACATTTAAAAGGCACTGGGGAGAAGCTTCAGGAAGATGCTTCAAAATCTGATAATGTATTTGGTCAGGGCCAGGAACTGAGTCATGGGCTTTACCAAGCGCAGTCCTGAGCTCATCTATTGAAAAGGGTTGATTATATGGTTCGGTATTGTCAGATTGGAATATAAGGGGGTGTCTCTCTTGTCTATTTTTGATACGTTGGAATTTAGGAGAATAATGTGCAGAGGATGAATTGAATGATATTGCCTCCCCCATGGTATTGGCAATATCCCTTGGTTGCGTTATTTTTTGGCCATTCTTTTCAATATGCTTTACGGATGGACCACCCCCCTTGCCCTTAATTTTACGGACCATGTCCCAGCATTTTTTCATAGACGTTCTGGCATATAGTTTGGACACATATTCGCGCCAACTATTCTTTTTGTTGCCACGAATGACCTGTCTTCCTTTAGCTCTTTTTATAAGATATTCTTGTAAATTTGTATTTGTTGGAGATCTTTTTAAAACTCTAAGAGATCTCTTTCGTTCTAATATAGCTTCTTTACACACATCAGAAAACCATCTATTCTGTGGCTTCTTGGGGTTGGGATTTGATTTTGGGATTGTTTCGTTGGCAATTTCACAAAGTTTGTCAATAAATGTTTCCAGCTGGAGACCTCCATCAAGATCATCTTGAGGAATTAAGGCCTCCAAACACAGGTCTTTAAAAAGATTCCAATCAGCTTTGTGAAACTGCCACTTTGGTGGTCTGTCGTCTGGAGGATGATAATGACTTTTTAAGATGATAGGAAAATGGTCACTGCCATGAAGATCTTCCTCCACCCTCCATGTGAAATCCATGAAAAGTGAAGGAGAGCACATAGTGAGATCTATTGATGTAAGAGAACCAGTTGCTGGATGCAGATAAGTCGGGGTGTCATCATTGAAAAGGCAGATATTACTTTTAGTCATGAATCTCTCCATGACCTTACCCTTGGCGTCTTTTTTATTCCCTCCCCTGCAGTAATTGTGAGAATTGAAATCCCCAACAATCAAAAATGGCTTAGGTAATTGGGTTTCTATGTGTGCAAGGTCACGGAGATGAAGTGTAGTGCTAGGAGGGATATATATATTACAGAAGGTAATTGTAGTGTGGAGAGTCACCTTTACAACAATCGCTTCCAAAGGTGAGGTGACATCTACAACACTCTGAGGTAGATTGCTGTTGATAAATATTGAGACACCACCATGTGCTCCATCCATATCATCTATTCTTCCAGATCTATGGTGAGCAACATAACCTTTTAAAGTCATTCGATCATCTTTTAGGTTTGTCTCTTGGAGACAAATGACAGGAGCGTTATATTTTTGAGCTAAAAGTTCAAGTTCCTGCCGATTTGCTGCAAGTCCTCGACAGTTCCACTGAATAATAAAGCCACTAGCCATGGTGAGAAAAAGGAGGAAAGAAAGAGATATGTTGGTTAAAATCAATACAAGTGTCATTTTGATGGTATGAGGTGTACTCTCGCCTTTGGTTGGTGTGGCTTTGGTACATCCTCACAGTCCATTGTTTCAAATGACCTCTCTCTGCGGATTTGAGAGTGAGGATCAAATGAACCTTTGGATGGTTTGAAGCCTAAGGAATTTCTCCTAGGCTCCTGACTGCCACCCTGAGGGGCAGTGATGGGTTTGTGTGTATAAGATTTAGTAATTTGTGATGGCTTTGGAGGGCTTTTTGCTTTTGCAGCTGTAGATTCAATGATATTTGTAGGTTGTTGTGATGGTTCATTTACTGTTTGTGTGGACATTGTTGCATGGGTCGGAGTTGGAGTGTTGTTTTTTTCAGGTGTAGGAAGAAGTGTGAAGTCTGTTGCATTGATTGGCCAGGTGATGTCGGTTTGAGTCTGAATGGAAGAGTATTTTGGTTTGTTGACTATTGCTGCTTGAGCATATGATTCCTGTCCAGTGCTGGCATGGTCCTGAACTATTTTCCTAGCTTCTGGGAAAGTCACCTGCCTTTCACATTTAACAGATTGAACTTCCTTTTTAAATACCCATTTGGGGCAAATCCGACTGAAAGCAGGATGGTCACCACTGCAATTAAGGCATCTTATAGGATGAGAACAAGGCGTATCTCCATGGTCATCCATGGAGCATTTGGTAGAATTGTTGCAATTATTCTTATGATGTCCAAATTGTTGGCAACCAAAACATCTCAGAGGGTTGGGGATAAATGGGGATACCTTGACTTTTAAGAAACCTACATTGATTTCGGTAGGAACTGTACTCCCATGGAAAGTGAGGATGATAGTGGCAGTTGTAATTTTATTTCCTTCTTTTGTGATTATAATTTTCTGTGCCTCACTAACACCTTGCTCTTTCAGATTGTCAACTATGTCTTCCACGGGAGTAAACTTAAGTTTGCTGCACCGGATGACACCCTTGATGGTATTCAGTGTTCTATGGGGGGATATTTTAACTGGAACATTGACTAACATTGACGTCTTTATAAGATTTTTGTAATGTGATTCCTTTTCAACCTCCACCAAGATATCGCCTGATCTGAGATGTTTCACTTGTTTTGGTGTACCTGCTAAGCCTTGGATGCTTTTGGCAAGGGCAAAGGGAGATAAAGAGGTGATTGGTTTTTCTGGAGATGCGGGCTGGATCACTAAAAAGTGTGGCCAGAAGTTCTTTGTTGTGGTATTGTCATCAATCGGATACATAATCTTCTAATGTTCTTTTTTGGGTTTTTGATGAAGCCATATGAGAGATGTATTGTTCGTCCGCTGTGGTCCCCAGCCTTACTTCGACTCCAACAAGGGGTATACAGAGGTGCGGGGCAGTGCCATCAGCGCACATGTAAACAGGGATACACACTGGATATACTCACAATTTATACAGATAAAAAGACATGTACAAACCCTGATTGGCCCATGAGCAATCGCCTTCTAGGAAGAGATCAAGATGGTCATTAACAACGGCTAAGTTGAACGACCACGTCAACCTCTCCCCCAGGGCATGGCATTACCAGCCGATTGATCTAGACCGAGCCAAATCAGACCGCCTGTCTAGATGAAATAAGGGCCAAAGTGGCGTGTTGGAGAGAATAGATCCGTAGAGCTATCACCCCTCAACCACCAGGATCCCGTCTTCTAATTTCACAGGCCGCAGCCCACGGCAAACAAGCTGCCTCCAACCGGGTGGTACGGGGACTACATCTTAGTCTGACCTCTCCCCATCGACCTATCTGGTATGGTTGAACCTACCAGCGATTAGAAATCCCAACCAGCATAGCTCTCAGGATCCTAAAGGCACACAAGACTCTCCACCACAACAAGATGGTAGCCCAACGGAGAGGTTATTTACCTTAGGTGGGGGGTTCGAATTAAATTGATATATATCGTAAAGATTATAGCAATTAATCAAATTGAACAAAAAAGGGATATCAATAACATCCCTATAAAACATTGTGCCCTACGAGCATGTTATGGTGTATCGAAGCGTATTGAATCAAATAGTAAAAAAAAAAAAAAAAAAAGTCAATTAATCGAATTGATAAAATTTCATACCAATGACATCACTACACGCAGTCACGGCACGAAACCCCCAGGGTTATGGGTTCGGATTTTAACAAAAGGTTGCTTCAAAAGGTATAAAGCACTTCCACCATGGAAACAAGCTTTTAACTCCTCTGTTTGGTTGGAATTCTATTGCATAGCAATTAATGATGCTCCATCTGGTCACCTTTATGGATGACTTTTTATGTGCCAAATGCTGTGTAATATACATCTTACTAGACCGAATAAGATAAAATAGAAATCCAATCCAAGCTCACACCTTTCTCATATGCTCAGCTGCCTGGGCTTTTGGCCTGGATTTTTTCAGTACCGCTGGGCCCTCTGAGTTTTCTCCTGGTTATCGGATTCTGACATCTTGAGAATCAGGAGAATCTGCAAAAATCAATTCAAAAGATCTGATTACATTCCTGCTGGAAATAAGGCTTCTTTTTAACATCCATATAAAAAAGCACAGACAAGTTGGTGCCTTGACTACTATTTGGTGACTTGACTACCTCAAGCATTTAAGTCACCTGCGTCGCAGTTAAGTCACCTGCGTTGTAGTTAAGACTCCGAAATGGTGCCTTAACAATCTGCCAATGTATTTAAGGCACTAACAAATTGCAGTTAAGGCACAGACAAGTAGTGAAGGCCCCAATACCCCTAACCCTAACCTAACCCTAACCCTAGGCCTAACCCTAACCCTAACCAACCCTAACCCTAACCCCCTAACCCTAACCCCTAACCTAACCCTAACCCTAACCCAGCAGCCTCGAATGAAGTCTCCAGCCTCGAATGAAGTCTCCAGCTTCGAATGAAGTCTCCAAGATCAAGGTACAAACGAACCAAGTCCAGGAGCCTCGAATGAAGTCTCCAGCTTCGAATGAAGTCTCCAAGATCAAGGTACAAACGAACCAAGTCCAGGAGCCTCGAATGAAGTCTCCAGCTTCGAATGAAGTCTCCAAGATCAAGGTACAAACGAACCAAGTCCAGGAGCCTCGAATGAAGTCTCCAGCTTCGAATGAAGTCTCCAAGAACAAGATACGCAAACGAACCAAGTCCAGGAGCCTCGAATGAAGTCTCCAGCTTCGAATGAAGTCTCCAAGAACAAGATACGCAAACGAACCAAGTCCAGGAGCCTCGAATGAAGTCTCCAGCTTCGAATGAAGTCTCCAAGAACAAGATACGCAAACGAACCAAGTCCAGGAGCCTCGAATGAAGTCTCCAGCTTCGAATGAAGTCTCCAAGAACAAGATACGCAAAGGACCAAGTCCGCCAGCCTCGAATGAAGTCTCCAGCTTCGAATGAAGTCTCCAAGATCAAGGTACAAACGAACCAAGTCCAGGAGCCTCAAATGAAGTCTCCAGCTTCGAATGAAGTCTCCAAGAACAAGATACGCAAAGGACCAAGTCGGCCAGCCTCGAATGAAGTCTCCAGCTTCGAATGAAGTCTCCAAGAACAAGATACGCAAAGGACCAAGTCGGCCAGCCTCGAATGAAGTCTCCAGCTTCGAATGAAGTCTCCAAGAACAAGATACGCAAAGGACCAAGTCGGCCAGCCTCGAATGAAGTCTCCAGCTTCGAATGAAGTCTCCAAGATCAAGGTACAAACGAACCAAGTCCAGGAGCCTAGAATGAAGTCTCCAGCTTCGAATGAAGTCTCCAAGAACAAGATACGCAAAGGACCAAGTCGGCAAGCCTCGAATGAAGTCTCCAGCTTCGAATGAAGTCTCCAAGATCAAGGTACAAACGAACCAAGTCCAGGAGCTTCGAATGAAGTCTCCAAGAACAAGACAAGGCCCTTTTGCTTTTTTGCTCAACAGATTCGTTTTTCCCTGCTAATTCTGCCATTCCTTGGCTGTGGTTTCGCTAGATAGTAGATAGGGACAGTGGGTCTCGTGTTAATCCATTCATATGCGCCTGTGGACGGGCGGCTGGCTTGCTCACTCGGGAGCAGAGACCTTTCTTGAGCAACGATTGCTCTTTGTTTTCTTTGTCTATAGTTTTGCTAGATAGTAGATAGGGACAGTGGGTCTCGTGTTAATCCATTCATGTGCGCCTGTGGACGGGCGGCTGGCTTGCTCACTCGGGAGCAGAGACCTTTCTTGAGCAACGATTGCCCCTTTGTTTTCTTTGTCTATAGTTTTGCTAGATAGTAGATAGGGACAGTGGGTCTCGTGTTAATCCATTCATGTGCGCCTGTGGACGGGCGGCTGGCTTGCTCACTCGGGAGCAGAGACCTTTCTTGAGCAACGATTGCTCTTTGTTTTCTTTGTCTATAGTTTTGCTAGATAGTAGATAGGGACAAGCGCCTGGCTTGCACGCTCACTCGGGAGCTGAGGCCATACTTGAGCAAGGATTGCTCTTTTTCATTTTGTGGGACAAGGACGGCCTTCACAGAGACCAATCGTTCGAAGCAGCTCAGGGCCGTGATACATCTGGACCGCATGCAGGAGGCACGGGGGCCTCACAGCCGGGCAGCCACTACAATGCCAAGGGTGAAAGAGGCCGCTCGGGGCCGTGAGACATCTGGCCAGCATGCAGGGGGCTTGGGAACCTTGCAGCCTCTTCTCAGACGATTGTGCCGAGGCAGCAGCCAACATGGGGCAGAGCCCATCGAGTGTCCCCTCCTCCTCATAGCTGGAAAGACGTCTGGCACGACCAGCAGATCTGTCTTCTGCACCTTTTGACGCTTTGGAGGACTTTCAACAAAAATGCGCTCTCCATGGAGGAAAGTGACACAGCAAGCCAAAAACTATGCCCAAACATACCAGCGTCCGTATTCCGAATACATACAATCCTCTTGGGGTCCGATCATTCACAGCTGCTCGGGACGTTTTTCTTTTTCTTGTTTGGAGACTTCATTCGAGGCTGTCTTGGAGACTTCATTCGATGCTGTCTTGGAGACTTCATTCGAGGCTCTTGGACTTAGTCATATTTGGTCTTGTTCTTGGAGACTTCATTCGATGCTGTCTTGGAGACTTCATTCGAGGCTCTTGGACTTAGTCATATTTGGTCTTGTTCTTGGAGACTTCATTCGATGTGGTCTTGGAGACTTCATTCGAGGCTCTTGGACTTAGTCATATTTGGTCTTGTTCTTGGAGACTTCATTCGATGCTGTCTTGGAGACTTCATTCGATGCTGTCTTGGAGACTTCATTCGAGGCTCTTGGACTTAGTCATATTTGGTCTTGTTCTTGGAGACTTCATTCGATGCTGTCTTGGAGACTTCATTCGAGGCTCTTGGACTTAGTCATATTTGGTCTTGTTCTTGGAGACTTCATTCGATGCTGTCTTGGTGACTTCATTCGAGGCTCTTGGACTTAGTCATATTTGGTCTTGTTCTTGGAGACTTCATTCGATGCTGTCTTGGAGACTTCATTCGAGGCTCTTGGACTTAGTCATATTTGGTCTTGTTCTTGGAGACTTCATTCGATGCTGTCTTGGAGACTTCATTCGAGGCTCTTGGACTTAGTCATATTTGGTCTTGTTCTTGGAGACTTCATTCGATGCTGTCTTGGAGACTTCATTCGAGGCTCTTGGACTTAGTCATATTTGGTCTTGTTCTTGGAGACTTCATTCGATGTGGTCTTGGAGACTTCATTCGAGGCTCTTGGACTTAGTCATATTTGGTCTTGTTCTTGGAGACTTCATTCGATGCTGTCTTGGAGACTTCATTCGAGGCTCTTGGACTTAGTCATATTTGGTCTTGTTCTTGGAGACTTCATTCGAGGCTGTCTTGGAGACTTCATTCGAGGCTCTTGGACTTAGTCATGTTGGTCTTGTTCTTGGAGACTTCATTCGAGGCTGTCTTGCAGACTTCATTCGAGGCTTTCGGACTTAGTCATTTTTGGTCTCGTTCTTTGAGACTTCGTTGAAAAAAATCTAAACCCCTTTCCCAGGGGGGTTTCGGGCCCTGACTACTTGATACATGTAGTCACGGCACAAAGACACTGGGGTTGGTAGTTTTGATTTTTTTAGCCCCCCAATTGTTATGTTTTGCGTAGTGTTGAGGTGGATCCTTGCTCTACCCATAGAGAGGGACCACCATGAATATTTTCAGATTTTTTGCGAGACTTTTTTTTTTCAAAAAAAAAATGACACAAGTGTGACCCCTTAGTTCCATTTTCCGATAAAAAAAAAAGTCTCTGAAAAAATCTGAAAATATTCGTGAGAGTCCGTTTCTATAGATAGAGCAAGGATCCTCTTCAAAATCCCAGGAAATGCAACATTTTGGGGGTTTAAAAAAATCAAAACCCCTTTCTCAGGGGTTTTCGTGCCTTGGCTACTCAACACAAGTAGTCACGAGAGTTTTGATTTGTTTTAACCTCCGAAATGTTAGATTTCCTGCGAATTGGAAGGGGAACCTTGCTCTTGCTCTGGAAAGGGACTACAATGAATATTTTCAGATTTTTTCGGAGACATTTTTTTTCAAAGTTTAGTTCCTGTTTTGGACACCAGGGGGAGACTGCATCCAGTAACGTCATGGAGACTTCATTCGGGGCAACCGCTAGAAATTGTGGAAGCTAAGGTGGCATGAAGTAAACTTCTCAACACACGCAGTTAGGGATGTCATCAATAGTTGACAAAGCGATAAATCGACATTTTCATTTTGTCAATTAGATGGAATCGAATGATTGGGTATCGAATTGAAATAATCGTTATCCTGTACCCCAATAATGGCGTATGATTATTAATGAAATATACACTTTTCCCAAACATTTTCCTGTAAAAACTAACGCAAAGTGAAACTCTGAATAAATATTGAAGTATTTTCTATGGCTTTTTTAAGAGAAATTGGAAGAAATGGTGTACTTTACTTGGACACATGGCCAAGACACAGGGTATTGAACCCAATCGAATTAAATCTATATATATCGTAAAGATTATAGCAATTAATCAAATTGAAAAAAAGGGATATCAATTACATCCCTATAAAACATTGTGCCCTACGAGCATGTTACGGTGTATCGAAACGTATCGAATCGATAAAAAAAATGTCAATTAATCGAGTCAATAAAGTACAGACAAGTTAGTGCCTTGACTCCTATTTGGTGACTTGACTACCTCAAGCATTTAAGTCACCTGCGTTGCAGTTAAGTCACCTGCGTTGTAGTTAAGACACCAAAATGGTGCCTTAACAACCTGCCAATGTATTTAAGGACCGAACAAATTGCAGTTAAGGCACAGACAAGTAGTGAAGGCCCCAATAACCCTAACCCTACCCTAACCCTAACCCTAACCCCTAACCTAACCCCTAACCTAACCAACCCTAACCCTAACCCTAAACCCAACCCAACCCTAACCCTAATTCTAGCCAGAAAACCATACTGCATGTAAAAAAAAGTTGAAAAAAGAAATGAATGAAGTCTCCAAGTCTCACATGTTTTAATAATTATTGTTATGTTCATTGTCACACCATTCACTGCAGGAATGTATAATTTAAATGCACTCTTTTTGTATAAATGTCAATGCTAATAATTACTTTTGAACTTTCAGTCCTCCGGAGCAGGTAGCCCTCCACCAAGAGGCTCCACCCCTGAGGTCCTGGGTAGGCGAGTGGCGCAGCCCACCACCTCTAAGGTAACTATAAGCATCACATGTTTTAATAATTATTGTTATGTTCATTGTCACACCATTCACTGCAGTAATGTATAATATAAATGCACTCTTTTTGTATAAATGTCAATGCTAATAATCACTTTTGAACTTTCAGTCTTCCGGAGCAGGTAGCCCTCCGCCAAGAGGCTCCAACCCTCAGGTCCTGGGTATGCCTGTGGCGCAGCCCACCACCTCTAAGGTAACTATAAGCATCACTTGTTTTAATGATTATTGTTATGTTCATTGTCACACCATTCACTGCAGTAATTTATAATATAAATGCACTCTTTTTGTATAAATGTCAATGCTAATAATTACTTTTGAACTTTCAGTCTTCCGGAGCAGGTAGCCCTCCGCCAAGAGGCTCCACCCCTGAGGTCCTGGGTAGGCGAGTGGCGCAGCCCACCACCTCTAAGGTAACTATAAGCATCACATGTTTTAATAATTATTGTTATGTTCATTGTCACACCATTCACTGCAGTAATGTATAATATAAATGCACTCTTTTTGTATAAATGTCAATGCTAATAATCACTTTTGAACTTTCAGTCTTCCGGAGCAGGTAGCCCTCCGCCAAGAGGCTCCACCCCTCAGGTCCTGGGTATGCCTGTGGCGCAGCCCACCACCTCTAAGGTAACTATAAGCATCACTTGTTTTAATGATTATTGTTATGTTCATTGTCACACCATTCACTGCAGTAATTTATAATATAAATGCACTCTTTTTGTATAAATGTCAATGCTAATAATTACTTTTGAACTTTCAGTCTTCCGGAGCAGGTAGCCCTCCGCCAAGAGGCTCCACCCCTGACGTCCTGGGTAGGCCTGTGGCGCAGCCCACCACCTCTAAGGTAACTATAAGCAGCACCTTTTAATGATTATTCTAATGTTTATTGTTGCAGGAAATTGTAAAGATATATGTATCATAGTTGTGGAATTGGCAATGCATGCAAATAACTACTTTTCAACTTTCAGGCAATGTCTTCTCCCTCAGACTCCTTCTCCTCTGATGAGGAATTCTCGCAGGATACAGAGATCCGGGCTATTAGGGAAATATCCGAGACGCTTGCCAGGGACGCTTCTCACTATTCATCAGAGTCCTCAGAGTCAGAGGACTCAGGCAGAGGTGTGTTTATCTGAATAACTAATTCTCCTTTTCAGAATTTTCCTTTTCAGATGGTAGGGAATGTACTATACTATTTTCTTTGTATTTTAGGTGCAGTAGGCGTAGGCGAGGCAATCCTCGTGCGAAACTACATCATGCTCCGGATTTGTATTATCAATGGAACCAGGTCAGGTACTCTGAGGAACATGACCCTCCAGGAGGTGGAGCGGCGCCGGACCAACGGCGATCAGATGTCCATAGCTGTAAGTGAATGCTTTTGCAGTGTACTTCTTAAACATGAAACAATTCGGAGACATGAAATACTTAACACTTTTTCCTTTGTAGGTCACCGACCACAAGCGGGCAGCGGCAGGTCCCCAGGAGGTTTGCCTCGTGGGAGATCTGTCACAGATATTCCTCTGGTACCTTGACCAGGTCAGGCCTTTCCTGACCACATCCATGTTCATCTTTCCGTCAGGGCTTGGCGGTCAGATGACGTCGTCGACCGTAGCCAAGGCGGTGGCTGCAGCATGGAAGTTGGGCAATATCTCAACAACATTGTCGCCCACACAAGTGCGGAAGGCCCTTACCACTCTGGTGAGAACAATTTCCTATAAGTGATATGAGTGGTTATCATTCTAATACTATGCATATCTAATGATTTACTTAATTTCTAACAGGCCTATCATCATAATACTATGCATATCTAATGATTTACTTTATTTATAACAGGCCTATGCCACCAACCGCGAGCTTCTGGATCCCCTCCGTCTACACTTAAATCACTCGAAGAAAACACAGGAGCGCTACTACTTGATAGATGATAGGGCAGGCACTTCCTTCGAGGTGGCCACCACACTCCATGACATGCTAGTTAAGGTACAACACTTACATATTTAGTTTGTCTTCATTCTCAGGACATCCCCAAAATGATGGAAATGTTTTAAAATTTTCTTGCAGGGTCCTTTATACTTTAAGGAAAATTATTGCATTTTGTCTTCATTTTCAGGACATCCCCAAAATGATGGAAATGATCTTAAATTTTCTTGCAGGGTCCTTTATACTTTAAGGAAAATTAATGCATTTTGTCTTTAATCTTCAGAATTCTGTGGAACTAGGGTCAGAAGAGAAAGGAGTGGCCCAAACACAGGAGGAAGAGGTGGATCTATCTGCGGTCGTACAAGACCTGGCTGCCTTGCCACCCCTGCCTGAGCAAAGGCCAGCGCTATTAGAACAGGTACAAGTACTTACCAAGTTTACAGAGGAGGAGGAGGAAGTTATCCAGACGGTGTTTCACGCATGCATCGAGAGAGAGGCAGTCATAATGCGTAACGTGCTGGTCGGCTTCAGGACCGACAGCATGAGGGCCCTTTTTGGGGAGGCGACAGCCCAGCAGACCAAAAGGGTCTATGACCGCATAAGAAACATTATTAAAACAAACCAAAAAAAAAAAGTGGTGATGAAAAAAAATAAAGAAAAATGAAAAAAAAAAATGAAAAAAATATGTAAGCCTACATTCATTCCTTGGTTCTTTTTATCAGGTATACTTCTTATTTGATTGCAGTGAAAGGGTAGAGCTGGCTTACCCTAGAGCAATGGTTCTGATTACGCCAGGTAGGCACTTATGTTTACACATTCCACTTAGTTCCTCCTTCAATCATTTACTGATGTACTTCTTATTTTATCTTATCTCTTTCTTCCCACCATACCCGTTTATGATTTGCCTTAGTTCTGTCTTTGCATGTACAGTCCTGGGGATAGATGTCAAAATGAGACATCTATCGCTGATGCCACATAACAGATGAGCACTGTATAAAAGCACATAACACAGATGAGCACTGTATAAAAGCACATACCATTTATTGATATATATATATATATATAGGGGTAAGAAATACAGCCACCGTGGGCTCAAGGTTCGAATAGGGGTACTTCAAGGCCCACTAAGAGGCTCAAATGCCACAGGATCCCCCAACCTAAGATAGATAACTCTTTAGAAGGGTCTTATGAAGAGTTATATGAAGTTTGGGCTTAATAGAGGGCCTAATGGATTAAGTTTGGACATCCAAGGGGTAAGAAATACAGTCACCGCGGGCTCAAGGTTCGAATAGGGGTACTTCAAGGCCCACTACGAGGCTCAAATGCCAAAGGAACCCCCCACCTAAAATAGATAACTCTTTAGAAGGGTCTTATGAAGAGTTATATGAAGTTTGGGCTTAATAGAGGGCCTATGGATTAAGTTATGAAGGGTAAAAGTTGACCTGTCAAGGCCAAGGACTTATTGATGTCGCGACTGAAATACCTGGAATTAGGCTTACTTTGACCCCTCATAACTAGAGAATGAGAGTAGTTATGCCTTAAATGGAACCAAATTCCTTTAGAACATGTCCTAAGGAAGTGTTATTCATAACTTAATAGGGCCTATATCAGTAGGGGGCCTCAGGAAAAAATTTAGAAGCTTGGACATCCAAGGGGTAAGAAATACAGCCACCGCGGGCTCAAGGTTCGAATAGGGGTACTTCAAGACCCACTAAGAGGCTCAAATGCCACAGGAACCCCCCACCTAAGATAGATAACTCTTTAGAAGGGTCTAATGAAGAGTTATATGAAGTTTGGGCTTAATAGAGGGCCTATGGATTAAGTTATGAAGGGTAAAAGTTGACCTGTCAAGGCCAAGGACTTATTGATGTCGCGACTGAAATACCTAGAATTAGGCTTACTTTGACCCCTCATAACTAGAGAATGAGAGTAGTTATGCCTTAAATGGAACCAAATTCCTTTAGAACATGTCCTAAGGAAGAGTTATTCATAACTTAATAGGGCCTATATTAGAAGGGGGCCTCAGGAAAAAATTTAGAAGTTTGGACATCCAAGGGGTAAGAAATACAGCCACCGCGGGCTCAAGGTTTGAATAGGGGTACTTCAAGGCCCACTAAGAGGCTCGAATGCCACAGGATCCCCCCACCTAAGATAGATAACTCTTTAGAAGGGTCTTATAAGGAGTTATATGAAGTTTGGGCTTAATAGAGGGCCTATGGATTAAGTTATGAAGGGTAAAAGTTGACCTGTCAAGGCCAAGGACTTATTGATGTCGCGACTGAAATACCTGGAATTAGGCTTACTTTCACCCCTCATAACTAGAGAATGAGAGTAGTTATGCCTTAAACGGAACCAAATTCCCTTAGAACATGTCCTAAGGAAGAGTTATTTATAACTTAATAAGGCCTATATCAGTAGGGGGCCTCAGGAAAAATTCAAGAAACTTAGAAGTTAGATTTGAAGGGAAATGGACAGCTTTCCAACAGTTTTCAGGCCTTAAGTCGGCCATATTGTTTTTAATTTTCAATATCTTGGTACCAAATTGAAGGAAATATTATTCTTAACAACTTTCTTATATATTTCTTATAAGGAAGATCAATGGTTTTTGAATTATAAAGTTAAAAGTAATACAATTGAATATTTTGAAGGTTTTTAGGCCATAAGTCAGCCATTTTGTTTTTGATTTTCAATATCTTGGTATCAAATTGAAGGGAACATTATTCTTAACAACTTTCTAATATACTTTTATTAAGAAAAATGTATGGTTTTCAAAATATAAAGTCATTAGTCAAAAAATGGCATGTTTCCCCTTTAAATGACCTTGTGACATTATTTTCCATAGCAAATAAAGCTCAAATATTAAAAATGAAGGTGTTTCCTGTTAAGTCATTATATTCTGAGCAAGATAACACAAACAGAATGTAATTATAATTTAAAATAAACAAAATTCTGCCAAAAAAGCAAATGATTATCATGTTTAGCCATGATTGAGGTCAATTTTGACAGTTTTCAGGCCATAAGTCCGCCACCACCAGCCCGCATCAACAGGAATAGCCCTGTTCTCTATGATTGTAGGGTGCAGTTGGCTCGAATTACTCCATCATTCTTCACTTCATCTGGCGGTAGCCCGCCGAAAAGAGGTTCCACCCCTGAGGTCCTGGGTAGGCGTCTGGCGCAGCCCACCACCTCTAAGGTAACTATAAGCATCACATGTTTTAATAATTATTGTTATGTTCATTGTCACACCATTCACTGCAGGAATGTATAATATAAATGCACCCTTTTTGTATAAATGTCAATGCTAATAATTACTTCCGAACTTTCAGTCTTCCCGAGCAGGTAGCCCTCCGCCAAGAGGCTCCACCCCTGAGGTCCTGGGCAGGCGAGTGGCGCAGCCCACCACCTCTAAGGTAACTATAAGCATCACATGTTTTAATAATTATTGTTATGTTCATTGTCACACCATTCACTGCAGTAATGTATAATATAAATGCACTCTTTTTGTATAAATGTCTATGCTAATAATTACTTTTGAACTTTCAGTCTTCCGGAGCAGGTAGCCCTCCGCCAATAGGCTCCAACCCTGAGGTCCTGGGTAGGCCTGTGGCGCAGCCCACCACCTCTAAGGTAACTATAAGCATCACATGTTTTAATGATTATTGTTATGTTCATTGTCACACCACTCACTGCAGTAATGTATAATATAAATGCACTCTTTTTGTATAAATGTCAATGCTAATAATTACTTTTGAACTTTCAGTCTTCCGGAGCAGGTAGCCCTCCGCCAAGAGGCTCCACCCCTGAGGTCCTGGGTAGGCGAGTGGCGCAGCCCACCACCTCTAAGGTAACTATAAGCATCACATGTTTTAATAATTATTGTTATGTTCATTGTCACACCATTCACTGCAGTAATGTATAATATAAATGCACTCTTTTTGTATAAATGTCAATGCTAATAATTACTTTTGAACTTTCAGTCTTCCGGAGCAGGTAGCCCTCCGCCAAGAGGCTCCACCCCTGAGGTCCTGGGTAGGCGAGTGGCGCAGCCCACCACCTCTAAGGTAACTATAAGCATCACATGTTTTAATAATTATTGTTATGTTCATTGTCACACCATTCACTGCAGTAATGTATAATATAAATGCACTCTTTTTGTATAAATGTCAATGCTAATAATTACTTTTGAACTTTCAGTCTTCCGGAGCAGGTAGCCCTCCGCCAAGGGGCTCCAACCCTGAGGTCCTGGGTATGCCTGTGGCGCAGCCCACCACCTCTAAGGTAACTATAAGCATCACATGTTTTAATGATTATTGTTATATTCATTGTCACACCATTCACTGCAGTAATGTATAATATAAATGCACTCTTTTTGTATAAATGTCAATGATAATAATTACTTTTGAACTTTCAGTCTTCCGGAGCAGGTAGCCCTCCACCAAGAGGCTCCAACCCTGAGGTCCTGGATATGCCTGTGGCGCAGCCCACCACCTCTAAGGTAACTATAAGCATCACATGTTTTAATGATTATTGTTATGTTCATTGTCACACCATTCACTGCAGTAATGTATAATATAAATGCACTCTTTTTGTATAAATGTCAATGCTAATAATTACTTTTGAACTTTCAGTCTTCCGGAGCAGGTAGCCCTCCGCCAAGAGGCTCCACCCCTCAGGTCATCTCTCACTCCAGTGATGAGGATTTTTCTGAAGACGAAGAAATAAAGGCCATTAGGAGAATGTCATCAGCCATTGGGGCACAACATTCAGAGGTAACTATATAATCATATGGTTGCATATGTATATGTTCATTGCCACAGCTTTTTTTCAGCAATATGAAGAGAGATATGCAAAGTTGTTATGGATATGGCAATGCAAAAATATGGTTCCTTTTCCAATTTCAGGCCTCCTGCTCCTCGCCAGTCTTCGGACGAGGAGTTTGAGCCTGGTATGACCAGCATTTCATCTAAAAACAGAATGAAGCTGGCCAAGAAGCAGAGAGTAAGTTCCCTTTGTTTGAATAAAAAAGGTTGCAATCTTGAACTGAATGTATGTCTTTCATTTATTTCAGAGTATATAATACTGATTACTTTTCGGATAATAACCCTAACCCTAAACCCTAAACCCAACCCAACCCCTAACCCTTCACCTGCGCCACCTGTGGTGCAGAGGTGGTTAACCTCTCCAGGCACCTGAGGCAGGTGCACGATAAAAGCGCAAAGGCCATTAGGAGAGAGACCAGTGGCGTCTGTCTGGCTACGGTGACCAGAAGAAACTATAGGCGCCATTTGAGTGGCTCAGCTCACCAGGACTTGGATGAAAGTGACCTATGCCGCCTCCTGAATGCAATCAAGGGAAGGAGACGGGAAAGGAGGCCCTGTCCGGTGCCTGGCTGCCACAGGTATCCGGTTCACCTGTCGGTGCACCTACAGAGTGGCCATCACAATCTCAAGAAGGGCTCTACTATAAGTATCTGAACCAGCATAAAGAGGTCTTGGTCCCAGAGCCATCTTCCTCTATTCCGGCAGCTGAGCCCCAATCCACATCTTCGGCAAGGTTGCTGAAAATTGAGACAGGTAAATAAATAATTATCTAAATTGCAAATTATACTTTACATATATATCTTACTATATCTATCTATCTATCTATCTTGATGTGCTTGCAGTAATAAATGACATTATATTGGATAAAAAAAAGTAAACTTCTCCAATCATTCTTAGATAGTGACATTTTATAAGGGACATAAAGGTGATGAACAAAACAAATTTTAGAAAAACTTCACATCATTAAATAACTTATAGTGATCATGGTTTACTTCCATATAAGAAATGACTGACTGATGGGATGTTCTGTCAATATCTTGAATGTAATTCTTTCCCTTATCTTTGTCTTTGTAGCTATAGTCGGCTTCGACCGATTCTACCTTGACTCGCCAGACTGTGGCAGAACGAAAGACATGAGGCAGAGGAAGCAGTATATTGCTCAGATTAAAAAGATGTTACAACCTTTTGTCTATGTTGAGGAAGTGAACTTGGACATAATAAGCCACCTGTTTGGGAGATGTTATGGAAAAGAAGAGCCTGCAACCAGGAACCATCGCAAACTATTTCAACACTCTGGCGATGTTCATCGAGTACTTGGTCCAATATCAATATCAATATCAATGTGGAAACCTTTGTCTCTATGCGCCTGAAAGTAAAACGATGGGGTGCGTTTTACACGCAAGAGCGCCGAAAACAAGATTGGAGCAACAGGCTCAATAAGCTCCATAAGTTAACTGTCCTATCCATTCTATCCATTACACATATACCTACATACACATCTCTCTCTCCAAATATATATATATATATATATATATACATATATATATATATGTATATATATATATATATATATATAGAGAGAGAGAGAGAGAGAGAGAGAGAGAGAGAGAGAGAGAGAGAGAGAGAGAGAGAGAGAGAGAGAGAGAGAGAGAGAGAGAGAGAGAGAGAGAGATATTTTCATACATCATCATTAGTGTGCTATCTTATACCTTATTCATTTGCAGCAAAAATGATCTCTCCTGAAGTGGTTCAAATGTTCAATGCATCACAGGTCTCAAAAGATGCCATGGCTGTGCTCACAGCAGGGCATTTGGTGCCAGTGACAGAGGCAAGCCTGGCACGTGATTACCTGCTCATAGTGTTGACTATCTCAAATGCTGTCAGGGCAGGAGGGCTGCGCCATATGTCACTGGCAGAGCTTCAGACTGGCACAACGGAGGAGGGAACTGGCGATCTGGTTGTCCATGTAAGTATACCTTTTATAGATCTTTGTGCCAAATTGTATGAACAAATATCCTCCATGTGCACATAAACTACAATTTAAATGTGTAAATTCTCTCTCTCTCTCTCTCTCTCTCTCTCTCTCTCTCTCTCTCTATATATATATATATATATATATATATATATAATAAATGTTGTATATCATAGACATCAAATTAACATCAACATCAATGCATTTCTTTTGTTTTTTAAGATATGCTTTCTTAGCCATTACAGAGAAAGAAAATACTCCTTCAATAAAACCCTTCATAAAAAGTATCATTTTAAACACAATTCATATGACTCTATTACAGGTGAGAAATCATAAGCGGGCTGTGGCTGGTCCAAAGAACATGACAGTTCCCGCTGCTCTCGTACCTCACATGGACTCCTACATAAAATGCTGCCGACCACAGCTGGGGCCAAAACCTCAGCTGTGTTTGTCTCCAGCAGGACTGGAGGGGAGCTGACATCTTCTGGCTTTGGCAGCGCAGTGAGGAACATATGGTTAAAGGATGGTGCCGGCAATGATGGGTTCTGCAATCAGCTGATGCAGCAGAGTGCAGCCACATTAGTAAGTAAATCAATTTCATTCAAAGTTGTTATAAATAGATAATATATGGTATTTGTAAGGAGAAGAATTATAATTAACAACTATGTAATATTTTTCTTTTTTATACTTCTTACTGTATTAAAGCACGGGTAGACCCAAATAAGAGTTGCACTTCAGTGACTGAACATCCTTCCACCATAATATATCAACAGCCCTATATCTCTAATAACTAACTGTACTCCTGCTGAGGAAGAGACCTGTTATCAGTTTTCACACCTTGGGAGCAGCCATACACATCTCCACGGGAGCTATCTCCTGCAACTGTTGACATCACCACGCCTAAGGGAATTATGGGAGTTCAAAGGAGTGCTATCATTTCAGTTTTATTTTAGCTCATAAACATGGTCATTTTCATGTCATCTGCTGCGCAAAACGTAACAGAAACAGAATCAGGAAAGGCAGAAACTAGTAGATTATATTATAATGAATTCATGGATATGTGAATTAGGTTTAAATGAATGGTCACATTTATGAGAAAAATATGCTCAAACTTGTCAAAATTTCCTATTATTTGTATGGTGATGGAGCTCTGGTGGGCTTGGTGATGCAATAGGAGGTTGGGAAATGGCCATCTTGCCCCCAACCAGAACTGTGAATGCTCAGGGGAAATTGCATTCTCAGGGTGGATTTGGTTGTGTATTAGGTGTGGGCACTAGGAAGTTTGTCTCATTCTGAAAGACTCTCACTTTAAAATCTTTCAACTTGTCTTCTCTTTAAATATATTTAAAACAGTTTTGTGTTTGTAAGAAATAAAATTCTGATCAAAACATTAATTAGTAATGCAATCCATGGGCAATCCTATTGTACTAGAAAAAATAATTTTAGAGCAATTGCAAATTCAAATACAACCATTTAATATTTTGCAGTTCTACAACCAAGAACCATCCTCACTGCCTTTACTGGCAGAGCATATGTGCCATAGTGCAGCAGTACAGCGGCGAAACTACATCCTCACCGAGAAAACAGAAAACTCATTGGTCGCCGCGCGCAAGATCAGGGAGTACTTCTTCGGAGTAAGTATCACAATAGTTAATATTGATGTAAATCATGAAAAAAAGCAAACATTTCACATTACCAGTAATTTATTTGTATATATAAATATGCCACTTATCACATGGGCAGATATTTTACTACAGTTGACTTTAAAGTAAGAGGTAATGGCTTTTACATTCATAAAATGTAAAAATATTTCAGCTGACAAATTCTGTATTGATTATTTACAAGAACAATGGGAAATTAGTACTTTCAGATACTATTACCCAAATATTAGACTATGATCAGGTCAACACTCCTACTTTGAATCATGAAACAGGGCTAAGGTATTCCCTATTCATAAACTGCTCATGTCATACTATAATTTATAGTGATTTACGACTACAATTTACCTATTTTGTGTAAGTTAATTCACATTTTTTCTGAGTAGGACTATTACCTCACATCTCTTGAACCTGCATTTAGCAAGTTATCCTGCTTGTATTAATTTCATTGATGCCTTCAAGGGATCCAAGGGATCACGTTTGAAAATGATCCAAACTGAACCAGAGATGCAAAGTAAACATGAAATTTGGGGTTAGAAGAAATTGACCGGGTGAAGATGCAAACTAAACGGGGAAGATGCAAACTAAACGGGGGAAGATGCAAACTAAACGGGGGTAGATGCAAACTAAACGGAGAGATGCAAACTAAACGAGAATGTGATGCAAACTAAACCTGAGAGAAGGCCCTAACCAACCCTAACCCTAAACCAACCCTAACCCTAACCCAACCCCTAACCCTTCACCTGCGTCACCTGTGGTTCAGAGGTGGTTAACCTCTCCAGGCACCTGAGGCAGGTGCACGAGAAAAGCGCAAAGGCCATTAGGAGAGAGACCAGCGAGAAAAGGTTCCGAGCAGGGGGCCTCCGCAAGCGGGAGTGCCCTCCGAGCGGGTGTGGAGCCATGATCCTCCACCCAACGAAGCACCTCCAAAAGGCACACCACCTCTCGCGCAGGGAAGCACAGGCCTTATCTTCTACACATGGCGGGTCCAGGTACTCTAAAGTGAGTATAAGTCGCAAAGATTTATTGTTTCTTGCTTATAACATGAACTGTCAATTCCTTGTTCCAAGTGGTGCCTATGTTCAATGATATATATTCACATGAAGAACTAATCATTTTCCTTACCTTCTCCTTCGAAAATCATGCAGATAGCATGCCAAGAGCGGAGGCTACCTGCCCCTAGAGTTCCAGCCATTACTGGAGAAGACCACATACTTGTAACTGGGCACGGCTATCCCCAGAGAGATGCCACACCATCCACATCTGGGCACGGTTATCCCCAGAGAGATGCCACACGAACCACAGCCGCCACCCCTGAGGTAACTATAAGCAGCACCTTTTAATGATTATTCTTATGTTTATTGTTGCAGGAAATTGTAAAGATATATGTATTATAGTTGTGGAATTGGCAATGCATGCAAACAATTACTTTTCAATTTTCAGGACCACACACTGAGGGCTGCCACACCATCCACATCTGGGCACGGCTAGCCCCAGAGAGATGCCACAACATCAATGACAATCAGAGAAGGTACACAAAATAATATTTTTTGCAGGGTGACTTGTCATCCAAAATGCACAATTCTTAAAAACATTTTTCCATTACAGCCATGAAAGTCTTCTCGGAGTATGAGGCTACCCAGCTCGGGGCAGAGACTTTTTTGCAGGGTGACTTGTCATACAAAATGCACAATTCTTAAAAACATTTTTCCATTACAGCCATGAAAGTTTTCTCGTAGTATGAGGCTACCCAGCGCGGGGCAGAGAAGGCGACGAAATATGTACGGATGGTGGAAACAGCGCTTCTGCCATTCACCAACATAAAGACCATCAGCATGGACGTAATCATTCGAGATAATCCCCATTTTTGCAGCCATGAGGTTGGAGGAGGAGATCTCCGGGATATGTATAAGATTCAGGCAGGAGTCTCTTGTACAGGAATGGGCCGTCCATGTCCGCGACAGAGGTGTGTTTATCTGAATAACTAATTCTCCTTTCCAGAATTTTCCTTTTCAGATGGTAGGGAATGTACTATACTATTTTCTTTGTATTTTAGGTGCAGTAGGCTTTTTCCTAGTAATGATTTAAGTTCCATTTATTTCAGATCACATCTTTGATGAGGATACCATTGCCAAGTTCTTTGAGAGTGACCTTCACCAGAGGATCACTCAGTACACACTTCAAGGAGTCCTTCAGAAGGGCGAGGCGATCGTGGTGTGCAATTATATCATGCTACGAATATGTATTATTAATGGAACAAGATCAGGTGCACTTCGAAACATGACCCTTCAGGAGGTGGAGCGGCGCCGGACCAACGGCGATCGAATGTCCATAGCTGTAAGTGAATACATTTGTAGTGTACTCCTTAAACATGAAACAATTCTGAGACATGAAATACTAAACACTTTTTCCTTTGTAGGTCACCGACCACAAGCGGGCAGCGGCAGGTCCCCAGGAGGTTTGCCTCGTGGGAGATCTGTCTGTCATATTCCTGTGGTACCTTGACGAGGTCAGGCCTCTCCTGACCTCATCCTCATTCATCTTTCCATCAGGGCTTGGCGGTCAGATGACATCATCGACAGTGGCCAAGGCGGTGGCCGCAGCATGGAAGATGGGGGACATTTCAACAACGTTGTCGCCCACGCAAGTGCGCAAGGCCCTAACCACTCTGTAGAGAACAATTTCCTATAAGTGATATGAGTGGTTATCATCATAACACTATGCATATCTAATGATTTACTTTATTTCTAACAGGCCTATGCCACCAACAGAGATCTGCTGGACCCCCTGCGAATCCACCTAAATCACTCCAAGAAGACCCAGGAGCGGTATTAAGGCCCAGTCACACTAGGGTCCGACTATCGCACGATTTTAAAATCGGCAGGTCGTACCCGATTTTTTCACCTATCGGCTGTGTCTAAAAAGTCGGTACTGGGTTAATATAGTATATGCCCCAGTCACACCATACCGACTATCGCACGATTTTAAAATCGGCAGGTCGGACCCGATTTTTTCACTTATCGTGCGATCGTCGGATCCGATTTTTAGGCCATATACAAAATCGGATCCTACTAAAAAAAAGTCGGTACTGATTTGCGAACCTGTTCGCAAATCAGTGCCGATTTTTGAAAAGTCGCAAGACAATTTTTTTGACAATAAAAAAATCGGCTCCAATGAATCGTACTATTGTGACTGCAAACTTGTCTATTTTCAAAATCGGGACGTCCAGTTCCATATTTTAAAATAAGCAAAATCGGATCCGATTTTCAAATTGTGCGATAGTCGGACCCTAGTGTGACTGGGCCAAGACGATCGGGCAGGGACTTCCTTCGAGGTGGCCACCACACTCCATGAGATGCTAGTTAAGGTACAACACATACATATTTAGTTTGTCTTCATCTTCGGGACATCCCCAAAATGATCTTAAATTTTCTTGCAGGGTCCTTTATACTTTAAGGAAAATTAATGCATTTTGTCTTCATTTTCAGGACATCCCCAAAATGATGGAAATGATCTTAAATTTTCTTGAAGGGTCCTTTATACTTTAAGGAGAATTAATGCATTTTGTCTTGAATCTTCAGAATGCTGTGAAGCTCCCATTGGAAAAGAAGGGAGTGGCCCCATCACAGAAGGAAGAGGTTGACCTCTCAGCGGTCATGCATGACCTGGCTGCCTTGCCACCCCTGCCTGAGCAAAGGCCAACGTTATCAGAACAGGTACAAGTACTTTCTATGTTTTTTTATGTTCCAGGTTCATTACAGGTTGCACAGCATTCTCATACCATATCTTATTTCATTCTTAGATGCCCTCCAAACCCAAACCCAGATCCAAGTTCACCGAGGAGAAGGAGGTTATACGTAGGGTGTACCACGCATGCATAGAGAGAGAGGCGGTCATCATGCGGAACGTGCTGGTCGGCTTCAGGACCGACAGCATGAGGGCCCTTTTCGGGTAGGCGACAGCCCAGCTGACCAAAAGGGTCTATGACCGCCTAAGGAACATCATTAAAACAAACCAAAAAAAAAGAAAGTTTTTTTTAAATGTAAGCCTACATTCTTTCCTTGGTTCTTTTTATCAGGTATACTTCTTATTTGATTGCAGTGAAAGGGTAGAGCTGGCTTACCCTAGAGCAATGGTTCTGTAGGCACTAATGTTTACACATTCCACTTAGTTGCTTATTCAATCATTTACAGATGTACTTCTTATTTTATCTTATCTCTTTCTGCCCAGTTAGTGTCCACGACTTGGGCATCATTCGGGAAACGCACATTTACAAGGATTTTGAGGAAGGTGAGAATAACTCTGGCCAAAATTCAAATAATGTCTAATGCTGGTTGTATGGGGAGTGTATTAAATTATAGAATAAAGTAATTGAAATATTAATTGCAACCATCTTGCACCACCCTACCTTTCAAATATGTTGCAATGGTGGGGTTAAGAAGGGCAATTGCTCAGCTAAAAAATTATGCACTGTTCATATTTATTGTCTCCAAAACTAGATTTCTAAGTTAATGGCTTAATGCAGTAGTGGTATTTATCCATGCATCATAAAATTATTGCATTATATTCAAAGCAAAGTACCGTTTTAGGTACACTGGATGGCTTATTGATTGGGGATGGGGATTACGCTTCCAAAAGGATTTTGATGGTACCTTATCATGAGCTGGCAAACCCCCATCGGGTCCAATTCAATAACTCCCTCTACTGAACAAGGGCCAGGATAGAGCAGACATTCTGCATCCTCCAGGCATGATTTCAATGTCGAAAGTCTTCAAGAGTGATGCCCTATATCGTGCTGCGAGGATGACGGTGTGCAGATCTGTCCTGCACAACATAGCCACCGTAAGGGGTGAAGTACACCTAGCTCTAACAGGAATTTAATTCATTTCAGGCGAATATGTCAGAGTGCTTTTGTCTGACATGGTGGCACCATCATCTGAGGCATTATTCAGGCCTCTCACGGAGGCTCATGTTCAGATGATAAAGGCGACCATATTGGCAAACACTGATTCAGATTTTTACAATGATGGTGGCAAATATCACAGACTATGACCCCAAGGATATGGACAAGGACGTACAGGCTGAAGGAGCCAGGTGCATACACATACAATGATATAGGTGGAAACCAGACTAGAATAGCCCTTCAGAACATAATGGCACAGGACAGCACCTTTGTACAGAAGATATCCTCATGGCCTGTGCGGCTATAATGCTGGCTTGACCATTCAGAAGTGTTTGTACATGGGCCACCAGCACAACCTAATCCACCAGCTGAGCCGCTCCCTATCACTCACAGACATGGTTGGTTTATTTTGTAATTTCTTTTTTGATGTGTCTGAGTTGAGCAGCGACCATGAAATACCGCAAATAAGGCAGAAAATGCTGATGGAATGGAAGGATGCCCTGGCTTCCATTTTGAGGACTACACATTGAACATTGAAAATAATACCTTTTGAAAAGATTTTATGAGATATTTTCTAGTGGTGATGACTGCCTGTCGTACAGTGGTGGCGGCACTAAATCTAAATGCATTTTAAATTGACAACTTTCACATAATGCTCTGCACATTTGTTACCCAGCTGCATGAATTGGAGGAAAGACTTGTGTGTTTTCAAATAGACATGGCAGAGGCCATATTGTATTAACTACAAGGATAGATATTTTGTTGTTTTTGTCCTGTCTAATATTCATCAAAGGATGAAATCAATTGCATCTTGGTTAAAAACAGTGAATTAAATGTCTACACATCGATTGTGTCCATTAGTTCTATATTGTGACAATCAGCATTGCATTGTTGAAGACAATATGAATGAATGAATGATTTCTTAAAGGCACATCGGCGCACAAAGGCCATTTAGTGCCATAAAAATTGTGTAAAACAATGGTCCTTTGTTATTGTTGAAAACAATAACAAAGCAATAAATGAATAAAAATGATCACAAAACAATGAACAACTTCAAAATATAATTTCCGCATAACAGGTTGTTTCAAAAGAAACTTCAAATTCTTAAAAGGTTTTACAATCGGTAAAACAGACCAATCTCATGTAAATAAGATAAAATGCTGTCTGGGGGAACCTTTTCAAAGAGTTCCCTAAAGCTATTTACACTAAAATGTCTATTTCTAGATTCAATAAAATCAACACACTCAAATAAAATATGCTTGACAGTCAATTGACAATCACACGCTGTACATTGTGGAGGATCTTCCCCTTTTAAAAGGAAGCAGTGAGTCAAATGAGTGTGACCAATTCGGATTCTTGTTAAAACACTCTCCTCACGCCTAATGATTCGAGAACCTCCAGGCCAAAGACCCAGCTGTGGATGAATTGCATGTAGTTTGTTGTTTACAGCCTCATCCCACTGAGACTGCCATTTGCGTTTTAAAAGGACATTGATGTGTTTTTTAAAATCACCATAAGGAATTGGAACATCTGTGACTCTTCTTGAAAGACCAGCCTTGGCAGCAGCATCTGCCTTTTCATTACCCCTAATGCCAACATGACTGGGAATCCAGCAAAATAAAATTCTTTTCTCTTGGTACTGCACCAGCCAATTGAGGCGTTCCAGTATGTAGAGGACAAGAGGATGTGTCCAGTCTTGGCCCGAAATGGCTTGAAGAGTAGACTTTGAATCAGAGAAAATAATAAAATTCCTTTCATCATCATCTGCCGTCTCCACCCTATCAAGAGCTAGATAGAGAGCATGCAACTCGGCAGAAAATATAGAGGACTTATCTGGAAGACGTTCAATGGAAGAATAATTATCAATGACAGCTGCTGCTGCAGCCTTGTCATCTGCAACAGAGCCATCAGTGTAGATGAAATCATAGTCTCGAAAGACATCCTTCACCTCATTGTGCAAACTTATGTACTGAGAAGGATCCGTTTGATCCTTCTTGGCATACGAAAGAGTGAGGTCGACCATAGCAGTTGGATATGTCCATGGAGGAGTTTCAGGAAATTCAAACTTTGCGATGATGTCAGGATCAAAATCCAATTCTTCCAATGATTCCTTAATACGAATACCAAAAGTCGGAATGACTCTTGGTTTTCTACCAAAAAGTTCCACATACCGAGGGTTAAAAATAGTATCATACACAGGGTTATTTGGGTTGGCAGCTATTTTAGTTGCAAATTGTAGAGCAAGCTTTTCTCTTCTAAGGCGAAGAGGGAGCTCATTCGCCTCAACACAAAGACTATCTGCAGGAGAGGTTCTAAAGGCTCCAAGACAAAGCCTCAAACCTTGATTTTGAATAGGATCCAGCAAAGAGATATAAGATTTACATGCTGCTCCATAGATAAAACATCCATAGTCTAGCTTTGAACGAACAAGGGCCCTATATAGTCGTAAAAGAACTATACGATCCCCACCCCAGTCGGTACTGGAAACAACACGCAACAAATTCAAAGCCTTGATACACTTTTTCTTCAGGCCCTTGATATGAGGGACAAATGTCAATTTTGAATCGAGTAAAATGCCAAGGAACTTTGTTTCCTTCTTTACAGGAATGGGGTTATCATAAAGCACCAAGTAGGTGTCTGGATGAAGACCCCTCCTTCGACAAAAATGGACACAGACTGTTTTTGATTGGGAGAATTTAAAACCATTATTATCAGCCCAATCTTCTATTCTATTTAGATGAAGTTGGAGCTGCCTTTCTATAGCGTGCATATGTTTTGATCGATATGAGACACCAAAGTCATCCACAAATAAAGACTTGTCAACACCATTTCTTATACAGCTGGTGATGCTGTTGATTTTGACTATAAAAAGGGTGACAGATAAAATGCTCCCCTGGGGAACTCCCATTTCTTGATCATAAAAGTCAGAGAGGGATGTCCCCACTCTGACTCGAAATTTCCTTTCAGATAAAAAGTTTTTAATAAAAAGGGGTAAACGTCCCCTGAGGTCCATTCATGTAAATTTTTCATAATGCCATATTTCCAAGTGGTGTCATATGCCTTTTCAAGGTCAAAAAAGATAGACACCACATGTTCCCCATTTAAAAATCCCTCTCATACAAATGTCTCAAATCGCACAAGATGATCCATTGTGCTTCGCGTTTTCTGGAAGCCACTTTGGGCTTTCGTGATAAGTGAAGAAGATTCAAGATACCAAACAAGACGATCGTTTATCATTCGTTCCATGGTCTTACAGACACAACTGGTCAAAGCTATTGGGCGGTAATTATTAGGATCTTTGGAGTCTTTTCCTGGTTTGGCAATGGGTATGATAGTGGCTTCTCTCCAGGAAGGTGGAAACTCTCCAGTTTCCCAAATATTATTAAAAACTTTTAAAAGGCACTGGAGAGAAGCTGTTGAAGACGATATGCTCAACACTGCTTTTTAAACTAATGGTAAAGTCATAATGAATTTGATATACAAGCTTTGAACAAAATTGTTTTTGAATTGTTTTTTCACAATCATTAGAGAAAGGAAATTAGAAATAGGTATAAACACCACTCTAAAATGGCGTTACTTGATAACAGAACGTGGGCCATGCTGTTGGACCTTCTTGCTAAATGGGAGAGAGGACAGGTCCAATAAAGCAAACACATGTACTGCACTGGCTGTACATTGCACGTGAACGTCGTATAACCCTGCTAGCAGAACTCCTGCAAAGCACTATAAATCTTAAGACCTTCCAAAGGAGCAGTGAGACAGCCATCAATCGACTAATACTGACTTATCTTTATATATTTTTCTTTGCAACTGTTGTTATGTCTCCCAGTACTATACAAGGGGGATATATTGTATTTGTTAGCTAAGTTGTTATTGTTGTTGTTCAATGAATTTATGATTGCTTAAAGGCACATCGGCACACAAAGGCCATTTAGTGCCAGAAAATGTGTGTAAAATAATGGTCCTCAGTTATTGTTGAAAACAATTACAAAGAAATAGATAAAAATGATCACAAAACGATGAACAACTTCAAAATATAATTTCCATAAACCAGACCCCAACTATGGATGAATCTCATGTAGTTTTTTAAAGCCTCATCTCACTGAGACTGCCATTTGCGTTTTAAAAGGACATTGATGTGTTTTTTAAAATCACCATAAGGAATGGGAACATTTGTGACTCTTCGCAAAAGACCAGCTTTGGCAGCAGCATCTCCCTTTTCATTATCCCTAATGCCAACATGACTGGGAATCCAGTAAAATAATATTCATTTCCCTTGGTACTGAACTAGCCAATGGGGCACACAGGAGCAAACTAGATGGGCAGTGGCCACATTCAAAGGTATATACAAATGTTGTGACAAAGCTGTCCATAAAAAGGAAGAAAACAATAACTAGGCAATGTTAAATGATTGTGTGGGTTTTAAATTGCAGTGATTTACATCCTAACAATATTCTTTGTTGATGAATGCATTTATTCAATTTGTTCTACCATTCTTGCATTAAGATCGTCTGGTGTAAATAAAATGACCTTGACCTTTGCCAGACGATTCTGACCACAAAAACTAGCATATTGTGTTGAAGATTTTAAATGGCTAAAAACGTACCTTTTTTCAAATGAACACAACCATACCATATTGCATAAATATAGCATGTATCCTCCATGTAGTAACTTCAATTGAAAATAGTGTGATATCCATGAAGAAAGGGTAATAATCCATCAAGTTTGTGCCTGTGTTTCCTTGACTGGCTCTCTGAGAGGACACCACACATTTGAACTGAAAACCGGGTCCGTATTAAGGTGGCTGTAAACGTTTCCCGTGGAGAGCAGACTTTCCCTCAAATAATGGCTGATTTCTCATTATTTGTACACTAAACCCCTAGCAAACTATATATTTTTAGAAAGCTGAGATTCTAAGGAATACATAGGATATGGATAGGTTGTATGTGCTCCAAATATTTTAAAGAAATTGGGGTCAAAACTTTGACTAATCAATTTTCAGTACATATGTCGCGGCTGACGCAAATCTAAGAGCAGGATCTAAGATAATAACCTGATTTTTTAAAACATTGAAAAAAACCTTTGTCTCTTCAAAACTAGACAAGGGTTTTGTAAAATATGGCCCCTAACTTTTTTTATGGCCATTTATCTAACAACATTTTAGGAAAAAAATGCTTTTTTGGTTTCTTGATTTTTGACTCACTATAAAAAATTAACCAGATAAGATATTGCAATATCCCCGTCTAGATTTGTAGAGAACATGTTTTAGAATCTATATACAAAGTTTGAAGCTAATTGATTAAGATTTGTGTCTAAATTCACGTCAGCCGTGAGAGTAAAACTATAGAAAACTAAGCTGAGAAAATGGCAGTTTTGTGTATTTCGCAGTTAAAGTTACTGTGCAACTTTTTGCTACTACTTTAATGTATTTATTTTTGTCCAAGTGGAAAGATAAAGTAACCTTCCATTGTATTTCACAACTGTCAACATTTTTTCTTCTCAATTACCTCAAAAAAAAGTATAAATGAGTACATTTCTGCAACCTGCCTAACATCCCTGTCAACTGGATTCCATATATGGGCATATGACATCACCCAAGCCCCGCCTACTTAGTAGACTGGCATCTTATTTGCATGCTAATGTATATGTATTATAGCTCTTGAATTCTTAATAATTCAAAGAACTTTGCCATCAAAATCAATTTTCAGCTATCTAGTGTGTTATGCTGGCAGACTCTTTGACTGCAAGTATATTGATTTGGCAAATAAAAGCTTGTAATGCTCTATATGGGGTTTTTAGCTTCATTTATCTAAGACAAACATGTTGCAGGGCCAATTCTGAAGCTATCCAAACTTCCAAAGCATAGCTTTCTGACAAGGTGGCTTTTAGATTCTGGGCCTTGAAAGAAAGATAATTTCACAAACCTCTATTGCTGTATCTCCACTCCAGTGATCCAAGTTACATAATCCAGAATGAGTAATCCATACATATTTTGCAGCAGAAATGGCAACTTTCCCTGAGGTCTGACACAGAATTCCTTTGTCTAGTGAATCCCATATGAGTAGACTGTCCACATTAACTACTACACTGCTTGAAACGCTTAGAGGCAGTGATCTTTCTATTACCCATAGCAAATCTTATTTTTAGACATTGGTTCCTGACTCCCATAATCCTTGAGGGGATTATGAGTGACACCACACTCATTGTTCTAGAAAGGGGAGTCCTGAGGGGATTATGACACCACACATACCTGTATCTATTTCCTCAGAGCTGAGGCCAGTCAGGCCACAGTGATAATCAATCAATAAACCCAATTATTCACCTGCAATTTCAATCTCCTTTTTGTCTCCAACTGAATTGACAACAATTGTTGTGAATTATACAATCCAGGCTTTAATTAGTTAATAGCTGAATTATATGGGTGTAATTGTACTTTGGGTAACTATATCATGATTGCTGTATTATTGTTTGAGAAAAACATGTGTTTGAAAATGAAACCAAGTTGATAAATACTAAAGTATTGTTAGTTATCCATAGAGCATAGAGTGTCTGTTCCAGCTGAAGGTATGAGACAGATTGACCCAACATCCTCCCAAAAGTCCAGGGTTTCCCATCAAATACACACATTTTTTTACTTGAAGCCCCAAAACTGGGATGTTTCCTGTTTTTCTCAGACAGCCGGAGCCACATTTTGATTAAGACTAATCCCTAATACACTATTTTTGAATTGATTAAAACATCATTGTCTGTGGTGCTAAAGTGGCCCATCTTACCCAACAGACATCCTTTCTAACCAACACATGCATACAAAGAAAAGACTGGCTGACCTTAAATGCCATCTCTAATCAGTTACCAATCCAAATACACATCCATTTCCTGTAGCTTTGATAAGGAGGTGGGAGGGGCTTATCAGCTAACTGGGGTCACATGACCATAACACTGCAGCATGCTCTCTGCCCTCTCTGTCTATTCATACCTGTCAAATCCAAATTTTTCACAAATTATGAACTTAGGATTGGAGTAGAGCTATGGGTTTTTTTTCATAAGGAGGGTAAGACCCGGTTCATTAACATAATACATATATCTCAAAACAGGCTTCCCTGAGGACGAAACGTTTACGGCCACCTTAAATGCCATCTCTAATCAGTTACCAATCCAAATACACATCCATTTCCTGTAGCTTTGATAAGGAGGTGGGAGGGGCTTATCAGCTAACTGGGGTCACATGACCATAACACTGCAGCATGCTCTCTGCCCTCTCTGTCTATTCATACCTGTCAAATCCAAATTTTTCACAAATTATGAACTTAGGATTGGAGTAGAGCTATGGGTTTTTTTTCATAAGGAGGGTAAGACCCGGTTCATTAACATAATACATATATCTCAAAACAGGCTTCCCTGAGGACGAAACGTTTACGGCCACCTTAAGGGTATTTGGGAAATGGAACCCAAACTTTAGATATCATTCAGGGTGCACTTTTTGAAGTTTATTTATATTAAACAAATTACACATGTTGTTATTAATTGACCTTTCATGAAAATAAACAAGCAAGAATGTGATTGATATTTGAATTACTTCCAGAATGGCTGCAATCTCGAGAAATGGAGCAAGAATTTGAACATCTGAAAAATTTTGGCACCACTTCTGCGCACCTTCTATGCTGAAGTACAAACAAAGGAGGAACTCTACTCAAAAAGTGTTGTGATGAATCTACGTGCAGGATTACAATGCCACCTATCATCGCCCGACTTTTCCTGCACGTTCAACATCATGTCTGACCCCGCATTCCTGCAGGCCAACCAAGTTTATTAGGGTCAACTAAAGAAACTCAAAGTATCTGGACTTGATAAAACCCAACACAAAGTTGCTGTGCCAGAGCAAGACTTTGAAAGATTACATGATTATTTTGATAAAAAATATGGACACCCTAGGGGGGCTTCAACAGAAAGTGTTAGGGACTGAGGGAGTTATGAAAAGATAGCTTTGTTTTCTTAAGGGATGGGGAAGGAACTGAACATGAACAGTTAGCATATCATGAATTCAACAAAAATCTGGCAGAAATTGATTAAACACCAATCTGACGATACAGATAAAAGAATGTATGCCGCACCTGGCAAGGCTGATTGTCCCGTCTTAAGCTTAAAACAGTATATTTCTCTCTTGCATCCAGACCAGGACGTATTTTTTCAAAGACCAAGCCAGACCACACATGGCAGATGGTATGACAATGTTCCAGTAGGGAAATGCTCTCTAGGTAGTTATATGAAAAATTTATCAAAGATGCTGGTCTTGCAGTTGTTTATACTAATCATTGTTTAAAGGCCTCAACAGTTACAGTATTGAAAATGCAGGAAGTCTCTTGACATTTGACATTTGTTCTGTCACTGGACACAGGCGTGAAGAGAGTTTAACCCATTGTAAAGAACCGAGCGATAATCAAAAGGAGCTGTCTAGTATGTTCCAAGCCAAAGGAATGGCAGCCCCAGCAAACACAACCCTTGCCCTCCCTTCAACTTCCTCAGACATTGATCAGAATTCATCTCCTACGTTGAGATCTTCACTCATGGTTTCGTCAAATGCCACATATACCCTGACAGATCTTGCACGTTCAATGTTTGCTGGCGCTATCTTTAGTGGACAAGTAACCCTGACAGTAAGTATCAATAATGGCAAACAGTCAGAACAATAATTAAAGGCATATATGAATTTCAGGTTAAATCACCCTCTGTCGGGCTGTGTGGTGAATAAAGCTGAGGAGCTGCTGTCAACCCGTTTTTGGCGACTCGCACAGGTTGACATCAGCTCCTCAGCTTAAGGGCCATAAAACTAGGCTTTCCTCTCAACTACGTTGGCTGAGGATCAACTTATTGAAAGTAGAATGATAAATGTCTCTCATGTCTGATAGTAAGGGCAATGAAGAAGATTCCCAGGCATTCCATTCCCCATCCCCCTTACTTGCCAACTGATTCCTGTGAATCGCTCGCACATCCCAACTCCAGCAATGCTTAGAGAATATTGCTGAGAGACTGCTACCTTTAAGGTGCTTCAGTGGGAGCTTAGAGTGTAATCCGACATACATAGAATGTAGCTTATATGTCCGTTACCACACATTATATCAGAGGTTCCATTTAACACATAGGTGCAGGGCACGTAGACACCCAACATGTCTGAAAACCATAACATTAAACTTCTGGATAGTGCAAAACAAAAGAAAATATTGATCAAAATAAAGGGAAAATGACAGCATCCAAACCTTTTTATTTGACGAGCTAACTATGCATCATATAGATTTTTGATGGTAGTTACGGGTTTTTGTGTAACCATACCTTGAGGCATACCACAAAATAAACTAATATTATGCTGTCATCTCTGTACAATTCCTGCCTGAAGTGACCAGGTGTAGTATAATCACTAATTCGGTCGCCATTTGTATTATCTGCCCTGTCGTGGAACACCCTACATCACTCCATACTCATGTTAACGAATGCCTCACTAGGCACTATTGTGGTATGCCTGTGCACATTCATGTAAAATACATCATACGTCAATATTACGAGTTGTTATTTATTGTAAATTTCCAAAACCGCACACGTGTGTATTAGGTTGGTGCTGCCATCTAGTGTTGCCACTGTCAGCCACTTGCGTCTGTTTTATGCAACAGTAAACCAAATGTTGTTTGACTATTACACTCCAGGTTGTTTGACATTGCGAGTGACCTACTAGTATTTGCTTAGGATGCGCACACACCAGACCGTTTCTCCTGAATCGCTCTTCTAGTATTTGATTTTTAACCACTCCAAATTATTTGATGCAGTAGATTTCAATGTTTAAAAAATTAGAATGATGTTATATGTGACCAAAATAAACTTAGGTTTCGGCCGTACAATAATAGGGCTTGGAAAAGAAATATTATTTCATTCATTTACGGTTCTCATACAGTTGTCATTAGTTTTCGACCAACAGTTCTCTTTTGAATATTTTTACAATTGCTCTGATTACAAGGTTATAACCAGGTCAATGTTCAGGCTCACTGGCATGAATGTGATTGAAAAAACGTGCCCTGGCTTGAAAGTGGACTGTCTGCGGTCGAGACGGCTGCACCCCGTCTGCAGCCGATTGAAAAGAGATTGTGCCCCCCCCCCCCCCCCCCCCGCCTGTACTGAAGCACCTTAAAGGACTATGATGTATGACTTCTTATTGGATATAATTGTCCAAGAGCCCTTGCACAGAGAGACATCTGCTCATTAGCACATCAATGGCTTTAATTCAGGTCACAACTTGTTTCCTTATATGTGTATACCGTAATTTCGCGTGTATAAGACATACTTTTTTACACTAATTTTTACACTCAAATCGGGGGTGCGTCTTATACACAAAGCTAGAAATCTAGGGTGTTTTACATCGAGTTACCAGGCCACTCGGAGATCGCCAATTACAATTATAATGCGGCCAAGACAATGCCCATCGATGTTTGCCTCGTCATTGATGAATTGTAATTACCGAACCACCCTCCGCTAGAATTTGCTGATTACAATCCATGTGACATGCCTAGGACAATGGGTAATGAGTACCGACACAGGGTGATACGCATTGATGTCACGGTGAAGTCACATTTCACTCATCTCAATATGCGTTTTACTGGCTTTCTAGCGTTATTCATGAGGAGTTAATTTCCTACAATAATTCCGAAAAGGGGGTGCGCACTATACACAAAGCTAAGGCCTATACATCATTTTAAAGGCCTGGACAAGGGGTGCGTCTTATATACGGGTGCTTCTTATACACGCGAAATTACGGTAGTGCCACATAAAGATCAAAATATTGTGACAACATCCTTACTAAATGATTGAAGAAGAAAATTTAATATAAAACCAACCAACAAGTTTCCAAATTTAACGAGTTAGTCCGATTCCCTAATATTAGGATCTGTTAATATTTGTACCATTTTGTATTCAAATTGTGAATCTAGTCACAAGCACACACGCTCAGTTGTAAACCATGAGTACATACATAGACACACCTACATGCGTGCTGTGATAAATAAATGTTTCAAGGCTTACAACCATAGAATGATGCACGTCGTCAAGATAAATCAGAGTTCCTTATACCAATCAGGATGGACATTCATTGGCACGTGAGTTCGATAAACAGTGCAACATATGTTTAACAGCATACGTAGTGTGGTCCTAAGAAATCCTTATTCCTTCACCCGGGTATCAAGATTGCAATAAACCCATTTTGACAATCACTCATAGACAGTGTTCATTGCTCCATCTGATTATCTTGAACGGACCACACGCGAATGTTACAATCCACTATTATTGTAAAACGGATTGATTCGCGAAATGTAGATCCGTTGATATTTATACCTTTACCGTTTTAAGTTAATTCATAGTATACTCCAATTTTCTTTTCAATAGAACCATATATCCAGACAATATGTTTCGAGGGGAACCCCAAGCATGAATGGGTTAATAAACACAGAATTAACAATGGTTGAATTTGGAATTTTGTCATTTTTTCGGCCATATTGCAGCAAAGCTGTGACTAGCCCGTTGCAAGTGGTTTAGGAAACTGGAGTAGGCAGCAAAAACCACTATCTTCTTCCTCTATCCCTTGGCTGTCAAGATACGGCAAGTGTCCGTTTGGTTCCTATGATGAGATCATTCTTGGGTGTACAGGTAGGGGGTTGCAGGGAGCATATCTGGGCAGTGTAGCCAGCCTCTTTGGCTAGATAGGCTCTGTCTGTATCTATAATGCACATACACGTCTTCCCTGAAAAAAAAAAAAAACCACAACCAATATAAATCTTGAAGGTTCAATCAAAATATACATTTTATACATAATATTTTTGTCATTTACTTGTTAAGTAGTTTGCACCATCAACATATCATATTCTGACAGTAGAAATAAATCATTCATCCCACTCATACACTCCTTCCCTAAAATCGAAACAAACAACCAAAATCAAAACAAATATCAAAAGTTAAACAAAATTATACACTTTATGCACAATATTTTTTCTCTTATATTCATTATGTAATTTGCACCCTCAATATATTTTGACAATTGAAATAACAAGACCGGAAACATAACTATCTACAGCTCATAGAAATATTCCACCTTAGCCATTCAGCAAAACGAAATCGTATGAAGTATCATAATAACATATTGAGATGCTTTGTTTAATTGTAATGGCTGAATATGATCAAAGACAGAATTAATAAGACCCCTTACAACGTTTCATCTGAAAAAGAAACTTCTTCCTAAACCTATGGTTCTGTCTCATGATGATAAGACTGCAGCTGGTGAAACAGTTTTAACAAACAACCAAAATTCCTTCTTCTTAAGTTATAAACTATTAAGTGGGTTAATTAAATTTTGGTATGGGGCTTGAAATTAGGATTTTGCACTTGGAGAATTCTGTGATACGACACAATACTGATAATTCCTTAATGATACCATACCTTCACAATATCTTAACAATACTGCTTACCTCCTAGGAATCTGTTATTGGTAAATATAGCACTGTCTGCTTTGTAAGTTTCACCAGAGACATCCATCAAGTCACTGGTTTCACTTATAAACAGCTAAGTGTCTTTGTGCGGAGATGTCCAAGTATCAATTGGTCATTTTTATACATATTTCAAATCTTAAACGAAATATTAATTTTTCCCATTTGATATTGGCATTTGGTAGAGTATTGAATACTGGTAAGTACCGTAATTTTGCGTGTATAAGACGCACCCTTATATAAGACGCACCCCTTGTCCAGGCCTTATAAATGATGTATAGACCTTAGCTTTGTGTATAGTGCGCACCCCCTTTTCGGAATTATTGTTGGAAATCAACCCCTCATGAATAACGCTAGAAAGCCAGTTAAACGCATATTGAGATGAGTGAAATGTGACATCACCGTGACATCAATGCGCATCACCCTGTGTCGGTACTCACTACCCATTGTCCTAGGCATGTCACATGGATTGTAATCAGTAAATTCTAGCGGAGGGTGGTTCGGTAATTACAGTTCATCAATGACGGGGCAAACATCGATGGGCATTGTCTTGGCCGCATTATAATTGTAATTGGCGATCTCCGAGTGGCCTGGTAACTCGATGTAAAACACCCTAGATTTCTAGCTTTGTGTATAAGACGCACCCCCGATTTGAGTGTAAAATTTAGTGTAAAAAAGTGTGTCTTATACACGCGAAATTACGGTACCCCTACCTGAAAATCTATGCAAGTCAGATGATTTTGACTGAATGAAAATATAATAGGTTTAGTATTTTTGTCATTCTTACCTTGCTGTGATAAAGGGATATTTACTTCAGTCTGGTCTGCTGCATGTCCTAATCTTATATAGTCCTGGAAGAAGAAGAGAAACAGCTATAAGCAAACAAATACAAAACCTTTCTACTGGAGGTAAATTCAAATTACAAGTTAAATATTGGGGAGGCATTGGGACACTTTGGGTTAACCAGAAGGCATGAATAGGGTTCATGGACTCTTTAATGGACAAAACCGCCCAGACTATTTTGGGGATATATTCTGAACCAGAGCATTTTTTTCTAAAATATTTGAATGAAAAATACCTCAACCAACCTTCATATATTTTGTGATTGAATGTTTTATTCCAAAAATACTCATGAAATGATCCAGAAAAAAATTATCACAATGATATTTAGATCTCAATGCTTATTTCTTAATTTGTACCCTATTCCAGATTCCTTTAGTATTTCGAAACGTATTCTTAAACTTAGATTTGATCCAGAAGAAAATTGTAACAACAATATTTAGGAATGAAACGGGTAATTATTTCTTACCTTGTACTCTATTCCGGATTCCTTGAGCACCCTGCTGCGAGGGTACGTGACTGTGTGCGTATCCTGGATACCTCCATAGCAACAAGGACAGATGACGAAACTAGCCTCACAGTCCAGACATTTCTGTAGAACCAGGTCCGTGGCCACACCGCAGGCGTGCAGACACGTCCCAACATCAAACTTGCCATGGTAGTAGTCGAGGTTACACTGGTATAAAGGAATGGGTTAACCTTATATTTATTATTTGAATTGTATTTTATGCTAATGCATAGTCAATAAATATACATACATAAAGGAATGGGTTAGAAATAAGAGTGTATGAATATGTGTCTATATAATTGCGAGACTTTTCCTTGAATTCAATTTTCAACTGCTTGGAAAAAGGAATTTCATTTTTCGTCACTTTTTCTGCCATATTGCGGCTGTATCGTATCTAGCTAGTTGTAAGTAGTGGAGGAAACCACAGGACCCCGCAAAAAACACTGCACAATCCAAAATCACTCACAACTTTCTCAATTATGTCTTAAAATGTGTATGTAATTTTATTCTTGGCTTGATTAATAGATCATACCTGGTATAATGTGATATTTGTAATCCCTAGGCTCTCTACTCTGCTACAGGCCCTGCCTATGGACTCCTCTTTGTTCTCCACCAGAACCACATGGCACTCAGGCAGGAGGCACGCAACAACAATTCCAAGGTGGCCCTGAAAATGAAAATTTATTTTTTATACACTGTATTGAGTACACAAGATTACTCATGCAAAAATCATAATGACGGCTTTTCTCCTGGGCTATGACTTCACTGTTATGCCAGATTGACCCATTTACACTCGCAGCGGCCAAAAGAGGTCAACGATTTAAAATATTTTATGACAAAAGCAAGTTTTGGAAAATACTTTGAGAAGAAATGCTAACCAGAAGTCAAATGAAAACTCCCCATCAAATATTTTGTGAACTTTTGCTTTATTACCAAGTTCTTTTCAAAAGTATGAGAGAAGCAGACAGACGATACTTTTGAAAGGAACACTGAATGTAAATGGGTCAAGCTCTTCTTTTATGATGTTTTATTTCAAAATGCTCATCTCCTTTGCTTTCTTACCATCTTTTTATGATCTCTTCTGGATGTTTTCATATGCTGAAATATTTAGTAACTGCTTTTGAGCATCAATGTCCCAAGGATGTAGGATACATCTAAGCCCATACAGTAATTAATTGTTCTCCAAAAAACTAATTATACTTGACAAAGTATTTCTGAATAAAATAGTTACCCTATCTGCATAGGAAGTATTTCTGAATAAAAAAGTGAATAAAACACATACCCCCCTCAGCAGCCAGAGGGATGAAAGTCTGAGTATAAAGTTTACCCAACTTACAACGAAGGAAGAATTTCTGAATAGAGTATAAAAACACTTGCCCTCCTATGCGAAAAGGACTTTCCGAATAAAACACTTATCCCACCTCCACACAAAGAAGAGTTTTTGAGTAAAACCTTAACCCACCTTAGAGAAAGGAAGAATTTCTGAGTAAAACTTTACCCCATCTCTAGAGAGGGTAGAATGTCTAAGTAAAACACTTACCCCTCCAGCACAGAAATCCACGATGACATCTCCTGGCTGTGCTAGGCTGACCACGGCGGTGGCGAGGTTCTCCAGCTGCTGGCATTTCCTGGCCGTACGCGAAGCCGGCAGGTCACCTGAAATACAGGGAAGAAAGAGTGATAAACAAGGTGCAACATAGGTTCCAAAACATTAATTGTCGAGCGGGGTAAGCTGCCCCTAGAGTTTACTTGCCCGGTTGCCCCACCATTCTGTTAAACAAAGGTGATAAAACAAAGGTGAGTTAGCCAAAAAAAAAATTCAAGGGCGGCCACACTATACTCAGATTGTAACCATAAATATAAATTTACTAATCGAAAGTAGGCCTAATATCCTATTAAAGTGTGATAGAAATTGTATTGAGAAGGAAAATTTATATCATATGCTTGAAACTGGCATTTTAAGAAAAATATGAGTGTGCTTATGGGTGAATTTGAGGGTTTGGGCATTTTAAGAAAAATATGAGTGTGCTTATGGGTGAATTTGAGGGTTTGGCTGTCCAAATGACTCCCAGGCACCCTGCTGGCTAATACTATGCTCTACCGTTCCTGGATTCTTGATGTCTATGATGGATCACATACCTTCACTTGGATGAGCGGCCTTGGGTAGACTCTCCCAGTCCAGGTGAACTTGGTCTCCACAGGGGTGCTCACCAAGGTCACTTCCTACACCAGACGCCTGGAGAAGACCAGAATAATTCTATGGGATGTGTACACTGATTTGTAGACAATTGGAATATGTTAGATATAGGAGCGTGATCGGTATCCAAGGTTTGGAATTGGAATCGGTAATCTTTTTTTTCGATACTTTCCGATTCCGATTCCTACCGACATGTACAGGGAGAAGAATCATAGCATTTAGGTGAACAACTGTATCAGATGCTTCACTATTTTAACATTTCCATGCTATACTTTCTTTTTTAGGTAGTAGATTAGATGACATGGCACACTTAGCTACTGACTGGTGTTGTCTTATTACTTTGTCATTTTATTGCATTGCAATATGATGACAAAATGACTGTCAATTGGTATCAACATTTTGCCGATTCCAGAATCGGAATGATCGCTATGAGATTTTATAGCGATTTTTCCATGGGATCGACGATTCCATCCGATTCCTTGGTATCGAGGTATCGATTACACTCCTAGTTAGATATAAATCTTAAAGCACTTATCAACAAAAGGAAAAACAACATTGAAATAACTGCCAAATAGTAGAGGAAGTGGATTTGGCATGAATACCCTGAGTAACCTGAAGAGTGAGATTCTACTGAAAAGTAGAACATTGCTTAAAATCTAAACTGAAGCAAAAATGAACTGATATCTAAGACAATCCTCAACCCACTCATGCAAAAATGGGGTAAATTACCTACTTGTAACATCTCTAGAATATGACTGACATTCTCCGGTTTGGCTTTAGGCTTTTGCTTGGCGGTTTCCCTGAGAGGAAATGAAGAACACTAAAATAGATAACAATGCAAACAACAACCAAAACACAATACAAGCATGGTAGGGCTAGTAGCACCTGGAATCTACTATCCCTACTTCAACCTAAACTATCCCTCCCTAACAATCAAAATAATTATTACAATTTAACCCACTTTATCACCTGAATGTGCAAAAGAATATGCTATTCATTTAGATCTTAAAATCGAACACCGATCAAGATGTCATCATTAGAATCTAGTCCTTTCTTATTGATATTTATCAAAAGATGAGACAAAGTTGCAAATATGGGAAATTATTGATAGAAAATGTGTTGGTTAGTTGTAGTTAAACTTTTCTTAAGATGCTTTCCTCAAATTGATCTATTACTTAGGCATCGCCAGTGACTGCTAGCTGCCTGGGTTCGAATCCCAGCCAGGGCATGTGAGAAAGTTGCCAGTGACTTAGGGTTAGACCGTGTTTTCCACTGGGTATTCCGGTTTCATCCACCACTTTCAACTAGCTAGTCACGACATAGCCCCAAAATGGCAGAAAAAGTGAACCCAATCAAAATTCCAAAATGGTTAAAACTCACCTAATGTCCAAATTACCCATTTCACTCAAAATGACACTGAGATCAAGATCACTCGCACCGGCTGTTTGTAAATAGTCATCTGCAGCAAAATCCAGTGGTTCTATCCCAGAATCCTTCGCGGAACCCAGTACATTTCTGAGGGAACTTAGATGATTATACCATTTGGTGATCAGGGGGAACGAAGACCTGAGATGAGCAAGCTGTTTCTTGGAAGATTCCTGAAAATAAAGAGCAACCATTTTTTGGTCCACATTTCAGGTCTTTTCATATTGTAAAAGATACAAACAGGACCGGGTACCATAATTTCAAGTGTATAAGACGCACCCGAATATAAGACGCACCCCTTGTTCAGGCCTTTAAAACGGTGTTTAGACGTTAGCCCTGTGTATAGTGCGCACCCCCTTTTCGGCCCATGTCTTAAGCTATTTTGTAAAAAACAAACAAACTAGCAGTGGATTTGGACAAACATAAGGTTGATTGTAATTTGGAGTCACTTATAATGCTGCTCTAAAGACAATAGGGGCTCGGACATTCATGCCGTGTATTGTAATTAGTGTGCCTAAAATAGAACCGGCTGGACGGGCCTGGTAAACCAAAAATTCACTAAGTTGTCTACGGCTAGATAGGACTTTTATTGTTTTACCGATACCACTGAAGTTGAGACGTGCTAAACATATTAGAAACGCAATTGAAATGAAAACATACCAGAGGCTTATTCTGATATGGGGTCTCGGTGCGGTAATGGCGGGTCATCGATTTCCGAACTCCATGTGGCCTGGGACTCAATGTAAAACACCCTGGACGCGAGGTTCCGGAACCCGCCGATAGGCGGCTTCAAACACGTCGAATGCCTTTGTGGAACGCCTTGGATTGTTTCATTACAGAAAACTGGGTTCTTCCAGTTATGTATGATAGCGTCCACTCTGTTTTGGTCAAACAGCATGGATACATTCAATGGACTAATTGTACTAAGAATACACTTTTAGGAAATTAAATAACCTTTTTTAAATCAGTGAAATTAGCGATTTTAATGACGTCACAAGTAATTGGAAGCTAATTATAGAACGCAACGGTGGCGATGCGTAGCTATAGCGGCGTTCATTTACACTACAGACCTGTAGTGTAAATGAACGCCGACCACGAACACCTCCCCCCCCCCCCCCCCCTACTACACCCATTCTACTGCCGACACATGGCATCCAACCCTAGTTCCGAAAAACTCTGGATTTCTAGCTCTTTGTATAAGACGCACCCCCGGATTATGGGTGAAAAATTGTGTAAAAAAGTGCGTCTTATACACGCGAAATTATGGTAATTGTGTTCACATAAGGAGGTGTCCACATCTCTGGGCTGTTCATAATGAGAGGTGTTACTGTATTTCCACAGTCCTTTCTTGTTCATATTTATCAAAAAATAAGACAATGTTATTTCATTTTGTTTTTTAGAGATGCTTTCCTCAAATGATCCATGTAAAATTATACGGCCATTTCCAGGGGACTGTGAAGAGGGGAATAAGGAAAGTGCTTACCAAGAATAGATGAATGCATGGATAAAGGACAAGGTCAGTCAAGGTCATATCAATTCCCTCCGCATATGTATGCTTCAAAAGATCTACATCCTCATTCCTCAGTTCCAGACTAGGTGTCTTATCACAGTCAGCTGCTTGCAGCAAATTATCATCACTTTTTTTGCCACCATTTTTGCTCGATATCTCAGTCTTTATCTTTGTCTTTTTGAGAGCTCTAGTTCTCTTGCCTCTGTTTCGCACTATGGGCCGCTGGTTCAAATGGTTTTCAAGCTTGCGGAGCTCCAGGAGAATCTGACATGGTTCGATAGACCTGTAAATAAATGCTCTACATTAAAATGATTTACAGTAACCCATTCATCCCTATAACTAGCAAAAAAAGTCCTAAATTTACTTTTATTTTTCAAACGACAGGATCTTTCTTTAATATCTGAAAAGAAATGCTTACCAAAATTTGACTTCAAAGAACTTGCCTATCAATTACGCTTATTTCCAAGTTTATTTTTGAGCACACATTGGACTAATGAAGATTTATTTAAAAGTGCGAGACAAGTAACTCACAAATTCAAATTTTTCATTGTTCTATTTCACACAAAACATTGAATTTAAGAATGTCCGAACCAGTTTACATTTTTGTCCAGAAGTTTTATATTATCTTTGGATATGTTATACCTTCAGAGGATAAAATGAAAAAAATAAGAGATTTTTTGTTATCCTAAAAGTGACCAGTATTACTGCAAAATTTCTCATTGTAAAATATCCTCCGGCTCACCTGTCAAAAAGGAACTCCTCAAGGCTGTTTGGCAGATCTACCTCACAGAACTTCGTCCATACAGATACCTGAGAAGAAAAACACAGTTTAAATACATCGATTGCTGATTCGATTCTATTCACAATAACATCTGATCCCAATAGTTTTTGATAATCAATAACTGGGATTACAATTCTTTATTTCATACATACAAATACTTCAAATGACCTCAAGTGTTCTGAGAATTGATGGTGGTGGCAGAATGAACCACAGGGGCGGATCCAGGGGGGGTTCGAGGGGTTCGTCCGAACCCCCCTGGCTGGTGAGTCATTTTGCACCACCACGTCACCTGTGGACAAACATCAAAACGAATTGTTTTTCCTGCCTCGGCCACCAGTTGCAATTTGCAATTCTGTCCAAGTATATTGTTTCCCCAGGCCCTGAGTAGGCAACAGGCGGATTGGTGTCAGCCAGGTATAGGTCCGAGTGGATGAACATCCTGCTCGAGGGGATTATCTGCCGTGAACCGGCGGATACAGAATTACAGTAGAGGGGGGGGGGGGGGGGGTTCGTTGATTCTCAAACTGCTGGATCACTTGATTCATTCCTTTGTCTAGCGGATACAGAATTAAGTCCAGTCGTTTGCAGACTAAGAATAGCTTGGGAAACCTGAAGTTTGTTAGGTGAGTGGGGAGGGGAGGGTTCGTTGATTCTTAAAATTCTAGAACACTTGATTCCTTAGTCTAGCAGATACAGAATTACAGACAAGTCGTTCGCAGACTAAGAATAGCTTGGAAAACCTAAAGTTTGTAATGGGATGGGGGGGGGGGGGGGTTCGTTGATTCTCAAACTTCTAGATTCCTCCAAGCCCTATGAAAAATACCTTACTAATAGCCAACAGATACGTAAATGACCACATCTTAACACCTTTTGAGGTGGCTTACCCCGTTTGCATCTGAAGTGCAAAGATGGTCAAACAACTTTGGGCGTACCTCATCAAGTAGAGTATTATTGGTAAAAAGATTGAATACAAATGGTTCAGCCAAATTAGAAAAAAAATTGAAAGTGTTGATTTCTGAGAATTCGACGAGCGCAGAAGGGGAAATTTACTGAATGACTCTCATGACTAGTGTTTAGTCATATCACAAATGACAGAGTCTGTCTCCAATTGAAGCCCCCCCCCCCCCCCCCCCCCCCCAGATGCATGTATCGCAATTACGCTAACATCAATCAAGCACGGTGGGCAACAGTTCTTCCCCTCATCCCCAGGGTGTTCACATTGTTAAATCTCTCCGAAAGGTAAAATATATTTCTTAAATGTTTGAAAGTGCAAGAGGTCCGTTCAATCTTGCGACCAAAAAATAGGACAATGTGGCCATCACCAAATCCGACTTTGCATATCATAATTTATATGAAATATTGCGTTTCAATTAAAATTTCACTCTTACTCTATAATGTATTTTTTTATATCACCTATGAGATTATTATTTTTTTTATATATCTCTTATGAAATTATAATTTTTAGCTCTCTGCAGTTGACTCCTGGTGGTGTTTTCATAAATAATTGTGAGTGGCGCCACTAGTGTCACTTTTCGGAACTACATTGAACCCCCCCCCCCTTCTCAAATCCTGGATCCGCCCCTGAACCATTTGTTGATGCAAGAACACAAAAAGCTTCGGTTATTTCAATGATATATATATGATGAAAACTTACTTAGGAAAATATTCATACTAACAGTAAAATCACTCAAAGATGGCTTTTAATAGTGATGAATGCTCATCTTCACCTACCTCTGCACAGGCTTTCAAACAGTTTTCATGATGACCCTGAAATTAGAAAATCAAATAATTCTAAAATTAGAATTTCAAATGACGAAAAATCAAGTGTTACTTTTTAGTTATTTATTTATTTTATTCTTTGTAAATCTATTGTGCTGGTACAATGTAGAAGTCAAACAGTCCTATGAGAGACTACCTGTTAGGAGAGATGCTATACAACAAAAAATAAAACAAACAAAGATAAGTACATGTGAGAAAACAAAGTATGGAAAAGGTTGAGGAAAGTTTTTTTTTAATATTTGCTTATTTGCTTGCATGTCAAGCATGGCCATACTTAAGCAGGGTTACAATGTAAGGGCTCCATTTTCGGAGAGAAAATGAATATAATACAGTACAATATTGTAATATTGCCATTGAAACGGGGACAAAGTAGCTCAGTTGGTTGGGTGTCGGACTAGTAATCAGAGGGTCGCTGGTTCGATTCCCGGTCACTCCGGGCACTTTGGTCGTTCTTGGGCAAGACAGTTTATTCCATATTGCTTCAGTCTACCCAGCTGCAAAATGGGTACCTAGCATAAATAAGGCAGTGCTTAGAGTGTGTGCGCTATATGCTGCCAGTTGCTCTGGAATATCCCCCGGGGGATTGAAATGGTTTCTGTATGTACAGTGCCTGCTAGGGGAGGAAGGTCGTGTGAGCACTTCAGTGGATACAAGACTATAAACCGAATTATATGGAACATGTTATGATGTTGGAATGCTACAGGTCAATGTTATAAAGGATATAACAAAAAAGTGTTCAGGATCCATTTCCTATTTTGATATTCACTGTATATGGGTAATAAAAGAGACCATTTCTTTTCATGCTCTTGTAGTTTTCCGCAAAAACAACCTATGTTTCTCTAGTGTACCAAATTACCTACAGACTCTTGTCAAATTCTAAGATAGTGGACCCTTGACATCTGCCATATGTAGGGATGGATACCTCTAAGAACGAAATGGTACGGGATCATTACTGGGTCAATAATACAGTATATTTTAATGGCACTGTTTATGGTACCTTATTGCATTATTACCTCATAAGTTTTGTCTTGAATAGTCATGTTTTTAGGATCCTGGACAATCCCTAATTAGTGATAACTTCACAGAGTTAAGAGTACATTTAAGGAATGAAACAGTACAATACAGATCTTTTTCTAGATACCAGTACCTCTTAATGCTATCCAACCCTATCAATATATGTAAACACCATAACTCTTAAACTTACCAAAAGGTCCTGGAAATTATTTTCAGGGTATTGTCGATGTGCTGCCTTCACTATTTGCCTTAGCACAGCACACAGCCCAGCATGGACCAAGACGCCCCCTGGTGGCAGTAAAGCAGGTAACGTGACATTACGGATTGGTCCAGAAAGGAGTTCCTTGGGGGTAATTTTATATGCAATGCCCTGAAGGATGGACAGGGTCTCCACTGCTCCTTTAGTTATTTTTGTGTCCACCAGGTGGACTACACTGTCTGATTTGCAGTACTGGAGTACGAACAGCACAATCTTGGTGTATAGAGGACACTGGAATCCCTCTGTGCTGGGGTGACTAATATCCAAATATATATCCATTCTAATTTTTATTTTTTGCACATTTTCTCCGACTTCAGATCCAACTTATGTGCATTCACTGCATTGCTGAACAAGTTGAAGGCAAAATCTGAAAAAAAAATTGTTGATATAATATAATAAAAAAAAATAGAGCCCAATCTCTTTTGCAAGGAAAACATGTAGCTCAACATTTTTTGAATGATTAAATGAGAAAAAGTAAACATGTTCTCGATGTTTTGACCTCACCTGGCATCAAAATTTGGGATGATGAAGACATAAGTCTGATCATTTTCAGTTCCTGCAGGAACTCTGAAAAGACCAATGTTCACACCAAGCCAATGACATGCAGCCATCAAACTCTTGTTACCTTCACTATCAGTAACATAGGGCAAGACCTGGCTAGTCGGGCAAAGAAAGTCTATATAACTATGTTTATTCTATGACTTGGCTTATGCATCAGTCAAATCAATGCCCACTAAAGGGGTGGGGGGGGGGGGGGTATGATTAGTCAGTATATTATTTTTCAACTGAAAACTGGTAAAGTGGAACACTGTCTTTTCTCAAACAGTTAATTCTGAACTGATATCATTCATCTACACTTGCAATGTGATTTTGCAATCTTTAGGTAAAGATTGCAAAATCAAATTCTTATCCTCTTATGTTTCCGGCCCATAAATATCTTTAAATTGACCTTAGACAAATTATCCGGATTGGATGTGATTGTATGAATTCGCTGATTGGTTCATCTCGGGAGATAACCGTTTCCCAGGATGTCTGCTCCTCTAAATGCTGGTGTTGACAATTTTGAGTCTCTGTCGCCAATCTGGCAACAATTTGACAGCTTGGACAGCCCTGATAGTATTCCATGTGCTGGCGCTATCACCCCCACCCCCCTTAGCAGGGATGTAATTGACTAGTGCATTACTCACTCCAGATTTCTCTGAGCAGCCAGGAAGGCTGCATGCAATTAGATTGTACACAATGTAACATAGCACCAACACATAACAGGCTTCAAAATTTGCAATAGACAACCTATGCAAATTCATGAGCTACATGTAGTTGTTTGGCTCATTTAACCCTACTAGGGACCCAAGCCTAGGGCGAAGAAAATACACAACAAATGAAAACAAAGCATTTCAATGTATGCCAGTAGGGTTGTGTCTGCTTCTTGAAGGAACGGGGTTGTTTAATACGCTTGGTTTTGACTATGAGGTACCGATTTTGAAAACAAAGGTACTGGATAGTATGGACAATGTGATACAAATTGAAAAACTGAGGCAAAATAACATCTGCTCAATCCCCAAGACACACAGAGGGATATCAGGAGGAAAATCAAAAGTGCGGAATATCCTGACTGTCACAACAACACCCAGGCCAACCCACCAGGCTGTACAGGGCAGGGGGGTGAACTGGGACAACTTGATAGAGATTGAAACCAGGACAAACCTCTTCCAATTGTGAGTAGAAAGGATAGGAGATCTAAAGAGCTGTGTATCTGCCTCTTGAATACACAGTCAGCAAGAAACAAAATTGAAATCATCAGGAATTCAATTATTGAGCATGATATTGACATGCTGGCTATGACTGAAACTTGGCTAACTTCAGCAGCAAAGGATGAGCTATTTATCAAAGGCCTGAGGATAGGTGGCTATGATTTATTCAGTGTGCCACGTAAAGGAAATGGCGGATATGGAGGAGTGGCAATATTGTATAAGAAAAATCTATCAGTGTTGTCAAAAACCTCATGTGAATTCAGCAGTTTTGAGCATTGCGAGATTACTGTTAATACAGGCTCCAAGCAACTTAATGTAAATGTGGTCTACAGACCACCTCCATCGCAAAAGAATAAATTGACAAATAAGATGTTCTTTGATGAATTCTCACCATTCATGCATGACCGGATCTCTTCCACTGGCCATTTCCTGCTTCTGGGAGACCTCAATTTCCACCTTGAGGATAGGAATGACACTGAAGCACTCAAAATGAATGACTTATTTGATACCCTGAATTACAAGCAGCATGTCACAACCAGAACCCATAAATCGGGACACACCCTTGATGTGGTCATAACCAGGGACAATGAGAATCTTATAAGTCAGTGGAAGGTTGGAGACCAGCTCTCTGACCACAACCTCATTCTGTGTGATGTGTCTCACCCTAAACCACGTCCAATCCAGGTGCCAATGTCAGTGCGTAAACTCTGCAGTGTCAACATGCCCAATTTTAGAGAGGACTTGAAGGACGCTCTACAACCTGGTAATGCTGAAGGCTGCTCCGTGGAGGATTTGACTAATCACTACAATTCTGCACTAACAACGGTACTTGACAAGCATGCACCAGCAAGAGTGAAAATGGTAACAATTCGACCGAAACAACCATGGTTCTCAGATGATTTGTATGGTGCAAAACGTGAAAAGAGGAAATGGGAAAGGAAGTGGAGAGACACAAACCTCACTGTCCACTATGACCTGTTTAAAACTGCGAGGACCAAATTTAACAACATGTTATTACAAGCTAAGAAGGACTACTACAACAATCTGATAGCTGAGTCCTCCACTGATTCAAAAAACCTCAGTAACATTGTCAAAGACATATTACATCAAAGGAGTGAGATGAAACTCCCTGAGCATGCATCAACAGAAGAATTGGCAAACCGCTTCGCTGTGTTCTTTACTGACAAAGTATGTAAGATACGCGAAGAGCTGCCAGATCTCTCCAGACACCAGTTAAATTTACCTACCCCGGCATTAACATGTTCACTGAATGTTTTCTCGGCCGTGACTGAAAGCGAAGTTCGCAAAATCATAGCAAAATCACCGACTAAGAGCTGCTCTCTAGATCCCGCTCCCACTTGGATGGTGAAAGACTCGGTAGATGAGCTTATTCCAATGGTTACGATTTTAGTGAATTTGTCGTTGCAGAGTGCCAACGTGCCTGACTCCATGAAACAGGCATTAGTCACTCCGTTACTGAAGAAAGATGATCTCGACCCGGAGGTGCTCAAGAACTATCGTCCTGTAAGCAACTTATCATTCTTATCAAAAGTATTGGAAAGGGTAGTTGCTGCAAGGCTTACAAATTACATGACTATCAATCAGCTACATGAACCCATGCAGTCGGCATACAGAGCATGTCATCAGGGGCTTAGCCGCAATGCGTCCAGCGTGTCATTTGGACGCGTAGAACACTGTTTTTTTGACAGTTTGGACACCCAAAAGTTTATGTCAGAATTTGCTGAAGATGACTTTTCTTAGAAGATAGAAGATGTAGAAGCTGTAGTGTCACTTTTATAAGACACACAAAGCAGTATCTGGCCCAAAAAAGCAAAATCTGTATAGGTATAGGGTCTATCTTATTAGTAGTATGTATTTTGTACCACGCTTTGGACACGCAAAAGTCTTTGAAACCTCTATTTGGACACCCTGTTTCCAAATATCGGCTAAGACCCTGCATGTCATAGCACTGAGACTGCACTTGTGCGGGTACAGAACGACATCCTTCGCACTCTCGATCAGGGTGGGGCTGCGATCCTTGTGTTACTCGATCTTAGCGCTGCTTTCGATACAATCGATCACTCCATCCTTCTATCTAGGATGGAGTCAGTTCTTGGAGTTAAAGGATCTGCTCTACAGTGGTTCAAATCATACCTACTAGGCAGGAAACAGAGGATTAAAATCAATGATGACTTCTCCGAAAATCAGGAAATCCTGTGGTCTGTACCACAGGGATCTGTGTTGGGTGCACTATTATTCCTAATATACATCATACCTCTGGCACAGCTAATCCGATCCTACGGTCTGAACAATCATGGCTATGCTGATGACACCCAGCTCTGCTTATCATTCAAAAAGACAAGTGATAACGCAATAGTCAAACGTGAAATCCTAAATCTTGAGAAATGTTTGTGTGACATTAGTGTCTGGATGTCTCAGAACAAGCTGAAACTCAACAATGACAAGACTGAAATCATTCTATTCGGCTCTAAGAAACACCTAGCTGAACTGAACATTAAGTCACTCTCTGTAGCGGGGACTGATGTGTCTGTTGCATCTGAGCCTGTGCGAAATCTGGGAGCTATGTTTGACTCTCAACTGATCATGGCACCCCATGTCAAAAAATCTAGCTTTCACCTGAGAAATATTGGAAAAGCGAGACGTGTGTTAACAGAAGATGCCACAAAAACAGTGATGCAGTCACTGGTGATGTCTCGCTTGGATTACTGCAATGCTCTCCTAATTGGAATACAACAGGATTTGATTGCAAAGCTGCAGCGACTACAAAACAGTGCAGCAAGGATAGTATCGAGAACCAGGAAGTATGAACATATCACACCTGTTCTCATCAAGCTTCACTGGCTACCAATCAAATTCCGCATCCAATTTAAGGTCCTACTGCTGGTATACAAGGCGCTCAACGGACTTGCACCTAAGTACATCAAGGAGCTGCTCGTGCCTTATAAACCCAGACGCCATCTACGATCAGAAGCAAAGGGCCTTCTGGACGAGCCTCGGACTAGACTCAAATTTGGAGATCGCGCTTTCTCCATTTAATAGTGCACCGAGATTATGGAATGCGCTTCCACAACACCTGAAGGATTCTACATCGTGTCAGGCCTTCAAGAAGTGTCTCAAAACACACCTTTTCAGGCTCGCCCATTGAGTTGTGGACTATTACTCAAACTATGACAATGTGCAGCGCTTTTGAACATTTTATGAATGGAAAAGGCGCTATATAAATTCCAATTATTATTATTATTATTATTATTATCATTAGGCACCCAGATTTTAGTAATACTGGGGATACCAGGATTCACACGAATAGTATTCTTGTGAATCCTGGTATCCCCAGTATTACTTATACTGAATACTGAAATTTAATTTGTATTTACAGTAAGGTTGAGGATATTATCTGTAAAGTTTGAGTGTGTCTGATTTTTGTGAATTGAATTTTATGATTTTTCATTTGAATAATTTTACAAGGTGGTGCATTTGCCTTGTCATCCATTGCAGATTTTTCTTGAGATGTAACCTGATAATGCTAGGCCACGATGCATCTTTCTCTCTAAGGTCATCTTGTACTTCACGACCTCAATTATGGTACGCACCAGAATTGTCCAATTCTGGTACGTACCAGAATTGTTTATCACATGTAGCAATTCTAGAACATACCAGAATTGTACAATTCCGGTATGTGCCAGAATTGAGTGGATAGACAATTCTGGTACACGTTTTTATTCCAGAAATATTAGTACAATTATGGGACGTACCAGAGTTGTCCATTGAATTATCTTCCTGCTGCTGGCGGAATGATGCCGTTAATCAAAGATTTTGTCGCTAATTTGAATAGATCATTAATACTCATTTCTTCCCCAACTACCGGCGCATTACAGCAAAGAACTTGACAATCGGCATCTAAGTCATTAGCATTTACCTTACTGCTAATGACTAATAGTTGCACCAACAGCCTGCTTAGAGTCTATTGTTTGTTTGTTTGTTTTGGATCCGTAACCGCATTTGTCCCACAGGGTCAACTCCCGAGGGAGGACCTACGGAGAGCTCCCCTACCACCCAGGCCACTCGTCACCCCCGGGCCTCGTTGCTCTTCATGTCCCCTATCCCCCCATACTTATGTCATGCATCCTGCATCAGGTCAGTACCCTCCCCCGTCCTCCTGTCCTGTACAGATATCCTACCAAGTATCTGGTCTGCCCCCTCCTTGTCCTACACATATATTTAACCCCCACATATAAACTGTGTTACTTTTTAAATTCCAACAACCTTGCTCACTTCCTCTTACTTGCTTAATATGAACCAACAGTAAGTGTTATACAGTGATTTAAAACATGTAAGCATACAACACACCCTAGTGTCTCATGATTTCCCTTTTTTCACCCCTCTCTTTCCTTCACCAGTGCCGGCCAGGTGGGTAGCGTTCTCTAGGGAGTGCGAATGACAGGAAGCACTGCTGTATCGAATGTATGTCGATGTGGTCCAGGTCAGTGTGGTCTAGGTTGATGTGGTCTAGGCTCCGAGCGGTCCCTGGTCAAAGTGGTCTGGTAAAATAGTAACCTGAGTTACCTGTCCATTGATTTCACTTTAAAATCGGCTCGTTTCCTGGCCATACCACGCCGTGGCCGCTACTATATTCAAGTTAAAACTGAATTTCTCGTCTGTCCGTGGGTCAATTTTAATGCGGTTTAGATCGATAGAACCGCCAGAATTCATTCTACTGGCCATTGAATTCTCGTCAAAATCAATTGCGAAATATAAATTTCAAGACAGTTTTAAATCGTAATGTTTTGTATGCCACTAATTTACGGTCAATCAATGCTGTATTTTGGTCAGAAGTCAAAAAAAAAAAGAAATAATCCAAAGCTTCGCTCGCTTCCTGGCCATGTCAGCGTCATATTAAGTATGTCAAAATACATTCAAGTATTTGAGATATTTTCGTAAAACTATATGTTCTCCCAGAAATCCTTGTTCCCAGGCCGCCTTTCACTCGGACCAGAGAAATACATCCCCTTGAACCGCAACGCCATAGGCACAGCATGCTAGCTCCTAGGGTATGTGCGCCTCGGGTTACGCAGTGTAGCCTTGGTCACGTGATCTGATCTGTGCAATAAGCATGCAGCATCCTTTCTAGGTCAGATAGTTGCCAAGGAGATGGGAGGCAGCGACATTTGATGATGCATGGACAGTGCCCGATGCCTGTCTACTCATCTCAGCTCGGACCGCTTGTTGCGCAGACCGCATCTAACCTGGACCGCATCTACCAGCCACCGCTGTATCCAGTGTGCGATCGTCCTGAAGACTCCACTAGTGGAGTGTCCAGGACGACTGGCACTGTGGCAACATCCTGTAATGTGCACGTAAAATTCATCTTTTTATTTTTTCCCTGTCAAGGCCCAAACTATTCCCACTAATCCATTCTTTACATCTACCACAAACTCTTCTCCGCCCCTTTCCATTTCCTCTTACTCATTTCTCTCAGACAAACAATTCAAATTCCAACAAACAATCAACTTTCGTTTCTTTTTCTCAAAACTCTTACCAAATTTCGTTTCCCGCCAAAAAAAGCTACCCACGCCAATCCTCCTTGCACCCCAAATCGTTTTAAACACCCCAAATATCCTCTTCCCGCTCCTACAACTGATACCACACAAATCACAAACTATTCACAAAACGGACAATACACAAGACACACAGCAAACCCTTCTATAACTTCTGTAATTGTCGAAAATTAGTCGCCGCTATCGTCTGCTTGTCATTCCAAGATGGCACACATGAAAATGGCCGCCCCACAGCTTGTATTTTGTGTGTATTAGGTGTTATAAACAGCAGTATACTTCTTGTATCAAGGTTGACACTGGTGGGAAATTTGGGTTTAAGTAGAGTATACCGTAAGAAACTATTTGGGCCTCTGTTTTATACATGGTGAAATTGTCCTTTAATGACAGAATTCTGATTGCATTTCACAACCGCTAGGTTCATGCCTCCTGTTTACCTTCTGGGCGCTGACATGTCTGATCTCGTGTAATCTCGGTAAAGTCTCGGTATATACCCACTATTTGTCAGAGGTGAACTGTAGCGCAAAGTTCACAAAATAGGATATTTTTCCCCGATTTATTTACACTAATGATTATATAATGCATGATTCAAATGATAAATTATGCTAAAGGCATTAAGTTAGAGGTCGTTCGTCTTTTACATGGATGACTAAGGATGACCTAGAAAGTATATCAATGCTGCTCACCCTGCATAATATGGGTCAAACTACCGACTGTATGTCGCCAAATCTGATGACGTCATTGAAAGTGCGCGCACTTGTTAGCCGAATAACCGTCTTTCTTGTAAAATCCATTGGCTAGAGCGAATAGGTCACGATAAACATAGCGCAAACTTCACAGAAAACAGTGATTTGGTTTACAAAGTAAATCATTGATTTTTGAAAAATTGTGAACAACCAATTTAATAATCAATAAATGATTTCGATTCCTTTGATTTAAGACCAAAGAAACTAATGGTCCTCCCCGTGTATGGATATCTTCTTTGCTGTTATAGTAAAGTGGTTTCCAGTCTGACTGTCGCCAGTTTCAATACTAAGAAATTTCCTATCCCCCTCGAAAAGATATATTTTGATGGAAAATTATTTTGCTCGTATATTCCCGCCGTAGATTTAGCTAGGATCCCTTGACGCCGATCTGATACTCGACCTCGCAAGGCCTGAAGGTTCCTTGTCATTTTAACAGGTATGTTTTGGTGAATCTTGTCTGCCTTTTCATTGATTTTGACGCCATTTTTCGGAACAATGTTTTGAGAGACCAACTCGGACATTGCAATCGGCATATCATAACAATAATGTAGATTAGACGTGTACTTATAATCCATAAGCTGTCAAGTGGCACTTGGTCCACTTGGCAGCCTCCCAGGTCTGCTGTAAACATTGATCAGCACATGCAGCATTTGAAGTTGAGTCTTTAGAGCAGACTGTTTAGATGCAGGGCGAAACTATTTGTTCTTCTTACTCATGTCTCAAGACATGCAGTGCTTCTTTTGAATTGGTAGGAAATACCACCTCCACCCAGTCGATGCTCAGCCTCTAAGCCAGGCCCAATTATTTACATAACCCCATATCCTCTACTCGGTCATGCAGGTCTTTGTCACATATGTCTGGGTGACAGTTCAGACTAGACCCCTATAGGGACCCTGCCAAATTGTATGTGAATGTTGGATGGATAACCCTTAAAAATGTTTGGCTGGGACAACAGGCAGTTGTCTGACATGTGCAAGTTATAAAGGAAGTGACTCAACTTTCAGATTACTCACCAGGCTTCAGTGGAAACAGAATGCATGCAACTAGTTGATCTTGTTTTTACGTTATAGCTGCATGCTTAGAAATCAGCTGAATTCATACAATCACAACAAATTGGGCGTGAGAGCTTTATGCAGACTTTTCTGCATCTGTTGGTATTTATAAAGCATTTGATTGGATTACCTATAAGAGCTGTGTAATGGACTGTACTTAGCACTTCACAAATAAGCACAGTTTAGAGTTTCAATAGTATTTCCGGATGAACTTGATTTTCTAACCATTGCTAAGACCTAAGTGTTTACTAAGCCCAAGACCAAATATAAAGCAACATTCAAAATACACCTGTCATTTTTTAAGGATGGTTGTGTAGAAATATACTTGTATTGTAACATGCATTTTTGCTAAATATTATGGTAACAAGGGTCATCTACCACTATTAAGAACCTTGAGTTGATCTTTGAATTTTTCATTTATAGAACCAGTGATAGATAGAAGCCACACCACAATAGGGTATGACATATGGGATGTCCCAGACTGACAGTTATGACCCTTCAGTTCTTCACTTTTCCAGGAGGGCAATCAATACAAAGTTTGAGATTGCCCAGTGGGCAACCTCACATTTTAGAAGGGAAACAAGAAAGAAAGAAAAACAGTTTTACAATTTAAAAAAAAATGGTACCATTTACCATAGAATGACACTTCTACTGATCTACCATATGTGTAGCCACTTGTGCTGCTTCTAGATGTTGATGCACCAAGGGCCAGGGGCACTCAAGATTCTTTAAGGGCAATCCCTCTTTTTTGTCAGATTGTCTTAAGGGCAATCTAGAAAGATAAATTCAGTCATACAGGTCTTGGGGGTTGTTCTTCTTTGGTCATCAGTTGTCTCAAAGAGATACTAGGTGTAACTAATTGTTCAACGTTTATGAGAAAAAGAACGTGGGTAGGAGTTGGAGTATGGTTTGTCTAATATATACAGGCAAATATTTGTATAGAAATTTTCAATTTAATTTTTTGGACCAATGACCATACCATATAAACCTAATGAACCATCTTCTAAAACATGGCCGAAGTGTAATTTGCCCTTTTCGATACATCAGGCTATTAGATGTAGTTGGTATACGGATTCAAATGAAGTAGCTGTATCTGGACGGGCAGACCTTTTGTGAATGCTGGACAGGCTAAGACCCTGCAGATCAGAAATCATTGGTCAGATAGATAGAAACACAAAAGAATCCACCCTGGCATGTTTGGCCATTATAGGCATGACAGATAAGTTAGATAACAGATGCAATATTTAGCGGCATGTAGAGAAAAAGATTTGGAAAATAGTCAAATACTTATATTAATTATTTATTGAGAGGAATGTTTCCCAGCCCCATTAGGACCATAGTATCATGTGTGGCTTAGATTCCATATGATTGAATTCCTGCACTAATCAGTGTATTGCATAGGCATCCAGTGGATATGGATGTGAAATAATTGCAATTAGGTGCATCTGACATATGTACTTGGATACTATATAGTGGCCACATTTTTGTAGCAGGGGTCCCATAGTCCCAGGCTACAGAATTTTGTGTGGGGCTATAATAAATTAATATTATTTGCCGTTGTAGCCCGGTTGGCTATAAGAAAAGTGACAATTTGTAGATCAATCATGCTTGAGGGATATCTGGAATATGAACAGTTGAAGAACACCATTTGACATCAGTTCTCCTTTAGTACTGTTCCAAACTGAAATATAACAGTGAAAAGTTAGCTTACAACTTCAAAGTTGTTTTTGAGAAAGGACAACTGTGTAACTGCAATATTGCGCAAAGCTACCGAGGGCAATGAGATTTTGGGTGGGGCTAATTAATACAATATGAGAAGCAGATATCATGTGGTCCCCTGGAGTTTTTAGCTGAAGCCTGACCACTGTGCAGGTGGCAGAGTTTTGATTGAAAGGTACCCAGGTGCATAAGTCACCAGGGAATTAGCTAGGACCTCTCCAGTCTGTCTTTTGGACAAACAGTTTCATGAAAACTGCCTTTTTGGATAGGTAAAATCTTCTGTGAAGAATTTCCAATTTTGGCTTTAAGGGGGCAATATGTTCCTCACAAACCCTCTTCTAGGACATGTCTGAAGTGTAAATTGCCCTTTTTGGCACAATAGGCATAACGTTATAGACTGGCATCTTTTGTACAGACTCCTGCTAATATATTTTATCCTATAAAAAAGCCGCTAATTACTTTTAAAACACAACTTCCTGATTCATGAAAAGAGCACTATGAGACCACCTGTGTTTTATCACCAGTGTAGTGACTGTTTTGTAAATGTTATAAGTTAACAAATTTGTGTCATGATTAACCCTTTACCAACCACTACCTGAACTGGTGCCCTGTTAATCCCTGATACAAGTCACTACCCTTGTGACTCTTCAAAGACCACATTAAAGAGCAAATGCACCATCATGATGATTTAGGTTCAAAATGTGCCTATACGTGTCACCTTTCAAATAAGGCCACCCGCAAGTCTGTCCTCCTCAGCACTCCTCAGATATGGCTTATGAAAGTTAGTAAAAAACTGGCCTGAGTCTGGGCAAAAAAGGCTGACATTACAGGGAAGGCACAAAATTAAGCCCAATTTTGATTGGTTGAGATATATCAGTGGCTGGAAGTGACTGCCACTGTCAGAGTTCATCTTTGATGGCTTTGGCCATGAAAATGGGGGTCCCTTCATTTTAAAAAATAATGTGAAAAAAAGGTTTCTCACCATTTTAACATGTGTAACCAGTATCAAAGGGTCCACCATGCAGTGAACATAGTTGCCTGTCTTTGTATGTGTAGTCATTAGTGTTGGGAATCGTTAAAAATTTCGGGCTCGATTATTTGTCACATTTGCCGAGCGATTGATCGATTATAATCGATTATTTGGTAGTTTACCTGACACGCAATAACGGCAAAACTATGCATTCATAAAAAACTAAAACATTCCGAACTTGCAATCCGTGGTAATAATAAATAAGAATAATGAACATAAAAGCCGAAACTAGGATAGAAATCAATGTGCGAGATCGCGAAATGGAAGAATAATGGAGCTGAAACTGAAAGTGCAATACCACAGATTGCTCTAGGGCCATATCACAATAATTGCGACGGTGAACTTTAAAAAATAATTTCATTTTACAGATATTAAGTGAAGATGTACTGAAAATAGACATCCTAAAGTGTACAAAAATGAAAAAAATCATAACCTAAACCCCTCCACCTCACATAAAATTGACTTTTTACCTTAAAAATATTTTTTTTAGTGTTGCGGACGGAAAAGTGATTAAAATCATTTTATTTTTGATAGGGTTGTCAGAAGTACACTTTTTTGGTGTCTTTTTGTAGGTGTGAGGCTGAAGTACATTACCATTTAACATATTTTCTCTGGTGATCATTGATCAATGAGGTATTGAACTGGTGTGATAGCCATTTTCCCGTCTGCAACAAAAAACTTTGAAAAGTTTCTATAAAAAATTCATTTTAAGTGATAACGTAACCATTTTTGGAATCCTCTTACTTCATTATAATGCATATCTATTAATGTAAAAAAATGCAGAAAATAAATCACATAGTTGATAAAAATGGAGTTTGAAAATTTTCCGTCCGCAACAGATAGTGCTGTTTCGGACGGGAAAGTGATTGGGACAGGAATGGCTGGAAGGCAAAAGTCAGGTGATCAATGGCAGCTATGGATTTTCATTTCAATAAAAGGTTCAAGGCACATCCATCTTCTCTCTATGGGTTGGGGAATTTTCCAAAGAAAGAGATCTCTCTTGTTTTAATGGTATAATATACAGAAAAGAGGATTACACTTAGGTAATGGGCCTTGGAAGTAAGAGCAAAATTTGAGAACCACTCTGTTTCTTACATACATACTCAGCATACATGATCCAACTGATTTAGCTGTGATGCTTCCTTTAGATAATTAAACAGAGAAAGTTGTGAAAAGCATAATTTAGTTTGTGTTCTCAGAGGTAGATGATTTCACTCACCACCGGGTCAGTTTCAATCACTTCCTGTACTAATTAAGGATGCTGGTATAGCCCAGACTATGTGGATTCAGTATTACCTCCACTTCCCCTTTCCTTAACACCTCTGATTCTCCAGTCTGGGGAGAAGAATAGGGTAGGGGGGAATTTGCATTTACCTCTGATTCTCCAGTGGTGGCAGGGAGGAAAGAGTTGGGTGGAAATTGCATTTACCCCGATTGACTGAATAGGTGGCTTCAGGATTAAGGATGTAGGAGTGGACACTGATTGCATTTGCAGACAGGATGAAGGTTCACGTCTAGACAGTGCTGAAAGTGTACACCTGAACATTGGTTGGATCATTTATTATTAGACCTGTGCTAGAACCAATGAGAACTCATTATGAAAATTAATTAGCTAAATCAGCAAATTAGATGAGCAGGTAGAAAGCTTAATCATTTCTCCTCATTGCATCATCAACATGGCATCATGCAGGTACAGAGCGTTCCAGAAATAGTTGAGAAAAACAGAAAGGACCCTGAGAAAGTTGCTTCAAATGATACCAAAGTATTGTATCCTGAATGATTTATAAATATGTTACTAAGTGTTCAGTTTGCTAAGTACTTTAAAATATCTATGTGATATTTTTATTCATACATATTTGATCTTATTGACAGTTGGCTATTTTTGGGGGCTCAGATCTAACATATGTCTATTGGGTGAATGGAGAGTTTATGTAGGTGTGCATTAATATCCAGTACTGGATATGAACTGAATTGGTATTCCTAAACAAACATTCAAATCATGAAAATCAGTGGTATATCTAAACTTGTAATAGCATCGCTAATATGTGTTAAATTGCACTTAAGATGTCAGTACTAAGATATGGGTACATAGCCCTATTGCAATTTGGGGCACCAGCATCACTCCACAATCTGGTTATAAGAATCCTCTCTTAACTTGCTTAAATTGCTGTATACATTTATCTTTTCTAATAGAAAGAATGTAGAATTCCTGTTTTGAGTGTTTTCAATGTTTAAGCCACAATAATTTAAGAACCTAGAGTTGAGAGTATTAGTCTCTGAGATAAATCCAATGATACTTAGTTTCTGGTATCATTTTGTCTGTAGCTCAGCATTTAGACTACTGATCCTTGAATAATGTTGTATAAAACATTCTTATGTCAGTCTTCTATATGACTGTGTTCAATTTTTGAGTGATGTTATCAAATTTTGACCTGTTACAAATGTTTTATGTACTGTATACTTCCTCTCCAGTACTTGCGACGAAAGTTTCCCGTCCGCAACAGTATGCATTTTCCATCCGCAACACTGAATAAATTCTCCAAAATTTTCAGTGGGATGATAAAAATTTGAAATACATGCAGAAATAGAGAGTTGAGGATCTTGGCTACATTGCACATATGCAAAACTTTAATTTTATTCAGTATTTGAAGAAGGATTTCTTTTTTTGTGAAGGTATCTAAAATCTCCGTCGCAGAGTTTCCCGTCCGCAACAGCAATATATTCATTAAAATCTACTATTTTGTCAAAAGAAATTAACAAACTTTTTTTATAAAAGTGTTCTAGAATGACATATCTATGTGATAAAACAGCCAAATCAGGAAGTTTACATGAATATAAGGAGAAATATTGAATTGAACTCTCTAAAATTCCCGTCCGCAACAATTTGAATAGCTTGATATGGCCCTCTACGCATCAATTTCATCCTGAAATAAAGTATCAATGTAGTGCATACAATAAAACTGAATCATATAAACAATGTTACTTACCAATTCCGCTGGTTCTGTGAGATTATACACTCTAATCCACTCCAGAAGTGGGTTACAGTGTATCCTGCCGATCAAATGTATCTTTCAAGATGGCGGCCGTCTCGTCGTGTTTATTTTCATTATCGAGCGATGGAAGGCAAGTTTGATTGATCGGAACTCGGCCCAAAGCGAGCCAAGCAATCGAGTTTGCGATTAATCGACCCACCACTAGTAGTCATAGGTTCATTATATTGATATGTGTGTTTATTTGTTCTTTTCAGGAGCACTATGAGTTCTCCTATATCGAGCCTGAACAGCCTCTTCTCCTTTACCAGTCCAGCTGTCAAGCGCCTCCTAGGGTGGAAACAGGGCGACGAGGAGGAAAAATGGGCAGAAAAAGCTGTAGATTCATTGGTTAAAAAACTCAAGAAGCAGAAAGGTGCCTTGGAGGATTTAGAAAAGGCGCTCAGTTGTCCGGGCCAGACGAGCAAGTGTGTGACGATACCAAGGTCTCTCGATGGCCGGCTACAGGTGTCGCATAGAAAGGGATTGCCGCACGTTATATACTGCAGGGTGTGGCGCTGGCCAGACCTGCAGAGCCACCATGAACTGAAACCTCTCGAGTGCTGTGAGTTCCCCTTCAGTGCTAAACAGAAGGAAGTCTGCATCAATCCCTACCATTACAAGAGGGTGGAAAGTCCTGGTAAGTAGCCTTCTGTTAAATGTTTCAAAATTATCCAAATTCATCAGCATGTATGAAAGGGGTATGGGGTCCAGAGTTCAATCACATGCTGCCCTGTTTGTAGGGTTTGATTCTTTTATAAACTGCCCAGGGCAAACCCCTGAAAACCCTCATTTCTTAATCTGTATTGTCTTTTGCCCAATATAGGGAGGGATTGCTTACTCATTGAAGAGTGTAATATTCATTTCATGTCATTGTTCATGTTATCTGTGTTGTCTGCATGTATTAGTGCTCGGACGATAAATCGAAATATCGCCTTATTGATCGTTGTGCCACAATAGTAGCGCTATCGATAACTCGAGGAATTATCGATAATGAACGATAATTCTCGTCCAAAATAGAAGCACCTGAAATGATGTGAAATTTAAAATAATGCAAGATAACTACTCACCACAACGCCACTTCTATCACTTTGATATACCGGCGGTGCTTTCCGGTAAACAAACCGCCATTTTGGACTTCAAAACCACGCTGCTAATCACGCCACGAACGTGATTTTGGTCAATTTCAAAATGGCGGATGTTGTTTACCGGAAAGCATCGCCGGTATAACGAGCCATCAGGAGCGGAATGTGGGTAAGTTCTGTGCCGCCTCAAGTTACCAAATTATCTTTTTTTATCGATAATCTATCGTCATTTTGGACGATATATCGATAAGAAAAATTTGGCCAAGTCCGAGCACGACTTGGCCAAATTTTTCTTATCGATATATCGTCCAATACATGCAGATAAAGCTCTCTGAGTTTTGTAAAAATTGAGGTGGCGTTCTTGAAAAAATGAGGTGGCAAACCCTTTGAAAAACAACCGTTATGATCCCTCATTGTGCACATGTACCCTGGTTCAATACAAGAGCATGGAACACAACGCTGTCCCAATATTCATAGTTTTCATAATGGCACGCAATACATGTAACTGGTGTTTCGCATAAATCTCTTCAAGTCTACGGTCCACTCTCTTAAAGCAGGTAAAACCACCTTAAGTGTACTCCTGGACCGATCGATCCCTGGCATTCACAAGTAATTACTTAGTAAAAGCTGCATCTTAATTTTTAATTGGATGCTAGGATCACAGGGTTCCAGGGTCTGACACTTAGATTTCAGGCTAGGGGCCCGAAAAGGTCTTTTGATGAATTTAGTGGTCAAAAACAGCATTTCTGTATTATTATACATATTATTTCGGGCCCCTAGTCTGAAAAATCTAGGGACCCACAGCAAAATCTAGGGGCATATGCCCCTGGGAAAGTCGAACCCTGGGTTCAACATTCACCAGAATTCTTACTAGTCTGGCAGGGCTAGTAGCCCTCCATTTTCACTAGCCCTACCAAAAATTGCACTAGCTCTACCCAACATTTTTAAAAGCTTCACCAAATATTTCTCACTACAATGAGGTCTTGGCTTCAGTTGCAAGTGTACGCAACTGTAGCATCCCTCCTTTGTTTCCTGCAAGAAACTACTGTACATGGAGTTTTTGGCTGTACATACCGCATGACAACTAGCCCACCACCCTGGTTTGGTGGCAACAGCTAGCACTGCACACTAGTAGACTGCCACAACAGTGGAACACTGGATCATATAAATATGAAATCATAAATTTGCATTATAAATATGCAGAAAAATAGGCAAGTATTTTTTGCATCACTACTGTAATGCAAAAAAGTGTCCACTAGAAAATAAATGTGCTAGTATTCAGTAGCATTGGTTGTAATTGTGAAACATGTATAACATTTAGATTTTGGAATATGGCATTTTCTGAGTAGGACAATTATTATCGAAGTAGGACACTATATATATGCCTGTAACTGAGGGTCCTGCAGATGTGTTTCAAGAGCACTGCAGAATAATTATTTCTTTGTTTTGGCTGTATTAATTAATAGAGAACTTTACTATGGGATGATCCTGGTGCTAAGCGTGCTATACTGTACAGCAGAGACAATGGACATTCTTCATTGTGTCACAATGAACTCATCACATTATCCACAGAGCCAGGCAGGGAGATGTGGCCTGCAGATAGGGCGCATTATGTGAAGCGTGCAAGCTGTTTAGTATGCATGAATTGCTAAGGCCCTGTCATAATAGCTTTGTAATTGCACAGTCAGGAATTAAGTGGAACAGTCCCTGGGGGATCATTGAGGAAATGCTATTAAAACATGAGAGAGGTGGGGGGGGGGGGGGGGGGGAGAGAGAGAGAGATCTCGACTAGAATCCACACATTAGCTGCCCCATGTAGTCTTAGCAGATATCTATAAAGGTGGATGCCCAAAATGGGATAGCTATCATGAAAATATTTGATCATCCAATATCCAAATTTTAAGGGCTAACCATTAAGGCTAGAACGATCAATCGGAAGCTCGATCAATCGGTCGGCTCAAGTCATGTTTTGGAAAATCGATTTTTTCCGATTATCGCTAACATCGTAAGAAACAACACAATTTTCTCCACAAAACCCTTATTGACCGCTCACTTGACCACCTTTCCCGCTGTTACAGCGGCTAATAAACATATTTGCCTACCTTAACTGTTGTTTTCTTGCCTATTCTCGCCGCCGCATCCATTTTACGTAGCGACTTATACTTGTATTGACAAGTCTGATTTTCAAAATGGCGCCGTCGCCGTGTCCACGCCATACATCGCTGTACTTCCGGGTTTGGTACTAGCGAATTTCGAAGGATATAGGGACACTTATAATAATCGTTTATAATCAATTGATCAGTCGGAAACCTTGGCGATTAATCGAGCCGATATTTCGGAACGATTCCTAGCCCTACTAACCATAAATAAATGTATAATACTAATATGTCCAAGTATTTACATGGAAGTGAATAATTTGAAATTTGCTTGAAGTTGACATTTTT
>OZ012690.1:44028374-44062620 GCA_963942565.1 Maea johnstoni
GAATATCTACTATCTACTACACCAATCTACTGCTCCAATTTTATCACATGAATAGTATGTTTTACTTCCGGAATTACCTGGGAAATGTGCATGTTTTTCTAGGTGTTGCAAATCCTGATATTCATGATTTACTTATCTTTCAAAAAACTCACCCATATGTTCGATTTCCCCATAAACTATTTTAGCGTGTCGGAACAAAAAAATCAGTGCTGACAAGATCGTTAATACCTTGAGCACGTCCTAACAAACGTCTTCGTACCTATGGTACTTCTATTTCCAAAAAAGCTTGAGGAATGATGTACTGTCTACTAGTGTTCTTCCGATTGTTCGAACATGCCGAACAGCGTTCGTTTGTGCCTCCGATTATGATGATCGAACGCAATTTTACATGTTCGAACAAAAAAACAAAAATGGATAAAGATTATATTCTAAGAAATAGCTGGACTTTCGGTAGTCCTGCCGGTCAGAAAATCTGAGAAACAAAGTTTATTTACCTAGATGTATTGAAACACTGTATTGAAACACTGCGGGACCGCTCTAGATCCACCTCTCTGAGTGTGCCGCGGCGATGTTACAATGCCGCCATTGTTGTTTTGTTATCGGCACACCATAGAGCAAATGCGCATGACGCAATTACACTAGTGTGTCTTGATACCGCTAGGTGTCGCGGTACCTTATGACTAAGGTAAATAGCATTGGCGGCCAAGGTCTTAGCCGATATTTGGAAACAGCGTGTCCAAATAGAGGTTTCATAGACTTTTGCGTGTCCAAAGTGTGGTACAAAGTACATACTACTAATAAGATAAACCCTATATATTTACAGATTTTGTTTTTTTAGGCCATTAACTGCTTTATGTGTCTTATAAAAGTGACACTACAGCTTCTACATCTTTTATCTTGTAAGAAAAGTCATCATCAGCAAATTCTGACATAAACTTTTGGGTGTCCAAACTGTCTAAAAACAGTGTTGTGGGTGTCCAAATGACACGCTGGACGCATAGGCAGCTAAGCCCCTGTTGGCGGCACGGAAAAACATGTACACAACTTCGATTGTTAATCGGTCATCGGTCGTTCAGATGGACAGATGACCGACTTGGAAAATTTTGACCGATTCCAAACACTACTGTATATACCGTGTTAATATTGTGGCAGTTTAATTAATGCGTACTTTGCGCACCCATATAGTCCGCATTTATTAAACTGCGCACTAGTATTTGGATATTGGATCCCTATGCCTGTACTGTTCAAAACACTGATATGATAGCTTGTCATTCAACATAAATACCCTTCGCGGCCTCTGCTGGTACGGACTTCAATTACGATGCAGACAACTTGCACACTCAAGAGTGGTCAAACATGCCGGTTAGCACTTATCAGAGTTACTGATTGCAACCAATATAACACTGTTTGTGGCTGGTGACGAAATAAAGATTGTACTCGCCCATTATACTGGCAGCATCTGGCATTCCTAAAGGGCTGGCCGGCTTGAATATAACAGCACCACCCGTCCAAAAGCCAGGTAGGTTGCATACCCTTGCCCCCCTCGCACAGCTGGAGCTGGAGGTTATCGATGCGCAATAATTAAACTGCGCATCAAAGGCAGTTATCTGCTGAGTGCATTATTTTATATGCACAATATTAACACGGTATACAGTATTTCAAAAGATACCTTAAGGAGAGTTATGACTTGGGGTGTTATCTTTTTTTTTCCAACAGATAGATTCCTACAAGTGCGAGGGTATGAAATATATCAGTTATCACCTAACTAGTCAGGATGTTTTGGGCCCTACAGGCCGAATGGGTTATCACTGGCTAAACGCAGATATTGGCCATGGACCATTTCCACAACCAGGATAACAAATTTATCATCCACTCTGGACATGCGAATTGGATGTCGAAATAATGATGCGCCGTTTATGTATGTGGTCTCCACTGGTGAGCAAAGTATGCATTAATTAAACTGCTGCAATATTAAAATGGTATACACTATTCAATATGTAATAAAAGTATTTTCTCTCTCTCTTTTTTCAGTGCTGCCCCCTGTTCTAGTCCCCCGATACAGTGAATTTCCGTCAGGATTGGCGCCGTTCCAACAGAGTCATGAGCCCAGCATGCCATACAACGTCACCTACCCTCACAACTTCCACCAGAACTCCCCGCCAGCCTCAGGACCCAGCAGTCCCTTTGGCTTACCAGGTGAGTACATTGACTTTTCCTGTTAGTCACCTACCCTGGGAAAATGATAAATATTTCATGTTTCATGCAGTTCTCCAAAATCGAATCGAAATTATTGGAATCGAAAGAAATAACTTTGTCAATAATCAAATCAATAAAAATGATTGTCAATGACACCCCTAGTCTTGGCTTTTCTGTTTGTCACCTTTTCTACCCTGATAGGTTTTCATCGTAATCCTGATTGTCTTTTTTACCTTGCAGCATTTTAACTTTTAAGTTAAACAGCATAATTTCTATCAATATTAACTGTTCATGTCTCGAATCTTGTGATGTCAATTGCTCCTCTAACAATCATTACATAGAAAGTTTGTTTCCTCAAAAGCCAATAGATGGCACCGTCCATCAACCGCCATCTTGATGTGCGAGACTTCTTAAGATGAAAATGTATTTATTTACATGGAGCTTTCACCCTTCTCATGTACCAGAGGACAACTTGGTTATTAAGTGTGACTTGACAAAATATTTTTGTTTGTGCTTTTATTTACTACTGACCTCAAATATAGATATATTTATTGATATAGAGGTTTCCTAACAAAAGAGCTATAGCAATGATAGTTCTGACATGAGTTGTATCATTTTCTGCGATGGGAAACAAGACCCTGGAGTTCCCTAGGGCTGAAAATATTACACCAATGTGAGAAGAACAATTCTCATATGCCATATGGGAATGGCCATTAGAAATGTTTTTGCTTCAATGGGCATTTTTGCCTGATCGAGGGAGAGAATGAATTTTATGCCATTTTAAAACCAAACCAGTGGAATATAGGAATAATGATTTCCACTATAAAGCACTTTTGAACATTATAGGTGTAATGGGCACTATATCAATTAGTTTTGTTATCATTATTATTATTATTGTTATTAATATTATTATTAATATTACTATTATTATTATTATTAGTTTTATGTTATTATTACTTTCCAATGAAAATTAGAAATGCTGATTTCATACTTTGTCTGTACCCTCTGTGTTTCAGCGGACACCCCGCCACCTGCCTACCAAGCGCACGATGACGGGAACCCTCACAGCCCCGCAAGCAACCCGATGTCGCCCAACTCGATGCAGTCATCGTGCAGCCAGCAGGGCGGGGGTGGCAGCGGCACGCCCATGGACACCTCGTCGTCCGGGCCCGCGGCGGGGCGCTCCACATCAGGTAGTCAGTTTAGCACTGCTAACAAGGTCAAAGAAGGAACACGACTTGCGCTAAACAGTTGAGTGGCAACTTTCATGTTTGCAGAACTAGAATCCAAACCTTCCTGCTGCGTTCGTTTAACACCTTAGATTTATTATCTAACCCTGTTTACAATAACAATACCACCAAATTTCTATGCTGTGCATCACCTTTTCTTATTAACATTAGTTCCTTTTTAGTTGCTTGCGTTTTTGATTTTATGCTTTGTTTTTTTGGTATTTATGGTTTTTGTTTTGATTTTTAGGTATTGATGGTTTTCATGTATATACATAATTTTTATTGCAAATGGAGTGGTCGGATGGGGTTATTTTTTACCCATTTTGTTCTTAGGATTTTTCTTCTAACTTTGCTTTTTTATTTTTTATTTCCCCAAGATATATATTTTTTCTTTAAAATTTTAATGACAAGTTTCTCATTATAACTATACAGTACAGCAATGGATTTTCATAATTTTATATTTAATTTATAGCATAATTTGTTTGTTAAGTGAAATTGTGGTATTATATTCATTTAATAAGTATGATTAATATATATATATATATATATATATATATATATATATATATATATATATATATATATATATATATATATATATATATATATATATATATATATAGTTATTGTTCAACATGGAAGCATCTATATTTGCCAATTAGCTGTCTTTAAGCAATTTATTGTCGTGTATTATGAGAAAAAGTCCAGTGCTACTAAATATTTGACCTTAAATGTTTGACCTGTTCATTCTAAGAGCCCCTAAATGTTTTGACATTGTGGAAAATATCTCAATCTTCAGCACAATATATAAAAACTTAGAAAGCTTGTTTTCTGAGGTGGAGAAAGACTTCTCCGAATTCTCCCCAGGGTTATTTGAGAAAATATATTTTCGCATTTCTTCTTATGTGTCAGCAAAAATAGAGGCTCTAAGAATTAAAGGGTTAACTTTGTTGTATAAAGATGAGTGTATGAAATAAATCTCTGCCTTGGACATTATGCCAGTGCTTTGGCATTTCAGATTTAAATTTTGCTTTCGAAGAGTGCAATTGACTTGATTAGATATCTAGTCATTGGTCACACAGTCTTAGATAAATTGGTTTTATTTTGTTATAACTCATTCATTGTCATAAGTTTTGTGGCTCATTTACATTATACTCAGCCTTGTAGTATTCTATTGAAATGTGTAAATAAAGAATTGTCAAAAAGATTGGTACACATTTTGGTAATATTCACTTCAAAACGCTCATCAGTGTTAAACCAAGGCCAAAGAATTAGGCCTAAAGAAGAAATTGTTTGTTTCCTGTAACAGTCCGAAAAAAAATAGGGTAGGTAGGTTGGTAAAATCTTTTTTTTTTGCATTATTTTTTTGGTCAAAAATGTGTTTTATGCATGTTTTACGTTGATTGGGAGTTGGGAGGGCAGAAAAAACTTTAGGGTAGGGATTTCTTTGAATAAAAATTTGTTAGGGTAGGGTTACAGGAAACAAACAACTTTTTTTAGGCCTAATATTCACTTTAAAACACTCATCAGTGTTAAACCAAGGCCATAGAATTATGTCTCATTTCAATGGTTTAAACCATTTGAAATTGTATTTATATCTGTTTTATATGCACTATGTTTGGAAAATCATTTGCTTGCTTCAACATTTTGCTTGCTAGATAACTTTGCCTTTTCGTGCCATCCCTTATATCTAAGTCATACACAACATAATATTTCACCACACATTTCTGGGCTTGGCATCAAGGCTTTGAAATTCACTTTTTTGGTAAGTTAACAATAGAAAAATGAGTCTGTGCAGACTATATGTTTCAAAAACAACACAGGTAGAAATGGAATTGTAGAAGGCCATAAACGTATTGATATTATATATGAGCTTGTCCTAACATGAATAACTTTGACCACCAAAAAGCAAAAGTTGAAGGAAAGTCTGATTAAATGGTTGCTGTATGATACAGTTAATGTTTGAAATTGGCAATTGTAAAATTTGTCAAAGGAGACTGAAATATATCCAGATGACTAACCTAAGCAGCCATTTACTTATTCTGAAAAAGTAAAATATCCTTGTCATAGAAACCAAATTTAAGTGAATATATTCAATTATTTGTGTGAGAAATGACATTTTTAGAAATTCATCACAATTTTTGGGGTGTCCTGATGTGTGATTTTTGAGGGTTTGGGTTTCCAAACAATGCCCAGACACCCTGCTGGCTCACACCCTGCACACCTCTTTGTTTTCTCCAAGATAAGGTTATCAGTTTCCTTCTTGCTACTGGGTTTGGTGTTGGTTGCTATTGTTGATCTTCCCCTTAGTATTTTCCATTGTTATTACTATTGTTATTACATTGTTGACTGTACCATGTACCAGTCCAGACCTGGAAAACAGGGGAGAGGAGCTCATTCTTATAACCACCGCCCTTATCCAACAACCTCTCAATGATCGTTCTTTATCACAAAAATGAAAACTTTTTGAATCCGAACCGATCAGAGACAAAACTGGAGAAGATTTTGACAATCCTATCCAACCTTCAGTGTGCTCACCCATTCATGCTGAGAACTACTAAACCCATTCATGCCTGGAGAACAACTCGACAGTGTCGTCTGGACCTGTCATACTTTTGAAAATAGCTTTTGAATGAAGCATAAATTTGCAAAATATTTGAAGAAGAGTTGTAGGTAGAGTTATGATAAACAACTCTTCTTCAAATATTTCGTTAATTTTTCTTTTGTTAAAGAGATATTACCAAAATTGTCATACGAGTTTCACTGCTACAGGCAGTGATGGGTTAAGACCGATTGGTCAGACACCTATGTTGGTAGGTTCTTGGTGGATAATTCATTGGTTCTAAAGATATCAAGGACTTCAGTGTCTTCACATAATATTATGGCATATGTACTTTAGTATGAAATGTTTTTATCATGCCTATCTATCAGTTAAGGTGCTCATTGGTCAAGGGAGTATATATTCTCATGCTGAGAGCGCTATTGTATCGAACAATAAGACATACCCTTTCAAAATCTATGCAAGTTGAAAAATTCATTCAAAAAGACATATTTTCTCAATCTATATGCAAATTGAAAAAAAATCTGTCAAAAAGGCATCAATATATGCAAAACAAAAGAAAATTGATCAAAAAGACATATTTTGAAATTCTTTGAATTAAATGACTAATTAGTTGAATGAAGACTTTGTGCCATTTGAGTGAAACCAATCTTTGAGTATCTTTGAAATCTATCAATTGTTTATTAGTTATCCACATAGATGTCTGGCCACCTGGTGTCAGGTTTTAGCATGAATGGGTTGTCGGCTAGCTGAGCCTTCCTGGCAGCAAACAGCGGTTGATTGACCTGAAACACTCGTGTAGTTTGAGCTTTTTTACCTGTGTATACTATCCAATAGTTCATCTTCCGGCAGACCTGCAGCCCGTAACGTACCAGGAGCCGGCGTTCTGGTGCTCCATCGTCTACTACGAGCTCAACAACCGCGTGGGCGAGGCCTTCCAGGCGTCTCATAACAGTATAGTCGTCGACGGATTCACCGACCCCTCCAATAACTCCGACCGCTTCTGTTTAGGCCTGCTCTCCAATGTAAATAGGAACTCAACCATAGAAAATACAAGACGGCATATTGGCAAAGGTGAGAGGTGATGAGGATAAGGAGAGGTAACCTGGCTTGGGTTATGACACTTTCCTTTCAGAAAAGCATTTGCTGAAATAGTCTTGACACTCTCCTTTGGCCTCTTCAGGTATAAAGGGTACCAGCAGACTATTTTGGTAGTAACCTTTTAACAAAATGATATTTATAAGAAAGGGATAGATTTCCAAGGCCATCTTAGATGCTTGGTGAATTATAAACAAGGATTTGTCAAGCATAGCTTTCCAAAATCTGATTAAGAAAAAAAATGACCTTGCAAATAAACTTGTTTGATTAAGGGATTTGGCACCTTTAAAGTTTTTTTTGCACAATACAATATCAATATTTCCATAAAGATACCATACCTTAAGAATATCGTAACGAAACTGGCAGCCTCCCAGGAATCTAATTTTATTCCTCAAAGGTTCTCTCAAAGTTACGAACCACTCTGAAGTTATAAGGGATTGTCCAGGATCCTAAACATGACTATTCACGACTAAATTGACAGGGTAACAATGGAATACAGTACTGTTAGAATACCCTACCATTTCATTGATACGGATACTGGTACATACCATACCGTGACATTCTTAAAGGCAGGGTCTTAGCCAGGAATTAGAAACTGGGTGCCTAAAATTGGCCATTGTAAAATTTTTGGGTGTCCAAATTTTTAAGGGGGATCACAATATACTTAGATTTCAACCATAAACTTGTTTATATTTATCAAAATAGGGCATGATATCATTATACAAGGTCATGGGAATTATATGACAATGAAATAATTCTATTATATGCTTGAGATTGACATTTTAAAGAAATTCCTCACAAAAGAATTTGGGTGTCCTGAGGGGTGCTTTTTAAGGGTTTGGGTGGCCAAAAAGACACCCAGACGCCCTGCTGGCTAAGACCATGCCTAAAGGCATCAATCCCTAATCATGGGCCATTTTAACGAGCCTCAGCAGTAGTACACACAGCTTCCAGGCTTGGATTTTCAAGGTGTGCAAGCGCTGTGAAGATTTTTAGGCCAAATCCCTTCTAATGCAAAATATGGATGTTGTCTTAAAAGGATTATTAAACCTATGCTTATTATATTGTCAGGTGAAGCATCAAACTGATACAACCTACTTTCAAATTGAGCATATATGTTCATGAAATACTTTCAATTCTATGATCTGTTCCGTAGAAAAAAATGTACCTTGAATAGTTTTATAATATTTCTTGTTCCTAAAATATTACCTATTTTTAGGTGGACTCCTGGGTAAATCTAGGATAACCCATCTTAGCGTATTATTCTGGGAATTGGTAGTGAGGGCCATTTACCTTCAACCTGATCAACTAAACACATGTATTATTCCTCTGGCACTGCGCTCGCTTCCTGGCAGTGCCACCATCATAATATACAATAAAACATAAACTGGCACAAAAGGGGTTTTTGTTTGGTTCATTAACATTTCCCATTATACAAATACTTATCTAAAATTATTTTAAGAAAGATATTTGCTGTAACAGTCTGACATTCTTTGGCCTCTTCAGGTATAAGGGGTACCAGCAGACTATTTTTGTTGTAACCTTGTAATAAAAGAATCTTTAAGAAAGTATTTGACCAAAAATGTACATCAGAATAGGGTTGGACACCACCAAGAGGTACCTATACTGGTATGATGGTATCGGTATCTTTTTTAGAAGTACCGTATAGTAACGTTTCATTCCTTAAAAGCACTCAAAAATACTAACTACTGAAGTATGTCTAGAATCATATACATGACTACACACAACAAAATTTTTAAGGTAATGATGCAATAAAGTACTGATAACAGAACCATTAAAATGCAGTACCATTTCATTGTTACGGATACCGGTACCGTACCGTTTCATTCTTAGAGGTATTCATCCCTGCATCAGGATCCAACCTAAAGCTTTCCTTCTAATATTTTGCTTATAAACACTCCCATTATCGATACTTCTATATTCTCTCTTTCTCTCTTCCATTGTAGGTGTTCATTTGTACTATGTTGGGGGTGAGGTATTCGCAGAGTGCTTGAGTGACAGCAGTATATTTGTACAGAGTCGTAACTGTAATTTTCACCACGGCTTCCACCCCACGACCGTCTGCAAGATCCCGCCGGGCTGCTCGCTCAAGATCTTCAACAATCAAGAGTTCGCCTCTCTGCTCAGCCAGTCCGTCAACCACGGCTTCGAGGCGGTGTACGAGCTCACGAAGATGTGCACGATTCGCATGAGTTTCGTTAAGGGCTGGGGGGCAGAGTACCATCGCCAGGACGTCACAAGCACGCCCTGTTGGGTGGAGATTCATCTAAACGGCCCGCTACAGTGGCTGGATAAAGTGCTCACACAAATGGGATCTCCACATAACCCCATCTCATCAGTATCATGATCTTGCTCTACCAGCAGCCTTGAGGAGGAGAGACTTGACTCTATGTGAAATATGACTCTACTCAGAGACATTGTGCGAGGAAGAGGAATTTCGCCACCGATCATGATATTCGCCAAAAGCGCTTGCTGTGCTGTAACGGGGTGGCTACTGAGGAAAAGCTTCATGTTCCTAGGGTGAACTCAGTCTGGCATTGGAGGATTTTTTTCTCAAAAAATTAACAAATTTTTCGATATACATGTGAACTTGGATATGACGGACTCAATGGGACCAGGGAAATTGGTCCGTCATATGCAAAATCCGTCGTATACATATGACGAATACTTGATATGCATCGGACTTGGACCAAGCATATTGTCTGTCATATGCAAAAATCTGTCGTACAGTGGTCCGTCATATCCAAGTTCACCTGTATTAGAATAAAAACTTACTCAGACAAGGAGATTCAATTATATTGACATATTTGGAATTTTAAAAGAATATTTAGAGGTCTTCTCATTCTTGAAAACTCAACTTATATGAAGAAATATTTTTTTAAATATTTTGGAAGAAGCCTATCTGCTTGACTTGGTGCTTACAATTATTTTTCAAGCCAATGGGCCATAATGACTCCATCACCTCTCAATTACTATAGGGCTTTACAAAAAACTCATAAGAACAAATATTAAAATCTTCTTTTGAAAAATGCTAAGGTTTGGGCCATCTGCAAAAATCTCGAAAATTGTCTCTACCCATTGCCATGGTCTGCCCTGATGGCCGTGTGGTCTAAGCCATTGCCACAGACTCCTAGCTGTCTCTCGACACTGCCCTGGTTCGAAGCCCGGCCGTGGCATTTGGGACTGTTGCCAGTGACTTGGGTCAGGCGGTGGTTTTGGCTAGGCACTACGGTTTCCTCCACTACTTATAACTGGCTAGTCACGACTAAGCTGCAATATGGCAGAAAAAGTGAAGAAAAATCAAATTCCACCCATTAGCCTACCTGCGGCCCTGTAAAAGACTAGAGGTAGGAGGCTGCTCCACCCTCATTGATGTATTACTCTGAATCCATTGAGCTTTTCTGTAGTCTGGTAGCTTTGGACAGGAGAATGTGAAAGTTGCCTCCAACCCGACTTACAATAAGTGTATGAATGTAGGAAAGCAGCTTTGTTTCATTACTTTGCTATTGGGGAGCCAGAGAAAAAAATAAATAGTTATTTCCAAAATTTTTGGAATTTCTGAAAAAGAACTGATCTCGCATTACATCCTTAGTTCTTGTCCTTTTTTGTGACACTAAAACAATTCATGCCTGTATGCTCCATTGTTCTGCAGCTACGGAAACTTTGAAACGACATCAGAAAAATATATTACCTAAAATATTATTAAAGAGTTATTAGTTAGTCTACTAGTTCTGTCTTATATTTCTACTTCCAAATATTTTCAAAAATGTGCTTTGGTCATAAAGATTTCACTAGAATACTAATACTGCAGCAGGTATGAAAGGGTTTTATTATTTTCTGGTTGGATCATTTTCTACTACAATTTCATTGACTGTTTGAAAGAAAAGGTATCATATACTGTGTTAATGTTGTGCTTATGAAGTAATGCACTCAACCAACAGCTTTCTTTGATGTGCAGTTTGATTATTGTGAATGGCTGTTAAACAACAAGTTATCATATCATCATGTTGTATGATAATAGCATGTCTAAATAATGATGCACAGTTAAGTAAAGGCAGATTGAAGGGTGCGCAAAGTACACATTAATGAAACTGCTGCAATATTAACACGGTATACGGTATATCTCGCTCCCGGAGATAGCCGACTAGTTATTGTACTGTCCACTTGAGTAGCTGTTGTCTTGCAGGTCTGCGTTGTCCATCTAGTTCCGGTCGCCGCCTAAAGAGGGAGCTGTCGGCTAGGCACATATTTGTTAGTTAGGTGTTCCATATTGTACTCTGTGTTGAAGCTAGGGAGTTGACTGCCTGACAAGTTCCTGCTGTAGTCATTAGGTCATGAGTAACCTGCCGACTTGTTTCTCAATAACCCATTTTTGCTCGCATGGTCTTAGCCAGCTAGGCGTCTGGGCGTCTTTTTGGACGCCCAAACCCTTTAAAAGCACCCCTCAGGACACCCAAATCTTTTTGTGAAGAATTTCTTAAAATGTCAATCAAAAGCATATAATTGAAATTTTTCCATCTCCATATAATTGCAGTGATATTGTATAAGGATGTCATGCCTTATTTTGATAACTTTATACATGTTTATGGTTGAAATCCGAGTATGTTGTGATCCCCCTTAATAATTTGGTTGCCCAAAGATTTTACAATTACAAATTTTAGGCACCCAGTTTCTAAATCCTGGCTAACACCCTGCTTGCTCCTATTTCATGGGTTAAGAGTCAGAGTGTCAGACTTACCATCAAAAAAATGTCCAGAAGTGATGCCTGAATCTATGATACTTTTGAACTTTAACTTAAGAAATATTTAAATTTGTATATTTGAAGGGACGTTGATGTTTGGATTGTGTTCAACATAGCTCCTATCATTTTCTAAATACTCTTTTGGGAATAGATGGTGATACTGAAGTAGCTAGGACATTCTTGGGTACTGTAAGCATGAATGGAGTATGATAAACCTATGGTTGTGCAGCTCAGAATAATTTTTAAAGCATATCTTTTTAGATTCAGGAGAAATATGGTGTAATTTTCACATTGGAAATTTTAAAATCCATCTTTGAAGGCAAGTGTTCTATGTAAGAGGTGAACTGAAGCAGGCTTACTGTATGTAAAGTTGAGATTCGTAGTGTGTACCACTGAAGTATTTTCATGAAATTTCGCTTTTATTTCCTCAATATATATATATATATATATATATATATATATATATATATATATATATATATATATATATATATATATATATATATATATATATATATATATATGTATATATATATATATATATATATATATATATATATATATACGTGGGTGCTATGAGATGGATAGGTCAAGTAAGTCTTTTTTCACATTTAAGGTAGATTTTTATATGCCAAGACACCTATACTAAAATCCATAGCATTGACTCAGTTTAGATATCTAGCCAATAGATGTAATACTTTTTTTTTAACACAATAGTTTGAGATGTCCATGTTACGTTCGCAGGAGTAATATTCCTAAACATCTTGCTGAAGTGAAATAAACGTTCAACCGCCTGAATACTTCCTGGAAGCCCATCAGTGACAGTTTTGAACACCTGGTAAACACTTAATAGTAGGTGTCCATAATAAACTTTCCTGTTCGACAGGTGTTGTTTGATACAGGTTCTGTATAGTGCTGGATTTCCATCCCAACTCCCTAAGATGTCTGTTTTCTGAAGGTCCAACAATGGGAATGTAGAATCTTTAATGTTTTGATGAGAATTATCACAATTTGAACACCTGTTTAACACTTAACGCTAAGTGGTCCCCTACAGCTTCCACTGTAGTGATGAATAAGATGATATCTGTTAAACACTTTGCCCCATGTGTTCTATTTCTACAGGTCTAACTGGGAACTTGGTGCTATTAAGGGCTGGACTGGAAAAAATAAAAGACTGTTTTGCGTTTGCTTAGAAGTTTTATGCATTTACAGCAAATATTCCTTGAATTCTAAATTCATGGAACTGCATTCAAACTACATGGAAGGAATACTGTTGGGTATGGGTTGGTTAAGCCATAATACCCTAGAATACAACCGACACATCCAAAATTGTTGACCACTTACTCTTATGCTCAAGGAAATGGTATAATTACCTCTTTCACTGAGCCATCATTGAGGTAAGCTCTACACCACTTGGTCATGGGGCCATGTGAATACTCCTTAAGATGAACATTTCTCCCACTCTGAGGTGTGTCTTATGGTTAGAATAATGTAAAAGAGAAGTTGTTCTCAATGGTTTATCTTCAATAAGGGTAAAGGTCTAACTAGTGTAGTAGTCCAATCAGATCCCTCAATTTCAATCAAGGGGTCACTGCTGCTGTGTCAAAGGTAGATCTAACAATGGTGCTTGTGGATTTAAACAAGCGGCACTTATGTGATCTGGCGCCAGTTTCTAGGGAAAACAAACGGTTCATGCCACAACAAATGCATATAACCAATGTTGAACAAGTGCAAAGGTGGCCTTTGGCTGACCTAGTTTAGCTAGCTAACTTCACATTAAAACATGTAAATGTCTCCTTTTTATTGGGGGAGAAAAAGTTTCCATCACTCGTGGATGGAAATAGGATGTATCTTGCATTCCTGAGTGATTTTGTGTCTTGGAAGAGGTAAGCCTTGTCCCAAGACACAGAATCACTCACTAGTCAACAAATTCATTTTTGAGACAAGGGTGCCTATTTATCTCAAAATTAGGCGTATTTTCTCAAACTTAAGCATTATATACATTTCATGAAAATGTTCAGTGATTAATTTGCTATGAAAATTCTAGCTTACAATCAAGGAAGACAGGTTTAGTGTTTCAAGTGCTGGAAATGCACACCCTTGCCTTCTTGAGATTTGGAGAAGGAAGGAGCATGGTAGTCCAACCATGATGTAAAGATGGACTATTTTGGGCCGGCCTGGAAATACATGACCAAGCTGATTTTGAAAAACAATATTGTACATCTCTCAACAAATGTCATATTAGTAGAATTCAGTAGTTTTTTGTATTTGATCGACAGCAGTCAGTCAGTCAGCATATATTACATTAGAAGTGTTATGAAATATGTATTTGAAATTTGTTCAATGGTAAACCGATCTTTGCATTAATTGGGCTGGCCCCTGATGGCCAAGTGGTTTTAGATAGCAGTACTGACTATTCACGATTTAGCCACAAGATAGCAGAAAAAGAGACTAAAGAAATTCCCAGTTTCACATTTTGCATTTGATCCCAGATGCACAGACGTGTGGCCAGACCCTGGCAGTGGGCGTGACCAAAACTTGATAGTGGGCATGGCCAGACCCTGGCAGTGGGCGTGGCCAGTGTAGGATTTTGTACAGAAGTAGGAGCATGCGTACGATGATTATGATAATGGTGATGCGTTGTTAGCTGAATGACTGATGAGAGACTAGACATGAGTAGGATATGACTTTTCTACAGTTCTGTAACTTGTTATTTGATAATAAATGAATGTGAACTAATAGAACTACTAGGAGTTGTTTTTTTCTTATCAACTAAGTCTACCCTTAGCACTCAACTGGGATGATGTTTTTACCAATATATTGAAAAAAGAAATATTAGATGAGGACCATTTGATACCCAGCGGGGGAGGAAGGGCATGTACATTTTTGAAAAAAATTATCTTTCTCTGAAAATTAGAAAAATGAATAACCTGTTTCCCTCTATTTAGTAACAATATCTGTCTTGGATTATTTTGTCATTTAAGTGCCAGGGAATGCCCACAAATGCATTTTGGGGTGTCCAGAGCTTCTGGGGGCCTTCATCGGCCCTCAGACCCTTGGTCACGAAGAGCTTCACGCTTCCACTGACAACACTTGTCAAACAAGTTGTGGGAGTAGAAAAGGACCCCACTTAAGTCTCTGCTTGAGGTAGTCAGTTTTAAGCTGGCTTTTGCTTATTTAGTAAAGATTATATCACTCCTGAAATTTAACCTTCTAAACAACATGTTAAGACAAAATAAAATCTACATATTTGTTGAAAAACACCATACATTCCGAGATTAAAGAGTTGAAATTATAAAGTTAACGCATAGAACACAAAAAAGGCGAATATGACTAGAATACTTGAAAAAAGACATGAAACAAATCGCAGTTAAAAAATGTAGCATTCTGGAGAATGCATCTAGAAGGTAGTAAAATATAAGAAAAATACTATCATCTAAAACTTAATATTCACTATTTTCCCTCCCCTCGGAAAATTTTAGAATAACCTGTCTTAGAAAATTTGGAAAAAATTTACTCATTTTCTCTGAAAAATTCGAAAAATGAATAATCTGTACCTGAAAATTTTGGAAAGAAATCTGTCTTTGAAAAATATATACGGTCCCCTCGTGATATCAAATGGTGGATGCCTTAGAGGAAATGTTTTATTTAGAACATTTCAACATATATGGTTATGTGTTCTATGCTGTGTGGATCCGCCGTGGCCTTGTGGTTACGAGGCCTGGTTCCCAAGCGTTCGATTCTCCGCTGTATCCCCGCACGCCTGGTCGCTATATACCCGTAAATGTGCGATGTTGTGAAGGGCTGTTTATGGTCCTGCAAGTGAAAGACCTCTTGGAACTATTTGTGAAGAGAAGGGAATTTCGTCCTGGTGTCGGATGTCTATCCCCTCATGATATGAGGTAAAAACCCATTCCTTCGTCACATGGTTTGTATAATCATGATCTAATGTACTTCATCGTTAGAGTTCATGCGCTGAAACCTGAAAACTGAAACCAAGAAGTAATTTGAATTCCTTGGATAGGAAGGTTTATCTCTTTATATTTATGTTGCTACTCATATTTGAAACTCATAATTAGCTTGGCCACATTGTCTTTTTTGATCGACAAAATCCAAAGAAACACATGAACTTAAATTCATTTAACATGTGTTTTCGAATCTGGAAACTATAGACGTAAAACTAATCAATATTTAGTAAACAGTTTTGAGATTTTATGTGGCATCGTTTAGAAAATTGGTGTATTGCGAATGCTATTATAACGAGTCTCTAATATGCTGGCGAGGTCATTGTTCCAATTATACTGCCGAATGATGGAAATTAAAAGCAACAAAAAATTAAGACTGAATTAAAAGTATTTCTACAAGCTACCTTAACAATGGGACGTGTAGATAAGATTTGTAAATGTAACAGTTAGCATAGAAATAATAATAATAATAATAATAATAATAATTATAATGATATTAAGAATAACAATAATGATATTAATAATTATATAATGTTATATGTTTAGACCTTGCCACTGCACCATATACACTAATATGCCTCTGGAACATTATATACTATTTTAATTATGGTTCACTTGTTCCCTGCACACCTTTCAATACCAATTCCAAAGCATTCGCTTACACATTTGGAAAAATATTTCTAAAAATTTGCATTTAGAATTAGCCGGGCGTCCTTTGGTCTCCAGTTCTGAAAGATACGGACACACACCACTATGCCAATTGTTATTACGGATTGTGCTAGGCGCTATCTCCGCACGCTCAATAGTAAATCAGTTTTGACGCTCTTACTGGCTGTAAGATCCATGTTTAATTAAAGTGCAACTACAGATTGCTTCTGCATAATCATCAAAAGTGTGGCACTGTCTTGATTTACATCAGACTCCATAATGTTATCGCACGTGACACACTCGAATTTTCACTCGGGTCCGACTTGACATTTTCAGGGTCATTTTGGGTCGCACTTAAGAGTCTTGTATTATAATTGTTTTTCTGCTTCAACATTTGCTTATTAAGTAGTTCTAATACCAGTTGTTCTTCTTGACCCTGACGACTTCACGAAGGTAGGTGCTTTTATTTACCCTGCCAACACTCACTGATACCCTAGGAACACCTACGACCCTTTTAGGACACTTCAGGTTTGTGGGGAACCGGCAGTAATAACACAAACAGGTGATAGAAAGAAACAGGAGATGCTGTGCCATTTCCATGTATAACTTCCAGCCCAAATTTTTCAGTCTTTCTCTGCTTATCCATATTTTTCATGGTTAATAGTGCAATCAGTGGTCATATTTCTAAAAATTCAATAATACTTCAATTTCATGATATATACTCACACACACATACACATATATACACACACACACACACACACATATATATATATATATATATATATATATATATATATATATATATATATATATATATATATATATATATATATATATATATATATATATATATATAATATAATATAATATATAATATATATAGTATTTAGCCAATCACTATCATTTGACCAACTTGACCGTACATCTATGCCAAACAATTGACAGAATTCCATTGTTGCTCCTCATCGCTGAAATATGTGCATTGAACGAAGGCTTTCAATGGATGTATGTATTTTGGTGACTATACCTTTCGTTGGCACATAAATACAATTTACGGCATATTTGACCGATGATAAGTTAAATCCATAGGGAGTCAATGGTTGAGTTAGTTTTATCAATTAGGTTTATTCCCTTAATCCAAAGTACGTCTTCCCACTGCACAGCATGATTGCTTAGCAGTAAACACCACTTAAATATACCATCATTTATCCAATACAGACTACGCAATACACCAAGTGCATGTGGAAAGTCAAAGAAGCAATGCCCTTCGACTTATTTGTATAATAATTGCCTGCGATTTGAAAGGAACTGTTTTAAAAACGGTCAAATACCCCGACGGGCATAGGTTATGTGATAGGTATATCCTAAGGAAATTGTATTGTATGTGACATACTCGAGGTGTTACGAGGCGGAACCGAGTAATCCCAAAGGTATCATAGTCGGCTGCCTTCCACCAATCACAGGCCGAGAAAAGGTTGGCAGAGCACTCTTGCTCAATACCTTTTGGTAACACCTTAGGGCTTTTTTTTAATTCTCAAAGAGATGATTTTTATTGCATCTATAATTATATACAGTACTGACATTTAATTCCTGCACTAAATGTGTTGGCCTCTCAGGGATAATACACGACTGCAATCCCGATTGACACCCAGTTTCCTGAGCATTGATGCATGGATGATTTCACAACTGAAGGTAGCTGCTATTCGCAAGCTATGCATGTCATTGATGTGCTTCGCTTATTTTTTGACATGTTATCCATGGCTGTTTGTACGACCAGGCATTGGCAGACGTCCGGTCGACTGGTGCAGGAATTAAATGTCTGTACTGTATGCGTCATCATATTGTATTTCAACCACAGGTAATCACATAATCATCAAATAATTATATATTAGGTTAATGACAATGCAAAAGGGAATACCGATGCTGATAACTTGTGACAGCAAAATGAAAATGGGGAAATATTTCAATATCCATTTTCAAAGTGCCTCAAAGAATCATATACAAACATGGCACTTGGGTGAGTGCAATATCAATTTTTATAGCAATCTGAAAAATGATATTGCACGAGGCGCTTGCGCCGAGAGCAATATCATTTTTCAGAGTGCAATAGAAATTGATATTGCACGAAACCAAAGTGCCATATTTGTTTTTTATATGCCTACTGCTCATTCAAGTAGAATAATTTACTAATTTAAAGAATTATGATATTGTAAATATTATTAGTATGTTTTTTCCATTTCCAGGTTTTACCACAAACCATTTGGTTATTGTAAATTTCTAAGTTGTAATATATTCTCGTGTTCATTCAGTAATATCGCAATCAAAATACTATAAATACCTGAAAAATTCACATGCATTAATTCTAGAAATGTAATGATTTATTTTATTTTATTTAAAAAAGTGCTTTACTAATTTCCTTCCTAATCATGATTTTATAAGAAGCCCAACTTTTCTGAGTTCCTTGTCTCAATTCACTTCTGTTGGCTTCCTTTTCAAGAGTTGAAGTTGAGAATTGAGCACAGGAACCTTGACAGCTCTGAGTCTGAGTGTTGGAAAGTGATATTGCACCCCAATATCACTTTTGTAAGGTGGTCATGTGACCATGATCTGACCAATAACAGCTTAGAATGAGCAGTAGGCATATACAGATATACAAATATGGCACTTGGGTGAGTGCAATATCAATTTATATTGCACTCTGAAAAATGATATTGCACGAGGCGCTTTGATCAAAATTGATTATATCATTTAGATTTTCTTCCCATTTTGCCTTGATTTGATAAAGTATACTTCTGTTTTTTAATACATTTTTAGAAGTGTGCACAACCTTTTAAGGAAAGATTTGAGATTTGAATAAGAAAGGGAAAATATGGTTGTATAAACATTGTACCATCTATATAATTTTTCATAAAATTTTGAAATCTAAATCTCAATTGTTCATATTCTAAGAAGTTGCAACTAATGCCCCATTTAGTAATTGTCTCTTCACTGCTTTCCATCTGTCCCAATGGGTTCAACAAATCACCAATAAATCTAATCCCTCTTTTAAACCAAGCTCTATTTTGTGATTGGCACATTTTGAAGTTATACCATTTGGGAATAGCGTACGATTCTATTGTAGATTTTTGCGTTTTTTAACTTTGGGAATCGGCCGCATCATGGTGGCCAGCTAAACACTAAAAGTGGCAGCACTAATCATTACAAAATTTGATTTTGCGTCTGAGGCTAAACGCTAAAAACGCAAAAATAAAACTAACGCAATCTTTTTCGAATTTACTTGATATAGTTGAAAGGTTGCCGTTTCTCACTTAATTCTTCAATGGGTATTATATGGTCTAGCCAGAACGTATTTTTAGTTGATTTTTAAGGGTGTTTAGGTTAATATCTCCAAAAATGGAAATTTTATCGAGACCATAGTGTAGAGGAAATATTGCCCATCCCTCATCTTCTTGATATATCCATCTCGACCAACTTTATCAAATAGTGCTAAGTTGGGATAACTTAAACCCCCTAATGTTGACGGTAATTCTAAAATTTCTTGTCGGAATTGTGGAGGTTTTTCGCCCCAAAGGATATCTTTGAACATTCAGTCTATTTTTTTCCATTAAAGATTTAGTTGGGGTTTTGAGAGACAGCAGGACATGGGTTATCTTTAATAATAACAGACTTTTAATGATTGTAATTTTGCCAATTGGAGTTAGAAATCTAGGGCCAGACTCTTATCAAATTTTTTATGTCTCCAATTTAACTTCTAATATTTAAATTCGTAATATCTGCAATATTATTTACATTAAATTGGATTCTCAAAAACGTAAATTCGTTTGTCCAAAGCAGATCTAGATCTCGGCAAACTATTTCCCACTGTCTCTCCACGCCCGGATTTTGACAACCTTGTTTCTCTGAGCGAGTTCTCTTCAGGTGCGATAATACCTTAGGGCTTAGGCAGCTTAGAGAACAAAGGCTTGAAAAGTGTAAGTTATGTCCTATAACCTACACTGTTTGAGGCCTCTGATTGGTTGATGGCAAACAGCTGTGGTACAATGAAAGTTGGTATTCTTGTTAGACATATGCCTTACAATCATAACCTTAAGCATAAAATCACTGGGATTCATTTTTTTTGAACTATGGGTCATTGAGTGCATCATAATATTTTGACATGAATACTGCTACCACAGTTCTGCTGCTTTCTTTTCACATTTTGTGGACATGCGTATTAAGAATACACTTTTCTGCATACAGTATCTAATTGGTTAATGGTGAGGAAAATAACAACATTTGAATTTTTTTTGGTCCAGTTAAACTGAACATAAGTTAGAAGATTGTTATAAAGACAAACAATCTGTCCAAAGCTTTAAGATACATTCCAAGTGTTCTTCAGTACTTCTTAGCAAGAGAAAAGATAATTTTGGCTAAAGCAAAAGCTATGATGCACATGCATGTATGACATGGCTTACTATAAGTGTCCCATTTCAATTCACCTGTTTTTTGTATCCATAAAATAGCTTACTTGGAACCCATCTTTTACTTGAGGAGATCCACTGTATCATTATTCTTGAAAAAGATGGGTATCTTTGAGAAAAAAATAATAAAATAAAAAAAAGTTATCTTTCAATTTTTTTTATCTTTCTTCAATGTACTATATATATATATATATATATATATATATATATATATATATATATATATATATATATATATATATATATATATATATATATATATATATATATATATATATATATATATATATATATATATATATATTTACATACATACATACATACATACATACATACATACATACATACATACATACATACATACATACATACATACATACATACATATATATATATATATATATATATATATATATATATATATATATATGTATGTATATATATATATATATATATATATATATATATATATATATATATATATATATATATATATATATATATATATATATATATATATATATATATATATATATATATATATATATATATATATATATATATATATATATATATATATATACACGTATGTTGTGGACGAATTGTACATCCATTATTCGAATAAGGAATTAGAGTACAGCTGTAAACCATACTGAACCGATTGGCCGCAAGTTTTAGATTAGAAAGTAAATTGCGCTTTTGACACCTGAACTTTTTCCCTACTAAGTGAAAAGCAGAATAAAGCGTTTTGAACAATCTAGCTACGAAAGCCTCGATAATGCTGAAGTAGGAGAAAAACACTCCAAGTTAGTGTATATTAATTGACACTAATTAAAAGATAAAGTCATGCATGCTATATAAGGTGACGAAGCTTTATTATTCGGTACATCCTGGGGGCATAGCGGCGTTCAAAGCATTTGTTAACAGCAACGTACATTTCTACACACACACCGACCTGTGGTAAGTAGCGCAATCGAAGAGGATTTGGGATTAGATATTTCGTGTTTTTACAATTCATATTGCGTACTGCATTTGAGGCTACATGTATTTGTTAATGGTTCAGAAAACCGGGGGTTCTGGAGAAAAAACCTCGCCTTTCTCCAAAGTCACAGGCAACTTTCTCACATGGAAACTGACAGTAGGTTTGGATCGTAATGGACTGAACGGTTATTAGATAGCAGGGTGTCTGCCATCTTAGCCTTAACTATGGTATGGGTTTGGACCAGCATTGACATTAACCTTCTTTAATGCTATGAAATCCTGCTTCCTCATACGTTTCGTGGCCCCCTCCACTGCTAAGTGGTCTAATGCATTGCGCGCCGACTGGTTGCTGCAGGTCAACTGGATATGGGGTCCAGGGTTTGGGTACAGCTTGAGGCATGTGTGAAACTTGTTGCCGTTGACTTGGGGTTAACTGGTGGTTTTCAACAGATGCCAAAACTGAATGTAAATATTTGCACATTAATGATACCGTTAGTCCTGAAAACTGTCACCGGGTCTATCCTGATGGGGGTATTGTCTTAGGCGTTGCCACTGTCTGTTCGCCGTCTCTCATCCCTGTCTGGTTTCGAATCGAATAAGGCATGTGAGAAATCTAGCAGTGACTTGTGCTTTGGTGGTGGTTTTCGTCGGGTACCCACACGGGTATCCTCCGCTAGTCGCCAGTTACAACTGACCTTTCACGACAATGCCGCAATATGGCAGAAAATGTGACGAAACAAGAAATTCCAAAAGCTAGCACACTTTCTTAACTTAACTTCGTTTTTGTGCCCTTCACTGATGCATGCTATCGTGGTAAAGATAATCATTTTTTAAAACTCGCCTGACAACGAGTTATTTGAGTGCACCGTAGTTCCTGCGACGGTGATCTAGACTTGTAAACCCATTCATTCCAAGAGTTCTCTTCGAACTGGAAGAAATGACGATTTCAGATAACTTAAGAATTGATTATAATCTTACAAATCTATTGATGAAAAGTTATTGTTTGAATGATGAACATCATTTCTCCTCCAAATACTTTTCAAAAATACATTTTTTTTTCAAAAATTCATTTAAAGATATCATCAGATATAGCTATGTATTTTGGTTGCTAAAGGCACAAGAGGGTTAAGGAACGACCTGCGTATAATTCCTGCACCGAGTAGTTTCAGTGTCTCAGGGCATGCCCTTTAAGCCGAGTGGTCTGTGTTGTGCCATGGAATACTTACCGTCTTTGATCATTGAATGGGATTGGATCTGGCCTGGCCATGTCGCTAGTATCGTTGAACTGTGACACGATCGAAAAATCAGCATTCACTGTCTAAACCACGTGTCTGTAATTTTAAGGCCACCGAATTAAAAAAATAATAACTACCGGGTACTCATCGTGCAGATCCTGTGTAGAGGTAGGACCTTAGACTTTACTTAACACATGAATGACCAAATGGCACAGTCTGGTTTTCGAGCAAAGGTCAAGTCTTGGCATTTTGTCAAAAAAAAACACATGCAGATATGTTGTTCTAACAGTGCCACATCATATAAAAATACCACTTACTGATAGGTTTATCATTATTCGTAGAGTATGAGATGTAACCTTTATAATAGTAGGAGTGTCGGTGTCTTCTGCTAATTCAGTTTTCAGATATTCAACTTTCAAAAATTGCCCGGGCATCGAGTGGGTTTCTACCTTTAAAAGCCTACTCATTCCTACATCGAGCGTGCATTTGGTCTGAAACATATGAGAAAATCTTGTAATGACAAATCAGTATTTAGAGAAACCCATGACCGAAAGACATTGCTCCTACTGTATGTACCAATCCCGTCTAAAGTATTTTTCAATTATCAGGATCGTCGATGAGTTTTACTCGGCTGTAAGGGCGCATTTATTTATTGAGATGGCATTTATTTATTTATTCGCTTTATTTATTCCAGTGCTTTACCAATTTGATCATTTGATCATTTTTGTTTTTCGTGTTTTTTTTTATAGATGATGCTCAGACTCGTGCTTCTAGTTTCGATGGCTGCCGCTGTTGCGCTTGCAGGTGGTTCCAGCTCCGCCGAGAGCGCTGGTAGTAGTTCCAGCGCCGCCAGTAGCGGAAGTGGCGGGTCGAAGGGCTGTAAGAGCGCCGTCTGCGTTGACGTCGAGGCCACCTTCTCGGGCTTCCTCACTGGCCGCGTGGTCTGCCGCAAAGCGCCATGTTCATCGGTGGCTGTTTCCGATCAAGACTGCTCGGCTCAGGTAGGCTTTAGAGATTAACCCTGAGTATCAACGTCCTGAGATTACCTTAGGTGTAAGAATTGCCACACACAGATATTTTTTTCTGTTTTTACGGAGAGAAAAATATGGATGGAATCATCGCAATCACATATTACGCAGTACAGTTCCACCCATTTTTCTACTGTTTGATTACAAAACTTAACCTAACCTGCACCGGACAGTTGTGTTTAATAAAGTTAAAATCGAATGAATAATCATCCCAGTAATGCTGCCTGCTTTCATTTACTTGAACTTGATGCCCTCTTGTAGTACGGGTTTAGCGTCATAGTGTTAGCGATCTTTATACAATCCGAAAGAAAGACTTCCCTCAATGTACCTTATGTCATCCCGGGTGAGATATTCAAACAATATACCAATTGATAGCGTAATAGAAAACAACCTACACAAACTTAGAAAGTTGATAACTTCCTAAACTGAAATCTTATTCCCCGCTTATTCCAGACATAAAGGTAAATCGGCCTTTTTTAAAGGTAGACCACTGCAAACTATGTCTGGTTTTGTAGTATTATCCCTGGGTATAGACGTCTTCTGTCCCCTCATCATTGATAAATTAACTCGCATGTATGTCAAATATTTCTTTGTTACTTGAAGGACAATTACACCACGAAGGATAGTTTCTTAGAGTATCCTCTACTTGAAGCCAAGTTCCCAACACTGCCAACCTTAATACAACACCTTACTGCTAAAGACAAATGAGTACCAAGCAGCTTCAGATAAGCTATTACTAGACTAAAATGGCCGCTGCCAGTACCATCATTTCTTGTATGTTAGGATGTGTTTAAATAGACATATGCATCTTGCATGAAGGTTGGCAGTGGTTGGAACTTGGGTTTAAGTAGAGAATACTATTTGGGTCCATATTTTATTCATTGTGTAATTGTCATTTAAGCAGGTGCTTCATCAATATCTTCCATGTATTCTTATCACTGGACGCAAATGTTCATGCAGCGCGTAGCGCCCCCAAAAGTGAAACGGCAGCAGATGTAACTAATTGAACCTCAGAATAGCAAGTTCATAACACTAGGAAAATTGGATTGCGAAACTGGCGATGCCATAAAGTTAACGACATGTAAAGGCGTATTGATATAATCATTATTTTTTATTTATTTGAAAAGGCATTAGATTAAAAGATCAAATACAATTTTCAGCTATTTTGGCGCTCCTTATTGGGTTCTAACGTCATTCCGGCTATCCCGAGCCGGTTTGGAGTAGTTAGATAACAGGCGCCAGATTTGATTTGGCTATTTTACTGGCTCGCATGAGGTAGGTAGGTCATAATCAGTTTCGGGCCGTATGTAAATATGTGGGGTCATTGATAAAAGTGGCCTGGCGGTCTTTTTCAAAGATTTACTCCGGTATTCAGTCACGTAAATGACAGGACTAAACTCGGAATGCAAGGAACGATCCAAAATAGAGTTACGGGATTTCATCAATATAGCTCTCTTTTGAAACCTCCCTGACATACAGATGGCGCCGTAGCTTAGTGGCTAGAACGCCTGCCTGCAGGGCAAGAGGTTGCGGGTTCGATTCCATCTGACCGCAACTAGCATTATCTTTTCCTGCCCAGTCCTTCGTCTGGCACTTTGAAACATTTCCTACTCTAAATAACGATGTCTATATTTTTATTATTTTTATTTCACTTTACTAAAATGAATTGTTGGTCAAATCCACTGATCCCAGAGAGAAGGTCTGCCTGAATTGGCGTTCGCTATAAGGGCCGATTTGATTAGTGTATGAAATTCCCTGGTTATAATAAACATTTCCACAGTTGTGAAGTTAGGAATTTCTTCGAGAAAATCTATAGTTTAATGAATGTAAGTAATGCCTAGCCTTCATATAAAAATTGAGCTCTGTGAAGTTTAATGGGTGTAAGTATTAATTTATATCTGTTGATGAAGGAAAGTTCCATTAAGTTCCCTATGACGTTGGTATTGTCACTTTCATGCACACTTGCGGCACATGACTATTACTTTATGCAACTCCCACCCATTTACCTTCTATCTGCCCTTTCACACATCTCTACGTGCTGATCAGTGCCCTATCCAATCCCATGTACCTTCCACCTGCACTTTGGGCTTGGATCCGTGCGCCCGCCACTCACTTTTTGGGCGCACGGATCCTTATTACATCGACAACTTCTACTCCTCCCGCGGCCTTAAGCGCCTTGCCGCAACACTTGCCTCCCCCCTTCTCTGTAATTGTACTGTCCTCCCAGTACCTCTTTCAACGGGGCCCTATCTGGATTGTTTCACTTCTTTTCAGTTGTCTTCTGGGGACGTCTGTGGTCTTGAATTTCTCTACCAAAATGGCCAGTCCCTGAGCGTGGATCGTGGCTGCCGCTGCCCTCAGGGTCAGTCGTGTCAATTGAGTGGAACTCTCGTCTCAGGACCCTTCAAACATTGCAAGGCAGAGAGTGTTGGCGTTAGCACGTGTCAAGACATACCAACAACACCTACACCACCTACCACGCCTACAACACCTACCACGCCCACCACACCCACTGTCGTACCCCCCAATATCTAGGTCCGAGCAACAAAGTCTCGTCGGTGCGTCTCGCTATTTCTCGTCTTAACATTTTGTGCGAATCGAACCTCGTTTGCCGCATCTCGTCGTTATTTCTCGTCTTCGCGCCATACCAGAACAAAGTCTCGTTGGCGCGTCTGCTTGTTATTTCTCGTCTTGACGTCAAGCCAAAACATAGTCTTCTCCTTTTATCTCTCGTCTTGGCATCATGCGAGATATTAGTCACGTGGTTATTTCAGGAACCTGAGTGGAATCAGATGACCAAGACTACGGGTGTTTGCCACAGAATTTGATAAAGAGTAGACAAGAAGCAATGGTTGATGCAAGGCAATGAGTGTTTAATTTAATATAAGAAGATAGAGAAATAGTGTTACCGCAAATTTAATTTGAAATTGGTAAAAAAAATAATTTCGGGCTGGAAAATTAGAGGCTTTCAGAGTATCAAAAGTGTCTATTCCAAGTGTCTACTTACAGCATGTTGCACCCTATATTTAACAAGTAAGAGCTACTGATCTTCAGCAGGACCAAATGGACAGCCGTGTTACATCTCTTGTTCAAAGTCGTGTGTTGTGCTGGATTAAATAATAGCTGTTATATTTACCACAAAGTGACATCAACATAATACAGGGGTGGCAATGTGAGGGGATAGACTCTTTTTAAACATACACTTTCAAAAATGTTCAATATTCATGGAACGTGAGAATAGCCAATGCTCTCTACAAATACTTCTTATGGTTTCAGTTTTGCTCTAGTGTCAGGTTTTTATTCCAACCTATCGTGTTAATTTATCATGACGGTGTTCGCGTGTGTCAAACCTGGAGATGTGGGATGCTTTAGACGACAGGCCTTTGTTTACACCATTTTACATTTAGTACTTATCCATTTGTTCATTTTTTTTAGTAACATTGCTTTATTTCTAGTACAGAAACAACTTATTGATTGCCGGAGCCACAATAATGTGACGCATCAGCGTTCCAAGACGAGCCGAATTAATAAAACAAATAAAACGAATGCAGTGTTGTTGTTATCATTATTGCTGTTTGTTTATTTTGCATGCTAAGACACTTAATTATCATTGGTGAACGAAGTCTATAAGTGAGGAAAGGATTGAAGGAAAGTTACAAGTTGAGTACTGATGAACATTTCCCCTTTATGTACTCTCCAAAAGATACACATTTCAGAGAAATATTAGTACATCTGTCAAACGTTTCGAACGCACAAACATGGGAAATTACCTTAATGCTTTTACATAACATTTATGATAATATGCATTCCGAAGGTTACTGCCAGAAAATACTACTCTCTGAAAAACATATAGTCTGGGAAAACCACCACTAGGGTGTGCAACAATTGGTGCATGGCTGTTTCATTGGAATTTGATTCTGGAAGGGGTCTAGATATTGAACATGTGCAATGACCCAGTTACCCAATAGGGATCTTCCAAGCACCCATCAACTTCCTAGCCCCTGAGACCTAAGTGCGTTTGAAAAAACATTGTTCTATAGCCAAAAATGAATTTACAATATTTATCCAAGTTACAATACTAGTATTTATAATATGACAATTTGAAGCATTTTCTGAAAATGGAATGATAATGATAATGATACAGTAATGATACGACTACTACTACTACTAATAATAATAATAATGATAATAATAATAATAATGATAATAATAATGATAATAATAATGATAATAATAATGATAGTAAAAATGATAATAATAATGAACTATTTCAAGGAATTGCAAATAATGTCTACCCGCAAAGTCAATATCATCCATTTTTTGGTCTTTAACAGTGGATAGGTTCAACTTTCTAGTTGGACATCACTTACAGTTTGGGGGTACTGCTACGACAGAAAAGAATCACCATCCTTTGCAAACCATTTAATGGGTTGGTTGGTGAAATATGTAAAACATGTCACTTACAATCACATATATATGAAATAGGTACTTAAGTGACATATTTGGGAACATGGACTTTTAATACCGATCATTATGATATACCATACAAATCATCCTGAACAACTTCAATTCTAGACCTTAAAGTCACAAGATATAAACATCGAAAGAAATATTAAAGGAATGTTTGGTATGAGCCAAAGCCATAGGCTCATGTGACATCTCAGGTCCCCCATACTGGACGCAAAAGCTTATTATTCCAAGGGTATTTCACTTGACTAGAGGAAATGCAAACAATCCAACGGACAATACTACATCAAAATTGGCACACATACACCATAACAATACTATAGCTGCAGTGTGTAGGCAGTGAGGCAAGTAAAAGAAAACTAATGTTCAAGTGAAGGTACTTTTTGTGACCTCCGTGAAAACAAAAAAAAAACGTGTCAAAATCCTGAGTCACAAATTTGCATTGCAAAAAGTGATAAAAGGTATGGTTATATATATATATATATATATATATATATATATATATATATATATATATATATATATATATATATATATATATATATATATATATAAATATATATATATATATATAGAGAGAGAGAGAGAGAGAGAGAGAGAGAGAGAGAGATACATAGATACATATATATATACATTGTATATATATATATATATATATATATAAATATATATATATATATATATATATATATATATATATATATATATATATATATATATATATATATATATATATATATATATATATATATATATATATATATATATATATATATATATAAAGATAGATAGAAAACAATATGCCCGGTGAATTGGTTAACTAGCTTTTTAAATGATCTAATGGAGCAACACCACAGCAACCCCAAAACAAAAAGCCAAGTGGAAAGGCTAAGTTCATTATAATACAGTGGAAGGCCCATGAAAGGAAAGTGCCTTGACCTGAAATAAAGATGTAGTTGATCTATATTAGATAAACAGATTTTTTGAATAGATATGGACAGACTTAAATAAGGGTGAATATATTCACCCTTATTTAAGATATATATATATATATATATATATATATATATATATATATATATATATATATATATATATATATATATATATATATATATATATATATCTTGTACCATCTGCGCACAGATGATCACCTAGGTCTAACAAATAGTAGAAAGGGTGATAATAAGGGAAGAATAATCGAAAAGGTGAGAAAAGGACGAAAGGCCCTTAACGCAGCTTCAGGCCTAGGGTTGAAGCCAGGTGGACTCACAATTAAAGCCTGTAGTATTTTATTCTGGGCCATGACAATCCCATAGACACATTTTCAAGTGAATTATGGATACTTACAAGACATGCTCACAAGACATTTTTCCTACTCTAATGGGTAATTTACTACAAGATGTACAACCAGACCAATGTTTTGCCTTTTTACGAATAGTTGCTATTAATGTACATGATATGTATCAAATAGTGATGAGAAACAGAGAAGGCATTGGTTAGAGTAAATGCCAAAATGGTTCCTATAGCCTAATAGCTAGGCTAATATACGAGATATCACTTGACCACCCCTGAGGGGAAAATCCCTAATACATGGTAGATGGGTCCTTACTCTACAGCTTACTGGGTAAAATAAGGCAGTAATAAAGCAATCTCCAAATAGTCTCTTAATCTTGGCTGCTCATTTTCTAAGACCCAGCTTAGAAAACTGATATGTACATAATTTATAGTGTAAGTTCCATTTATTACTTTACTTTATATTAATACTAAATTATATTGGGATTGCAATACTAAAATGGATTGGTTATATTATTGTTACCTATTATTGTACATTATATAAGTATGCTTTTGTAATTGAGATATTACAGTTAATAAAGCATACATAAATACATACATACACGAACACAGAGCTTGCCAAATTACAAGTATTACATGGTTGCATACTTCATTGGCCTTTACATTTTCCCCCAGGCCCTGTTGTCTGCTGGTCATCTGTTCTGAGACTGACATATTATCATATTGAGGGTATTGCATCCAGTGTGTACCATAGGCCTATAACTAACCAAAGGCTCACAGACATCAAATTAAATGACAGTCTGACTGACTGATCACTTGTTAAATCATGGCATACCTAATAATTCTACCAAATAATGCATCCCAAAACATTTAATTTGTGTTATTAAGAAGGTTGCAATGCCCTTCAAGAGAGCTTTAAATACACACATATGCAATCAATATATTTGAATATCAATGGGTATGTTTACCTCTAAGCCATTACATTCATGGTCAATTTGGAACTTAGAATTTTGTTTATCGTCATTTTGATGCCATATTCAGGCTAAGTGGTGACTAGCCAGTTATGAGTAATGGAGGAAACCGAAATACCTGGCGCAAAGCAATACCTAGCCCCTAATCACTTTAAACTATCTCACATGCCCCGGCGGAGATTTGAGCTCGAGCAATGGTGGGAGACAGCAGGCAGTCAGCGGTAACTCATCAGATAACAAGGCCATCAGGACCGATCGAACAAACACACACACACACAAATGGACAAACTGCAATAGAAGACATTTCTATAAATGAAAAGGTTGCAAAATGGGCAAAGATTGCATTAAGTCAATATATTCATTTCAAAAGGAGTATAAGTATAAGTTGTTGTTTTTTTTGTTTTTTTTAAGTATAAGTATAAGTATTTATTGACTATACAAATAGTATAAAAAATACATCATATATCGATACAAATAAACACAGAAGAGAACAAGAAATTTATCTAAATTATACATAGTAGTAACACGGATTGGTACACATTCCATTGTGACCGTTAGTGTATTGAAATTATTGCGACACGGCTCTGAGATAAGCTATGTACAGATGGCTTAATTATTACATATTATACAATGCTTTGATGTGCAAAAAACTGGGCCTGCTAGCAAGATGATACAGGAAAGAAACCTTATATCTTCTATAGTTATAAAATATGCCCTTTACATAGACCTTATCAGTACGATGTATACGATACTCTGGTGTGAGCTAACCAGGACATTATAGACTGGGTGATATGGGACAAAAACCTTATGTCTGATACGACCCTATACTATGCCCTATAAAAGGAGCTTATCATACAGTCTATACCATACTTCGATATGAATACACCAGGACGTATAACAATACAGTTGCACATTCAATATTTGTATCAAATAAGTGGATGGAAATACACAAACCTGCTAACAAACTTAAGGTATATATATATCTGCAGTATAATTTTGTTTTGCAGATATTTGATAAAAGATAAACAAATACACACTCTTTGTACTTTACTAAAAAAAAAAAAAAGTACACACTCTAAGTACTTAATTGAAAATTAGCATTCAATAATCAATCCAATATGAATTTAGAGTATGATGATGACATACCATTCTCTTTTTGACAACTGACCAATGAAGAAAATGATTATAAATATGGAAATGATTATGGTGGTGTCAGATTGAGAAATTTAACATAGCATAATTCACTGAAAACATGCTTATATAGAAGATATTTCGATTATGAGGAAGGGGTGCAAACTCACTGTTATATTCCAGCTTACGTTACTGATAGAACTCATGCTTCTCAAAATATGAAATCATTCAATCGACCATGTTAATGTGGCGTTTACATATATGATCCCTTCCAAAATACAAAGAATACTTTATTTTCAAACTTTCATCTTGAATCACTTAACAGTAATTCTAATGATATGTTAGGCTTCATAAAAACATGAACAATTTTTAATTTTGTGAATGTTATTACAAAATAAAAGTCCTTTTATTCCTGTGAATCGCCCGGGGGGGGGGGGGGGGCACTCAGGTACAGAGGGGGGCTGCACCTTCGTTACGTATTTCGCGGAAGAAGGGGTCTTTTCTTAAGACTTCCGCATGACCGCGATTTTGTAAAAGAAGGGTACTTTATTTCTAACATGCACATAATTAAGGGTGTACTTCTTTAGGCATTCTGAAATAAAGGCTGGTCCTAGAGAAGTATTGCACAGGGTTCCTTGCATAGTTTGAGCATATTCAAAGCAAACATTTACTGCATAATAAGCACAGATAACGAAGATTATTATTCTATATTACTTAATCCAAATCCATAATTAGTCATGGTATAAGAGGTATAGCTTATGTTAAGTCGTATTTCACTATGGGGTATAATACTAAAGATGGTCATGAATTTGATCATTCCCCCTAAATTCGCAAAGCAACCTTCTTCTATTTTATGGTTAATGCTTTGCCCTGAGTAAGAAATTAATGATAAATGTGAGAAGAAATTACTGATAAATCACAATTGGGAAGACACATAAGCTTTGAGAAAATAGTACAGTTTCACACCCTCATTCATTTTAGCCATATTTATTGCCTTAAGACTCTCAAATGGGAGAAAGTACTTATAGATCGTGATACAGAAGAAATTGTAAAGAAATAATACAATATATTACTTATTATGCACACATCACTGCCTATTCATAACTTATTACTGAATATATGCAATTGAGCTGTAAGGAGGAACTCGCAAACTCCAGAAATTGAATAATTATTTTACTAATAGTCTGTGAAAAGGTTTATCATAATCAATGTACTCATATTTCGAGTAAAAATTTTGTTTGTATTGAATCTCAGTAGACTTACAATAGCAAATACAAAAGCTCAATGGTTTCGTAAATATGAAAGTGTACGGAAAATCTTTAAAATGAAGAAATCAGACAAAGTTATTCCTTTCCCTTATAAAGAGTGCTGTATTTCCATTAACTTACTTAAATATTCTAGTATGCTATCATATTTACATACTGTATCACTGGTATTTTGACTGGCATTTAATTTTCGCTATTTTCGCGCTCCTCATGATAGCGCCAAAATAAAATTCTTCAAAGGAATACCCTGCTTTAAAACGCAAATTTTAAATAGCACAAATACCCTCCAGCAGGGTTGTAAAGCGAAATTTTTAGTACTCCAAATTAAAGCCACATACATGCACAGTATGTCGTGTCGGTATGATTTAAAAGTAATAGTTTTAAAGAAAACAACAACTCTATTTGCTTAGTTTCTACCGACATGTATTACAAAAAACACATATTATAAAACATATGTTAATAATTGCTTACCATTGTTCATAACTGTATTCATATTATCATGTTATCGATTAGAATGAAATGCTTTTTGTAGTTGTCGCTACTGTCAACAACTATACTTTTATTCATTCATCACAGGCGTAACTGATATCAATGACACCTGAGTATATACCTTTATATTTTCTTCACCCAGAGTTTTTCGGAACTAGGGTTGGATGCCATGTGTCGGCAGTAGAATGGGTGTAGTATGGGGGGGGGGGAGGTTGACTGTAACGTGTTCGTGATCGGCGTTCATTTACACTACAGGTCTGTAGTGTAAATGAACGCCGCTACGCGTCGCCACCGTCGCGTATTATAATTAGCTTCCAATTACTTGTGACGTCATCAAAACTGTAAAATTGCTAATTTCACTGATTTAAAAAAGGTTATTTAATTTCCTAAAAGTGTATTCTTAGTACAATTGGTCCATTGAATGTATCCATGCTGTTTGACCAAAACAGAGTGGACGCTATC
>OZ012690.1:44062820-44160820 GCA_963942565.1 Maea johnstoni
CTACCGTTCTTGAAATTTGCCAATTATGCAGTCTTTAATTGTGTAATTAGGAAATGCACAACTCTCGCGTGTTTTACTATTCAAGTTGACAATTGGCCTTTTTAGCGTATAACAAAACGAGCAATCCATTAGAAAATGGCACCGTTTGAGTGGTCTAGATTACAAGAACTATATGTGAATATTACCTACACTTCGTGGAGATTTTGAACGTATGAAAATAGGATAACATTAAAATGAAATCTCGAAATACCTGTACATCAGAAGTGGCAAGGCCTAGGTCCATTCTGTTTGGTGGTGATACATCCTAGGAATGGTATACTTTGTTTCGTTTTCATAGTAACATGTTCCATTTATACCCGTATTTTGGCAAGATTTGATGACGTCTCCCAATGCGGAGTCATCAAAGGCATCGAAGGAGGATGTTTCTCATTAAGAGAAGGAGTGATAAGTTTAGCATGATAGGGCAGCGTAAATGTCGAAGTAGTTATCTATCGATGATATTTTCGAAAATCTCTACTTACAGTGAATGCCTAACGTGTATGAAGAGTCTCAAACATGATAAACGATAGGTGTGAGTATCTTATCCTAGTGGATCTGCATTTTACATTTTACTCATAAGCTTCGTGGAATCCTCAAGCCACTCTATGGCGCTTCAAATGCAGCTAATTTCCGGAATGGATACAATAAGCTATGTTACGTAGGCAGAAATGATAAAAGTGTTCTATATAATAAGAATGGGCGGGTTGCGAGGTTTTGTTCTGGTCTCACGGTAGAAATATAGATCTCAAATAATAGTTTTACCTAACAACCATGTTTCCAGGTTGGGCAGAACATGTTCTATCCCTTTCCATGTTGTATTATCCCCTGACTACTAGGCTGGCCAAGGGTCAAACAAGGGACAGTCCAGAACAAGAATTGGCTGATGTGTTCTAGACAAATACGCTAGTATCTCAATGTATTAAATTGTGTAGTGAAAATAATACTCACCCAATATCCTTTATGCAATTCTAGACGCGAGGTTCCGGAACCCGCCGATAGGCGGCTTCAAACACGTCGAATATCTTAGTAGAACGCCATGGATTCTCTCATTAGAGAAAACTTGGTTCTTCCAGTTATGTATGATAGCGTCCACTCTGTTTTGGTCAAACAGCATGGATACATTCAATTGTACTAAGAATACACTTTTAGGAAATTAAATAACCTTTTTTAAATCAGTGAAATTAGCAATTTTACAGTTTTGATGACGTCACAAGTAATTGGAAGCTAATTATAATACGCGACGGTGGCGACGCGTAGCGGCGTTCATTTACACTACAGACCTGTAGTGTAAATGAACGCCGATCACGAACACGTTACAGTCAACCCCCCCCCCCCCCTTACTACAACCATTCTACTGCCGACACATGGCATCCAACCCTAATTCCGAAAAACTCTGGGTGAAGAAAATATAAAGGTATATACTCAGGTGTCATTGATATCAGTTACGCCTGTGATGAATGAATAAAAGTATAGTTGTTGACAGTAGCGACAACTACAAAAAGCATTTCATTCTAATCGATAACATGATAATATGAATACAGTTATGAACAATGGTAAGCAATTATTAACATATGTTTTATAATATGTGTTTTTTATAATACATGTCGGTAGAAACTAAGTAAATAGAGTTGTTGTTTTCTTTTAAACTATTACTTTTAAATCATACCGACACGACATACTGTGCATGTATGTGGCTTTAATTTGGAGTACTAAAAATTTCGCTTTACAACCCTGCTGGAGGGTATTTGTGCTATTTAAAATTTGCGTTTTAAAGCACTCAAACTACATAGATATAAAGCAGGATATTCCTTTGAAGAATTTTATTTTGGCGCTATCATGGGGAGCGCGAAAATAGCGAAAATTAAATGCCAGTCAAAATACCAGTGATACAGTATGTAAATATGATAGCATACTAGAATATTTAAGTAAGTTAATGGAAATACAGCAATCTTTATAAGGGAAAGGAATAACTTTGTCTGATTTCTTCATTTTAAAGATTTTCCGTACACCATTGAGCTTTTGTATTTGCTATGGTAAGTCTACTGAGATTCAATACAAACAAACTTTTACTCGAAATATCAGTACATTGATTTTGATAAACCTTTACACAGACTATTAGTAAAATAATTATTCAATTTCTGGAGTTTGCGAGTTCCTCCTTACAGCTCAATTGCATATATTCAGTAATAAGTTATGAATAGGCAGTGATGTGTGCATAATAAGTAATATATTGTATTATTTCTTTACAATTTCTTCTGTATCACGATCTATAAGTACTTTCTCCCATTTGAGAGTCTTAAGGCAATAAATATGGCTAAAATGAATGAGGGTGTGAAACTGTACTATTTTCTCAAAGCTTATGTATCTTCCCAATTGTGATTTATCAGTAATTTCTTCTCACATTTATCATTAATTTCTTACTCAGGGCAAAGCATTAACCATAAAATAGAAGAAGGTTGCTTTGCGAATTTAGGGGGAATGATCAAATTCATGACCATCTTTAGTATTATACCCCATAGTGTAATACGACTTAACATAAGCTATACCTCTTATACCATGACTAATTATGGATTTGGATTAAGTAATATAGAATAATAATCTTCGTTATCTGTGCTTATTATGCAGTAAATGTTTGCTTTGAATATGCTCAAACTATGCAAGGAACCCTGTGCAATACTTCTCTAAGACCAGCCTTACTTAGAGTGTGTACTTGTGTGTTTTTTAGTAAAGTACAAAGAGTGTGTATTTGTTTATCTTTTATCAAATATCTGCAAAACAAAATTTATACTGCAGATATATATATACCTTAAGTTTGTCTGCAGGTTTGTGTATTTCCATCCACTTATTTGATACAAATATTGAATGTGCAACTGTATTGTTATACGCCTTTTGAAATGGATATATTGACTTAATGCAATCTTTGCCCATTTTGCAACCTTTTCATTTATAGAAATGTCTTCTATTGCAGTTTGTCCATTTGTGTGTGTGTGTTTGTTTGATCGGTCCTGATGGCCTTGTTATCTGAGGAGTTACCGCTGACTGCCTGCTGTCTCCCACCATTGCTCGAGCTCAAATCTCCGCCGGGGCATGTGAGATAGTTTAAAGTGATTAGGGGCTAGGTATTGCTTTGCGCCAGGTATTTCGGTTTCCTCCATTACTCATAACTGGCTAGTCACCACTTAGCCTGAATATGGCATCAAAATGACGATAAACAAAATTCTAAGTTCCAAATTGACCATGAATGTAATGGCTTAGAGGTAAACATACCCATTGATATTCAAATATATTGATTGCATATGTGTGTATTTAAAGCTCTCTTGAAGGGCATTGCAACCTTCTTAATAACACAAATTAAATGTTTTGGGATGCATTATTTGGTAGAATTATTAGGTATGCCATGATTTAACAAGTGATCAGTCAGTCAGACTGTCATTTAATTTGATGTGTGTGCGCCTTTGGTTGGTTATAGGCCTATGGTACACACTGGATGCAATACCTTCAATATGATAATATGTCAGTCTCAGAACAGATGACCAGCAGGCAACAGAGCCTTGGGTGAAAATTTAAAGGCCAATGAAGTATGCAACCATGTAACACTTGTAATTTGGCAAGCTCTGTGTTCGTGTGAGCAGATTGTACAAGATATATATTTACCCTTATTTAAGTCTGTCCATATCTATTTCAAAAATATGTTTATCTAATATAGATCAACTACATCTTTATTTCAGGTCAAGGCACTTTCCTTTCATGGGCCTTCCACTGTATTATAATGAGCCTTGGCTATCTGTTTTGGGCTTGCTGTGGTTGTTGCTCCATAAGACCATTTAAAAAGCTAGTTAACCAATTCACTGGGCTTATTTTTATCAATATATACAGGTGAACTTGGATATGACGGACCACTGTACGACGGATTTTTGCATATGACGGACGATATGCCTGGTCCCAGTCCGATGCATATCAAGTATTCGTCATATGTATACGACGGATTTTGCATATGACGGACCAATTTTCCTGGTCCCATTGAGTCCGTCATATCCAAGTTCACCCGTATATATATATATATATATATATATATATATATATATATATATATATATATATATATATATATATATATATATATATATATATATATATATATATATATATATATAATATATATATATATATATTATATATATATATATATATATATATATATATTATATATATATATATATATATATATATATATGTATATACATATATATATATATATATATATATATATATATATATATATATATATATATATATATATATATATATATATATATATATATATATATATATATATATATATATATATATATATATATAACTATACCTTTTATCATTTTTTGCAATGCAAATTTGTGACTCAGGATTTTGAATCATTTTTTTTTGTTGTCACGGAGGTCACAAAAAGTACCTTCACTTGAACATTAGTTTTCTCTTACTTGCCTGACTGGCTACACACTGCAGCTGTAGTTATGTTATGGTGTATGTGTGCCAATTTGGACGCAGTACTGTCAGTTTGATTGTTTGCTTTTCCTATAGTCAAGTGAAATACCCTTGGAATAATAAGCTGTTGCGTCCGGTATGGGGGGACCTGGGATGTCACATGAGCGCATGGCTTTGGCTCATACCAAAAATTCTTTAATATTTCCTTGGATGTTTATATCTTGTGACTTTAAGGTCTAGAATTCATGTTGTTCAGGATGCTTTGTATGGTTTTTCATAATGATCGGTATTAAAAGTCCATGTTCCCAATAATGTCACTTAAGTACCTATTTCATATATGTGATTTTAAGTGACATGTTTCACATATTTCACCAACCAACCCATTAAATGGTTTGCAAAGGATGGTGATTCTTTTCTGTCGTAGCAGTACCCCAAACTGTAAGCGATGTCCAGCTAGAAAGTTGAACCTATCCACTGTTAAAGACCAAAAAAATGGATGATGTCCCGGGGGGGGGGGGGGGGCACTCGGGTACAGAGGGGGGGCCGCACCTTCGTTACGTATTTCGCGGAAGAAGGGGTCTTTTTTTAAGACCTCCGCATGTCCGCGATTTTGTAAAAGAAGGGTACTTTTTTGTACCCAGGTACGAAGTATGGGGGTCAAAATCCCCTTACAATCCACGAAATATACGTAGCTCTGACGCCGAGTGACTCCCGAAGTGACTCAGGGCTTCCGAGTTTGCTGCCGCCACTTGCTGCCGCTAAACAAGCAGAAGATTATAAAATCCTAAGTTAAAATACGTGTTCCCGTTCATCCAATGTCAGTGTTTTGATAAAAGAAGGGGTGTTTATTTAGTGGAAAAAATCAGCGTTTTATTAAAATAAGGGTGCTTTTTTGGCCAGAAATCAGTGCTTTAGGGGTATTTTTTAATTTTGACAACGAACGTATATACCCCCCTAAATACCAAAGTGCCCCCCCCCCCCCCCCCCCCCCCCCCCCCCCCCCCCCGGGGATGATGTTGACTTTGCGGGTAGACAATTACTTGCAATTCCTTGAAATAGTTCATTACTATTATCATTTTTACTATCATTATTATTATTATTATTATTATTATTATTATTATTATTATTATTAGTAGTAGTAGTAGTAGTAGTAGTAGTAGTAGTAGTAGTAGTACATGTAGTATCATTACTGTATCATTATCATTATCATTCCATTTTCAGAAAATGCTTCAAATTGTCATATTATAAATAATAGTATTGTAACTTGGATAAATATTGTAAATTCATTTTTGGCTATAGAACAATGTTTTTCCAAACGCACTTAGGTCTCAGGGGCTAGGAAGTTGATGGGTGCTGGGAAGATCCCTATTGGGTAACTGGGTCATTGCTCATGTTCAATATCTAGACCCCTTCCAGAATCAAATTCCAATGAAACAGCCATGCACCAATTGTTGCACACCCTAGTGGTGATTTTCCCAGACTATATTATTTTCAGAGGGTAGTATTTTCTGGCAGTAACCTTCGGAATGCATATTATCATGAATGTTATGTAAAAGCAACAAGGTAATTTCCCATGCATGTGCGTTCGAAACGTTTGACAGATGTACTAATATCTCTCTGAAAATGTATCTTTTGGAGAGTATATAAAGAGGAAATGTTCATCAGTACTCAACTTGTAACTTTCCTTCAATCCTTTCCTCACTTATAGACTTCGTTCACCAATGATAATTAAGTGTCTTAGCATGCAAAACAAACAAACAGCAATAATGATAACAACAACACTGCATTCGTTTTATTTGTTTTATTAATTCGGCTCGTCTTGGAACGCTCATGCGTCACATTATTGTGGCTCCGGCAATCAATAAGTTGTTTCTGTACTAGAAATAAAGCAATGTTACTAAAAAATTGAACAAATGGATAAGTACTAAATGTAAAATGGTGAGAACAAAGGCCTGTCGTCTAAAGCATCCCACATCTCCAGGTTTGACACACGCGAACACCGTCATGATAAATTAACACGATAGGTTGGAATAAAAACCTGACATTAGAGCAAAACTGAAACCATAAGAAGTATTTGTAGAGAGCATTGGCTATTCTCACGTTCCATGAATATTGAACATTTTTGAAAATGTATGTTTAAAAAGAGTCTATCCCCTCACATTGCCACCCCTGTATTATGTTGATGTCACTTTGTGGTAAATATAACAGCTATTATTTAATCCAGCACAACACACGACTTTGAACAAGAGATGTAACACGGCTGTCCATTTGGTCCTGCTGAAGATCAGTAGCTCTTACTTGTTAAATAAAGGGTGTAACATGCTGTAAGTAGACACTTGGTATAGACACTTTTGATACTCTGAAAGCCTCTAATTTTCCAGCCCAAAATTATTATTTTTACCAATTACAAATTAAATTTGCGGTAACACTATTTCTCTATCTTCTTATATTAAATTAAACACTCATTGCCTTGCATCAACCATTGCTTCTTGTCTACTCTTTATCAAATTCTGTGGCAAACACCCGTAGTCTTGGTCATCTGATTCCACTCAAGTTCCTGAAATAACCACGTGACTAATATCTCGCATGATGCCAAGACGAGAGATAAAAGGAGAAGACTATGTTTTGGCTTGACGTCAAGACGAGAAATAACAAGTAGACGCGCCAACGAGACTTTGTTCTGGTATGGCGCGAAGACGAGAAATAACGACGAGATGCGGCAAACGAGGTTCGATTCGCACAAAATGTTAAGACGAGAAATAGCGAGACGCACCGACGAGACTTTGTTGCTCGGACCTAGATATTGGGGGGTACGACAGTGGGCGTGGTTGGCGTGGAAGGCGTGGTAGGTGTTGTAGGCGTGGTAGGTGTTGTTGGTATGTCTTGACACGTGCTAACGCCAACACTCTCTGCCTTGCAATGTTTGAAGGGTCCTGAGACGAGAGTTCCACTCACTTGACACGACTGACCCTGAGGGCAGCGGCAGCCACGATCCACGCTCAGGGACTGGCCATTTTGGTAGAGAAATTCAAGACCACAGACGTCCCCAGAAGACAACTGAAAAGAAGTGAAACAATCCAGTGATAAGAATACATGGAAGATATTGATGAAGCACCTGCTTAAATTACAATTACACAATGAATAAAATATGGACCCAACTAGTTTCTTAGAGTATTCTCTACTTAAACCCAAGTTCCCACCACTGCCAACCTTCATACGAGATATATATGTCTATTTAAACACATCCTAACATACAAGAAATGATGGTACTGGCAGCGGCCATTTTAGTCTAGTAATAGCTTATCTGAAGCTGCTTGGTACTCATTTGTCTTTAGCAGTAAGGTGTTGTATTAAGGTTGGCAGTGTTGGGAACTTGGCTTCAAGTAGAGTATACTCTAAGAAACTATCCTTCGTGGTGTAATTGTCCTTCAAGTAACAAAGAAATATTTGACATACATGCGAGTTAATTTATCAATGATGAGGGGACAGAAGACGTCTATACCCAGGGATAATACTACAAAACCAGACATAGTTTGCAGTGGTCTACCTTTAAAAAAGGCCGATTTACCTTCATGTCTGGAATAAGCGGGGAATAAGATTTCAGTTTAGGAAGTTATCAACTTTCTAAGTTTGTGTAGGTTGTTGTCTATGACTCTATCAATTGGTATATGGTTTGAATATCTCACCCGGGATGAGATAAGGTACATTGAGGGAAGTCTTTCTTTCGGATTGTATAAAGATCGCTAACACTATGACGCTAACCCGGTACTACAAGAGGGTTTAATTCAAAATCAAACATTTCATCAAGTTCTCTATTGAGATACGTATTGGAAGTACGATTATTTAGGGTTTCTATATATTCTTTATTGATGGTTCCTACTGTAACATTTTACTCTATGATATGAGCACTTGTTTGTTTAATGCCAATGTGCGTTTTAATGTTTCCTATTTTCAAGTAAATGAAACTAGGCGGTATTACTTGGACGAATATTCATTCGCTTTTAACTTTATTAAACACCGAAGTCCGGAGAAGGTTAGGTTTAGTTTTGTAATCAAACAGTAGAAAATGGTTGGAGCGGTATTGCGTAATATGTGAATCCGATGATTCCATCCATTTTTTTTACTCTCAATGAAAATAGAAAAAAATATTTGGGCAGCAATTACACATAAGGTAATGTCAGGACGTTGAGACTAAGGGCGGTATGCACCATCCTCACTCTCACTTAACTCCCACTTCCAATAGACTTACCTTTCAAAATTATACTTCAACGAGAGTTACCTCATGGCCAAGGCGGGTAAAATGCAGTGTCCCTCTCTCAGGTTCTGACCAAGAGCAGCTGCCATCTTTAATTGACTCTCTATGAAGTACACTTTCGAAAGGTAAATCTTGTGAAAGTGGGAGTAAAGTGAGAGTGAGTTGGTGCATACCGCCCTAAGGGTTAATCAAAAAAACTCTACCTGAGCCGAGCAGTCTTGATCGGAAACAGCCACCGATGAACATGGCGCTTTGCGGCAGACCACGCGACCCGTGAGGTACCCCGAGAAGGTGGCCTCGACGTCGACGCAGACGGCGCTCTTACAGCCCTTCGACCCGCCACTAACGCTGCTGGCGGCGCTGGAACTACTGCCAGCGCTCTCGGCGGAGCTGGAACCACCTGCAAGCGCCACAGCGGCAGCCATCGAAACTAGAAGCACGAGTCTGAGCATCATCTATACAAAAAAAAACGAAAAATAAAAATGATCAAATTGGTAAAGCACTGGAATAAATACAGCGAATAAATAAATAAATGCCATCCCAAGGGAGCTCATCTCCTTTACTTGCTGCACACGCGCCCTTACAGCCGAGTAAAATCGACGATCGACGATCCTGATAATTGAAAAATACTTTAGAAGGGATTGGTACATACAGCAGGAGCAATATCGTTCAGTCAAGGGTTCCTCTCAATACTGTTTTGCCATTAAGGTCTTTCCATATGTGACAGACCAAATGCATGCTCAAAGTAGGGATGGATAACGGGCATGTGCCGCTTTCGGGAGTACCATTTAAAAGTAAAGACGCACTCTAACCCTAATTTATTAGGGATAAATAGATGATCCTAAATGATTATGAAATTGGTCTAGTATAACTTATTGCGAAGGGATGTAAACAGTACGATGGACCAAGTGTGAAAGAGCAAATAAAAAACGTTTTATTTTCACACACGTATTTTGAGGGGAGAGAAAATAAAAAAAACTTTACTTTCACTCCAAATTTTTGGGGGAGAGAAAATAAAAACCTTTTATTTTCACTCCCGTTCTAGAGAAGGAAGGAAAATATATTTCAAGCAATGACTGGTTGCCTGGCTCATTTTCCTATTGGTTTTCACTCAATTAATCAATCATCAATCGATCAGCGTCAAGTCAACCAGATGCATTCCACTTGAAATACAGATGACATACCTTTTTGCACAACATAAACTATTCAAAGTCATGCAGCTTCTTGAAACTGCTAAAAGTAAATGAATATTTAAGTGTATGCATTTGAACTTGGAAATTTGCCGTCCCTTTTTCTGTCGTATCAAGGCTACATTATGGCTAGCAAGTCATTAATGAGAACCGGAGAACCCAAGGAAACCATTGCCGAAGCCAAATTGCTAACATGCCCTTCAGGTCAGATTCAAACCCAGTCAATTATTTAAGACACAACACGTGATATATGGCACACTTTAGACCGCTCTACTTTGGGGCATTCCCTGAAACATGGCGGAACCTCGGTGCAGGAATCATATGCAGGTGGTTTTCTAACTCTTTTGTGCCTGTAACAGCCAAAATGCATAGTTATATTTAATGACATCTTTAAGACAAATGAACTTTTGAAAAATATTTGGAGGAGAAATGATATTCAGCACTCGAACAACAATTTTCCATTAATATATTTGTAAGATTCAAATTAATTCTTAAGTTGTTATTTCTTCCAGGCAACAACGCCGAGGAGAACTTTTGGAATGAAAGGGTTATTAACATTCCCGGATTACCGTCGAGGGATTATGATGAATTAATTTGTTGTCTAGCGTGTTTCAAGAACATTGTCTTCACCACGAAGATGAATTTAGAAAGTGTGCTAGATTTTGGAATTTCGTGTTTCTTCACTTTTTCTACCATACTATTATTGCGGCTAAGTCGTGAATAGCCAGTTGTAACTGGTGGAGGATATCGGAATACTTGACGAAAACCACCGCCTAAGCACAAGTCACTGGTAGCGTTCTCACATGCCCGATTGGGATTCGAAAGGGGACAGGGGTGAGAGACAGCTAGCAATCAGTGGCAACGCCTTAGACAATACCCCCATCAGCATAGACCCGGTGAAAGTCTTCGGGTCTAACGGTATCATTAATCTATTAATGCTCACAGCGGCCAAACCAGCCTGACAATTTGTATGCAATCTTTCATGCTTTAACACAATTGGCAAAATATTGAAAGGAGAAATGTTGAGCAGAACATTACCAACAACTCTCCCGCAAATGTTTTGTAAAATCATTCTCTATTCAAAAGTTATTGTCAAAAATGTTATCAATCCAGACAATACTTTTTGGAGCAGCTCTTAAGTGTTAATTGGTTAATGGGCAAATATCACCATCAAGTATTGGCATCTGTTGAAAACCACCAGCTAGCCCCAAGCCACCAGCAACTAGTTTCACACATGCCTCAAGCTGTATCTAAACCCTGGACCTCTATCCAGTTATATTACAGTGACCAGTCGGCGCGCAATGCATTAGACCACTCAGCAATGGAGGCGGCCTCGAAATGTATGAGGAAGGCAGGAGCTTAACGCATTGAGTAAATTCAATGTCAATGCTAGTCAAAATCCATACCATAATTAAGGCAAGGATGGCAGGCACAGTGTTGTTTAACAATCGTTCAGTCCATTACGATCCAAACCTGTCAGTTTCCATGTGAGAAAGTTGCCTGTGACTTTGGAGAAAGGCGAGTTTTTTCTCCAGAACCCCCGGTTTTCTGAAGCATTAACAAATACATGTAGCCTCAAATACAATAAGCAATACAAATTGTGAAACACGAAATATCAAAATATCAAACCATCTTCCCCTGCGCTACTTACCACGGTCATGTATGTGTAGAAATGCACGTCGTTGTCAACAAACGCTATGCCCCCAGGAAGTACCGACTAATAAAGCTTCGGCACCTTATATAGCATGCATGACTTTATCTTTTAATTAGTGTCAATTAATATACACTAACTTGGAGTGTTTTTCTCCTACTTCAGCATTATCAAGGCTTCCGTAACTAGATTGTTCAAAACGCCTTGTTCTGCTAAGCGCTTAATCGAGAAAAAGTTCAGGTGTCAAAAGCGCAATTAACTTTCTAATCTACAACTTGCGGCCAATCGGTCCAGTATGGTTTACAGCTGTACTGTTCTTTTTCGAATAATGGATCTACAATTCGTCTACAATATATATATATATATATATATATATATATATATATATATATATATATATATATATATATATATATATATATATATATATATATATATATATATATATATATATATATATATATATATATACTTCTCCAAGTTATTTTTTATGGTTCCCATATAGATTTCGGTATTCATTTGTCTTTGGAAAACTTTCTTTAAGGCTGTGATGCTGGCGACACACTCAAAATAAGACAACTCCTAGTTTAGCACTCCTGTCCCCTTTCTAACAATAGTTATCTAATCCCTGAGGTCTTGGTGTTTCAAATATAAGTTTTCTTTAACTTACCTGCTTATGCTGACCTCAATATAAACACAGTCTCAATTTTACAGTGTTTTACCTCAAATGAGGTTTTCTTGATCAATAAAGGTTAATTTGATTTATAAATACCATACATGTCTGCTAAATATACTAGGCTAGGGCAACTGGAAGGCAAATTTGGAGTTCATGCAAGAGAATACCCTACAGCACGCGATTTTGGTGGAAATATTTACCTATGAAAGTAGGTTACAATGAACAGACATGTTCATTTATCCAGACTCCAAGTATACTTTTCTAGAGAGCAAAGTAAGTTGTTAACATCATAGGTTTCCCAATTCTTCCTTCCAGGTTTTGTATGGACATGGGTTCCCCGTTTGATTGAAATATGTCTTTGATAAATATGCTATTGTGTCTAAAAAACAAGCATTGAAAGGTTGTTTTATTTTCAGGATTACCCGACAAAGGCTGGAAAGAAGAGTTGGTTACAAGTTGTGGTTTGGCTTCCTTGAGCCAGTCCTTATATGCATTGATTACACTGTGCCAAAATGGATTGCTGATATTTCGCATGACTGTTGTGTGGTAATTTTTCCTGGCCCAAATTAATCTGTTATTTTTTTAGGTCATTTGCAAATTCCGACCAGTCTTTCACATTTTGGATCAATTTTGGAATCCAAGCTTTTTTTAAGCTATGCTCGAATTCTTTAAGGTTGAACATATTTAGACCTCCAAAATCCAGTTTTTTACAAAGTAGCTTCTTGTTAATTTCATGACGTTGTTCCTCCATATGAAATTGCTGGAGACACGTTCTATCTCCTCGAGTCTTGCATTACATGGTGAAGGTAAAGATTGAAGTACATGAATGATTTTGGAGAGGATTAGACTTTTAAATACAGTGACTCTACCAATTGGTGAGATGTTTCTATATATTTTTTATTTTTTCAGATATGTTGTATTCTGTTATGTTTTCAATATTCATCACATCGTAATTAATGCCCAAGGAAGTGAACTTATGAACTCAGCCTAGGTTATTTTCAATACAATACAATAGTGCTTCTATCTGTTTCCCAGATGGGACCTATGCAGATTACCTTATTTTTCTACATATTGATTTTAAGACTGGAGATTCTCTAGAACCAAGTTAGTATTTCTTTGTGTGCTTTTAGAAAGAGCGAAGTGTCATCAGCATATTGATTCAGTCTGTGTTCCTTATTCAATACTTAAATACCTTCTATCTTAGTACTATCTTTAAATCCTAAAGTAAGTAACCCGGAACACAGAATTAATAAATATGGTGATACGGGGCCTTGATCCCTGTTGAAGAGGGAAAGGATCAGATAAATGGCCATTTAAGATGACCCTAGATTCTGAATTTTTTGAGAAATAAATTTATCCACTTGATGAAGTTTTTGCCTAAATTGAATTTTTCTAGCGCTTATAAAATAAACTTCCATGACAGGCTAACAAATGCCTTCTGGAAATCGATCAATAGTATTAACCCATCTATCTTTTTTCCTTGCATGCAAAGATAAGATCATACACTAGACGAGTGCAGTCAGATATGCTGCGCCTCGCGAAAACCTTTTTGTTCCTAATTAATTATTCTTGTAAGAACTTTCTTCAGACGTTTAGTTATTCATAGGGAAATTATCTTGTAAGAGGTGTTTAAGAAAGATATAAGTTGCCAGTTCATCAGTAAGTTTTCCTGTTTTTTGGTAGGCAAGTGATTAATCCTTGTATTTGAGAGTCTGTCAATCTGTCCCTGTCATAGCAAGCGTTTATACAGTCAAGAAAAAAATGTCCCAATTGTGGCCAGAATCTTTTGAAAAATTCAGGTGAATAATCATTGAAGCCTGGGTGGGGACTTATTCATCTGGGATAGGGAGGAGTTTAATTCTGCTTTAGTCAATGGCGAGTCTTAATCTATCATTTCCTCCAGTGTTAATTTGGTAGGTTCTGATTTTAGTTGTCATTCTTCATGGTCTTCTGATTTGTTGCTGTATAAGTCTTTTGTAGGAATTCTCCAGACACTTTAATGTCTCTTTTTGGTCGGTTACTGATTCGGTTTCACTAATCTTTATTTCATTTTCTATCCAATCAGCTCTAGAACGCACATAGACGCCCTTTAAGGTTTCTTTTCTAAGATTTATGAAAGAGTTATTTACTTCTAATATATAATAGTTTCCTTTTCCTGTTGGTTAGCTATGCCATTATTTACTTTTCCATCTAGGTTCTCTATCTCTTTTTCTAGCTGTTTTACCTGTCTCAGTTAGTTGCGCTTTTTCTTCTTTGAGTAATCTATTATTACTCCCCTGTAATAGGGACAAAGTAGCTCAGTTGGTTAGGTGTCGGACTAGTAATCAGAGGGTCGCTGGTTCGATTCCCGGCCACTCCGGGCACTTTGGTCGTTCTTGGGCAAAACAGTTTATTCCATATTGCTTCAGTCTACCCAGCTGCAAAATGGGTACCTAGCATAAATAAGGCAGTGCTTAGAGTGTATGCGCTATATGCTGCCAGTTGCTCTGGAATATCCCCCGGGGGATTAATATGGTGTCTGTATGTACAGTGCCTGCTAGGGGAGGAAGGTCGTGTGAGCACTTCGGTGGAAACAAGACTATAAACCGAATACCTTTACCTTTTAAAATACCTTGAAGCCATGAATATTTGTTTGTGGATGGTTTATTTGCCAAGGATCAACTAATGAGTATATTTCGCACATTGAGTTGATTGCTTTGGTCATTTTGTTTTTGTTTTGTACAATGTAGTTTGTCCTTGGCAAAGTTTCGGGTTGAGTTCCAATCACCACCTATGATTATATTTGGGTTTTCGTATGTTTCAATATTGGTCACTAGTTCGTTTATGAAGTTTGGATCGTCATGATAAGGAGCATAGATTGATGCTAATACTATTGATTATTGATTAGGCAGGAATATTTCTGTCATGCTATAATACCCAGATTTATCTAGTTTATTTATACCAAGGGTAAATTTGAATGTATTGTTAAATAAGATCGCAGTTCCTCTTGATCTTGTATCAAGGGGCGAGGATAGGCTTAATGCCCATCCCATTCGTTGCTCAATTCTTGGCTGATATACCCATCCCAATGAGTATCCTGTAGGAGAATAATATCATGCTTATCCCTTTTGCAAGCATATCCAGTCTCTTTTCTGTGCTAGCATAGCCCCTGCAGTTAATGGAGACAAAGTTCAGGCTACTGAATTGGGTATTTCTTCCTCACTCTGAGTAGATGTAATCAAAGAACATTTATGAGAAGTGGCATTGTACACATTAAAGAAATAGAAAACTGTTAATAATAACATTGAAAAACCCTCTGGATAACATATATCTAAAAACATGATTAATCTAAAAGATAACTCTTTTATTTAGCATGGTCCGGTTTATTCCTTTTTTTAATTTTTTATCAAAGACCCTCATTTATTTCAAGTGTAATAATACAGTCAATCACCTTAAATAAAATATGGGTACCAAGTAAGCTATTTTATGGAAACAAAAAACAGGTTAATTGAAATGGGACACTTATTGTAAGCCAGATCATACATGGAAGACAGAACATAAATCGAGCTATAACACTTTTTTTTCATATTCTATGCTTTAGCCAAAATTATCTTTTCTTTTTCAAAGAAGTACTGAAGAACACTGGGAATGTATCCTGAAGCTTTGAAGAGATTGTTTGTCTATATAGCATCTTGTAATCTTGTAACATGTTCAATTTAACTGGACGGGAAAACTTCATATGTTGTTATTTTCCGCACCGATGTACACTTTTAACTAATTAAACATGCAGAAAAGTGTATTCCTGATAATCATATCCACAAAATGTGAAAAGAAAGCAGCAGAACTGTGGTAGCAATACTCAGGTCAAAATATCATGATGCACTCAATGACCCATAGTTCAAGAAAAAGAATCCCAGTGATTTTATACTTTTGGTTATGTCTAACAAGCACACCAAATTTCAATAACCTATGATTGTGGAGGTTATTTGACCGTTTTTGAAACAGGTCCTTTCAAATCGCAGGCAACGATCATACCAATAAGATTGGTCATTGTTTCCTTGACTTTCCACTTTCCATTTTTGTATCACCTAGTCGGTATTTGATTAAGGATGGTATATCTAAGTGGTATTCACTGCTAAGCAATATAGCTGTATATTAGGAAAACGTACTTTGGATTAAAGGAATAAACCTAATTGATTAAACTTACTCAATCATTGACTCGTAATGAATTTAACTTATCATCGGTTGCATATGCCGTAAACTTTATTTGGTTTTGCTTGTTCACACTTTTCTCATTCCTTTTTCCTGAACATTGCTAGTGTACGTAAATTTAAGTATTCCTTTCTTATGATTTTCATCATTCGCTTTTGTGAATTACCGTAAGTTGTTGTGCCAACAAAAGGTATAGTTACCAAAATACATACATTCAGTAAACGCGCTTTTTCAATGCACATATTGCAGTGACGGGGAGCAACAATGGAATTCTGCCAATTACTTGGCATAGATGCATGGTCAAGACTGTCAAATGATAGTGATTTTGCTAAATAACACACACACACACACACACACACATATATATATATATATATATATATATATATATATATATATATATATATATATATATATATATATCCCGATATATAGATATATATACATATATATTTATATATAAATATGAATATATGTATTTGTATATATATATATATATATATATATATATATATATATATATATATATATATATATATATATATGTATATATATATATATATATATATATATACATATATATATATATATATATATATATATATATATATATATATATATATATATATGTGTGTGTATATATATATATATATGTATATATATATATATATATATATATATATATATATATATATATATATATATATATTATCAAATTGGAGTATTATGGAATCTTTAGAAATATGACCACTGATTGCATTATTCACCATGAAAAATATGGATAAGTAAAGAATGAAAATATTTGGCTGGAAATAGAAGTAATATATTGAAATGGCACATCATCTCCTGTTTTTAGTATTCTATCACGTTTTTGTGTCTTATTACTGCCGATTTCCCACAAACCTGAAGTATTTTTAAAGGCTAGTAGGTGTTCCTAGAATATCGGTGAGTGCTGTCGGGGTAAATAAAAGCACCTACCTTCGTGAAGTCGTCAGGGTCAAGAAGAACAACCGGTATTAGAACTACTTAATAAGCAAATAGTGAAGCAGAAAAACAATTATAATACAAGACTCTTAAGTGTGACCCAAAATGACCCTGAAAATGTCAAGTTGGACCCGAATGAAAATTCGAGTGTGTCATGTGCGATAACATTATGGAGTCTGATGTAAATCAAGACACTGCCACACTTTAGATGATTATGCAGAAGCAATCTGTAGTTGCACTTTAATTAAAATGGATCTTACAGCCAGTAAGAGCGTCAAAACTGATTTACTATTGAGCGTGCGGAGATAGCGCCTAGCACAATCCGTAATAACAATTGGCATAGTGTTGTGTGTCCGTATCTTTCAGAACTGGAGACCAAAGGACGCCCGGCTAATTCTAAATGCAAATTTTTAGAAATATTTTTCCAAATGTGTAAGCGAATGCTTTGGAATTGGTATTGAAAGGTGTGCAGGGAACAAGTGAACCATATTTAAAATAGTATATGATGTTCCGGAGGCATATTAGTGTATATGGTGCAGTGGCAAGGTCTAAACATATAACATTATATAATTATTAATATCATTATTGTTATTCTTAATATCATTATTATTATTATTATTATTATTATTATTATTATTATTATTATTATCATTATTATTATTATTGTTATTATTATTATTATTTCTATGCTAACTGTTACATTTACAAATCTTATCTACACGTCCCATTGTTAAGGTAGCTTGTAGAAATAATTATAATTCAGTCTTTCTTTTTTATTGCTTTTAATTTCCCTCATTCGGCAGTATAAATGGAAGAATGACCTCACCAGCATCCGGGAGACTCGTTATAACACCAATTTTCTAAACGATGCCACATAAAATCTCAAAACTTTTACTAAATATTGATTAGGTTATACGGCCATAGTTTTCATGTTCTAAAAAAAGTGAATATTAAGTTTTAGATGATAGTATTTTCTTATATTTTACCTTTTAGATGCATTCTCCAGAATGCTACATTCGTTAACTGCGATTTGTTTCATGTCTTTTTTCAGGTATTCTAGTCATATTCACCTTTTTTGTGTTCTATGCATTAACTTTATAATTTCAACTCTTTAATCTCGGAATGTATGGTGTTTGTATGTAGTTTTTATATTTTGTCTTAAAGGGGAACTTGGGGAAGAACAAATCATAGGTTTATATGAAAGTTCATGGACATAGCTCAACATCTGTCACATACAGAGAAGCCCTAGAGCTCCACACAAGGAGAAATCTAAAATTGCAATTAGTGAATAGCACTTCATCTGAGTCAAGGCCGCCGCCATCTTGGATCTGAGTCAACTCATGCTGCTGTACTCAATGTAATTGGGTGGCAAGCAGCTTAGTGGGTGTATTAGATAAAGCCAGTAGCTCTGTCTAGAAGGTAGATATTTCACTGCTCTGAAGCACATTCAGGATGTTTAGGTATGCAAATCCCTACGACTTTGAACCAAGAGTGGCTGAAGGTGATCAGGTGGATTATATGGACATAGTTCAAGGTGTTGATGAATTTGATGGTCAAGATGTGGAAACAGAGGGCTGGCGCTTAAATAGCATGTTGTGGTGCACCTGTCAGACTTCTTTCCTTCTTTAAATTATCAGGCCCCTTCCAAAGGTATTCTTGACATTTCTTTTCTATAATCTTCATGAATATGTACACAATTACTAAAGGAAATGAAGATGATTGCTGTTCCCAGTACTGCTAGTCACTTCCTGTGTTTACTACCTTGTGTGAAGTTGTGACCCATGGGGTCTAGATGTGTAATGCCAATTGGACAAGGTCAATTACCCTATGTGTGTCCCTTTCCTTTACTTACTTTTGTTATTACCCTAGGGACCTAGACATAAGACAAAACCCCAGTTGTAACACAACTAACAAAATTCTGCACAGTCTATTCTCAGTGGATTAATAAAGACCATGTTGAGGTACCTATGAAAATTGCCATTCACCCTGAAAGTTAGCTGTTAGGGTTGCTAAAGTCTGTACATCAGATCAAAATAATGAAGAGTATGATTATTAATCATAAGTCATTAAGAGAAGGTTGGTAATGAGTAAATGAAAATGTCATTGATTCTATCATAAATAAAAGAAAGGGTCATTTGCAATTTGAGATATTTTGATTTCAACCTTCCTCTATATTGCAGTACTATTTAGAAATGTATTTCTTCCCAGTGAAAATAGGGTCATGACTGACTATAACCTTAGCTGTTTTAATTTTGTAAGTTAGGGAATGATATTTACCCTTCTCATGCTGGCTTAATATCAAACATTTCATGCATACACCTGTGCTTATATTCGTTGAGCAACTGAATGAAGGTAAATCATGTTGAGACTAGTAAATGTATACCAATAAAGTAAATAAATCCCGAAATTGATAAATTGCAAGCACACTTCTGCTTGAAATAAAAGATTTATGAAAATTGGTTACCAGATATTATATCCTTGAAGAAAGTAAGACTAGATGCAATAGGAGTCGCATGGAGCATGATAAAAGGTGTATCAATTGTGACTGTTTCTTTTTTTGAAGAAGTGTGAGAGATTATGCACACCTATTTCACAAGTACCCAAACCTTCTAAAAAAAGCATCCCTCTTCAGAACCTTGTTAACTGTACTCTGAAGTAATCCTGACTGCAGTGTGTGATTCCTGGCATAATCCTAGTCAGTGAAGTGGTCTGAACATACATATGCATACTTCAGTACAGGTGTGTTTAAAAGTTTCATGGATGCTAACCACTGTTTTTGTCTAAATTTACTACTAGGAAATCTATCGTGTCTTTTTTTACAGCCAATTGCTGCACATGATTTCACCATTTTCTTGTTTGATACACGTTTTCATGCAACTTGTGCAGAGAGCTCTTGTAAGGAGCACTGCTGTTTCTGTTATGTACACTGCCCAGAGGTAGCTAAGACAGGATGTGATCTCTGCCACCCAATGTGTTATAGCTGATAGCACTGGAAAAACATGGCCACAGCCAGTGGCTGCCAGAGCCTGATCAGGAAGATGACAATATGCAAAAATCTCCCCTTGTGGGATCACTGAGAGAAAAAGAAGGGCAGCATCCTGTTCTTGAAGTGTATTACTTTCATATAAGCTGATATGTCTGTGAGCCTTTAGGGCCCCTTTAACATGTAGTTTAGAAGGGTAAATTTCAGGAGTGATTTAATCTTTAGTAAATTAGCAAAAGTCAGCTTAAAACTGACTACGTCAAGCAGACTTATCTGGGGATAATAAAGTGGGGTCCTTTTTTACTTACACCGAAACTTGTTTGACAAGTGTTGTCAGTGGAAGCGTGAAGCTCTTCGTGACAAAGGGTCTGAGGGCCAATGAAGGCCCCCAGAAGCTCTGGACACCCTAAAATGCATTTGTGGGCATTCCCTGGCACTTAAATGACAAAATAATCCAAGACAGATATTGTTACTAAATAGAGGGAAACAGGTTATTCATTTTTCTAATTTTCAGAGAAAGATAAATTTTTTCAAAAATGTACATGCCCTTCCTCCCCCGCTGGGTATCAAATGGTCCTCATCTAATATTTCTTTTTTCAATATATTGGTAAAAACATCATCCCAGTTGAGTGCTAAGGGTAGACTTAGTTGATAAGAAAAAAACAACTCCTAGTAGTTCTATTAGTTCACATTCATTTATTATCAAATAACAAGTTACAGAACTGTAGAAAAGTCATATCCTACTCATGTCTAGTCTCTCATCAGTCATTCAGCTAACAACGCATCACCTTTATCATAATCATCGTACGCATGCTCCTACTTCTGTACAAAATCCTACACTGGCCACGCACACTGCCAGGGTCTGGCCATGCCCACTATCAAGATTTGGTCACGCCCACTGCCAGGGTCTGGCCACACGTCTGTGCATCTGGGATCAAATGCAAAATGTGAAACTGGGAATTTCTTTAGTCTCTTTTTCTGCTATCTTGTGGCTAAATCGTGAATAGTCAGTACTGCTATCTAAAACCACTTGGCCATCAGGGGCCAGCCCAATTAATGCAAAGATCGGTTTACCATTGAACAAATTTCAAATACATATTTCATAACACTTCTAATGTAATATATGCTGATGAGTGACTGATGTCAATCAAATACAAAAAACTACTGAATTCTACTAATATGACATTTGTTGAGAGATGTACAATATTGTTTTTCAAAATCAGCTTGGTCATATATTTCCAGGCTGGCCCAAAATAGTCCATCTTTACATCATGGTTGGACTACCATGCTCCTTCCTTCTCCATATCTCAAGAAATCAAGGGTGTGTATTTCAAGCACTTGAAATACTAAACCTGTCTTCATTGATGGAAAGCTAGAATTTTCATGGCATATTCCACACTGAACATTTTCATGAAATGAAAATAATGCTCAAGTTTGAGAAAATATGCCTAATTTTGAGATCAATAGGCACCCTTGTCTCAAACATGAATTTGTTAACTAGTGAATGATTCTGTGTCTTGGGAAGAGGCAAGCCTCATCCCAAGTCACAAAATCACTGCAAGATACCTCCTCTTTCCATCCACAAGTGATGGAACCTGTTTCTCCCACAATAAAAAGGAGACATTTACATGTTTTACCGTGAAGTTAGCTAGCTAAACTAGGTCAGCCAAAGGCCATCTTTGCACTTGTTCAACATTGGTAATACGCATTTGTTATGACGTGCACCGTTTGTTTTCCCTAGAAACTGGCGCCAGATCACGTATGTAACGCTTGTTTCAATCCACAAGCGCCATTGTTAGATCTACCTTTGACCCAGCAGCAGTGACCCCTTGATTGAAATTGAGGGATCTGATTGGACAATTACACTAGTTTGACCTTTATCCTAATTGAAGACAAACCATTGAGGACAACTTCTCTTTTACATTATCCTAACCATAAAACACACCTCAGAGTGGAAAAAATGTTCATCTTTATGAGTATTCACATGGCCCACATGGCCAAGTGGTCTAGAGCTTACCTCAATGATGGCTCAGTGAAAGGGGTAATGATACTACTTCCATGAGCATAAGAGTAAGTGGTCAACAATTTTGGATGTGTCGGTTGTATTCTAGGGTATTATGGCTTAACCAACTCATACCTAACAGTATTCCTTCCATGCAGTTTGAATGAAGTTCCATGAATTTAGAATTCAAGGAATATTTGCTGTAAATGCATAAAACTTCAAAGCATACCCCCAAAACAGTTATTTTTTCCAGTCCAGCCCTTAATAGCACCAAGTCCCAGTTAGACCTGTATAAATAGAACACATGGGGCAAAGTGTCTAACAGATATCATCTTATTCATCACTTCAGTGGAAGCTGTAGTGGACCACCTAGCGTTAAGTGTTTAACAGGTGTTCAAATTGTGATAAATCTCATCAAAACGTTTAAGGTTCAAAATTCCCATTGTTGGACCTTCAGAAAAGACATCTAAGGGAGTTGGTATGGAAATCCAGCACTAAAACAGAACCTGTATCAAACATCACCTGTCAAACAGGAAAGTTTATTATGGACACCTACTACTAAGTGTTTAACAGGTGTTCAACGGGCGTTTAACAGGTGTTCAAAACTGTCACTGATGGGCTCTCAGGAAGTATTCAGGCGGTTGAACGTTTATTTCACTTCAGCAAGATGTTTAGGAATATTACTCCTGCGAACGTAACATGGACATCTCAAACTAATGCGTAAAAATAGTTTAAGTATTACATCTATTGGCTAGATACCTTATCAGTCAATGCTATACATTTAATCTTTATGCTGCTGGTGGCTAATTTGGCCAATACAAAATGATGCAAAAATCCTGAAATATTAACTGAAACCCCGCCACATGGGTACTCATTTGAGAGTACTCAGCAAGAGCTACCCAATAAGCACCAACATGATAGGGTTTAGATGGTTTTCAAAGATATTTCCATTCTTATGCTTTGAGCGAAAGTAGCCTCAGCATCGGAAGGGTTAAGATATTCGTTTAGGTGTCTTGGAATATAAAAATCTACCTTTAACTTGAATAAAGACTTTGTGGACCAATCCATCTCTTAGCACCCATGTATTTATATACATTGAGGAAATAACAACGAACTTTCATGAAAATACTCCAGTGGTACTATTCCCACACAAGGGATCTCAACTTTAAGTACAGTCAACTGTTTGAGTTCACCTCTTACATAGACCCTTGCCTACAAGGATGGGTTTAAACATTTCCAATGTAAAAATTACACCATATTTCTCCTGAATCTTAAAAAGATGCTTTAGAAATGATTTTGAGCTGAACCATCATAGGTTTTTCTTTATCCATTACTGCATGCAGTGCCCAAGAATGTCCTAGCAGCTTCAGTATCCCCTTCTATTACCAAACATTATTAAGGTAATGTTAGGAGCTATGTTGATCACAATCCAAACATCAACGTTCCTTCAAATATTATACAAATTTAAATATTTCTTAAGTTTAAGTTCAAAAGTATCATAGATTCAGGCATCACTTCTAGAGATATTTTTGATGGTAAACTTGATGTATAGAGTCAAACTGCATAATCCAATTGGATTATGCAGTTTGACTGTATACAGGTGAACTTGGATATGACTGACTCAATGGGACCAGGAAAATTGGTCCGTCATATGCAAAATCGGTCGTATACATATGACGAATACTTGAAATGCATCGGACTGGGGCCAAGCATATCATCCATCATATGCAAAAATCTGTCGTACAGTGGTCCGTCATATCCAAGTTCACCTGTACATCAAGTTTACCATCACAATTAGTCACCTATGGTTTAGGCTGAGGGGGAGTTCCCACGTGTTCAAAATACCCAAGTGTATATTGTACAAAAAAGCGCTGCATCTCTTACTGCAGTGTACATGCCGAACAGCTCATCTATAACATACCACTGGCTCCCAAAGTTGTTTTCTATTGGTTTATGTAGCTCTAAACTATGAATGATTCATATTTTTTTTCTTGAAATCATCGTCTGGCTCTTTAATACTTTTGACAATAACTTTGAAATAAAGAATGATTTTACAAAATATCTCACGGAGAGTTGTTGGTAGATTTCTGACATATCCAGCATTCTATTCATAATAAAGAGTATTTCTGCAGAACTGCCCTTGTCAAAATTCAGATATTTCTGCGCATGAGAGTTCTCCCCCCTAAGTCTTACTCTTTACCCATGAAACAGGAGCATGTATGGGTTATTGAGAAACAAGTTGGCAGGTTATTCATTACCTGAAGACTACAGCAGGGACTTGTCAGGCAGTCAACTCCCTAGCTCAACACAGAGTACAATATGGAACACCTAACTAACAGCTATGTGTCTAGCCGGCAGCTCCCTCTTTATGCGGCGACCAGAACTAGATAGACAACGCAGACCTGCAAGACAACAGCTACTCAAGTGGACAGTACAATAACTAGTCGGCTATCTCCGGGAGCGAGATATACTGTATACCATGTTAATATTGCAGCAGTTTAATTAATGTGTACTTCGCGCACCCTCCAATCTGCCTATATTTAACTGTGCATCATTATTTGGACATGCAATCCCTATGCTATTACAGGTGAACTTGGATATGATGGAATCAATGGGACCAGGAAAATTGGTCCGTCATATGCATTTAATCTGTCGTATACATATGACGAATACTTGATATGCATCGGACTGGGACTGGGACCAAGCATATCGTCCATCATATGCAAAAAATCCGTCGTACAGTGGTCCGTCATATCCAAGTTCACCTGTATCATACAACACAATGCCATGATAACTTCTTGTTCAACAGCCCTACACAATAATTAATCTGCACATATAAGAAAGCTGTCGGTTGAGTGCATTACTTCATGAGCACAAAATTAACACGGTATACAGTACCTTTTCTTTCAAACAATCAATGAAATTGTAGTAGAAAATGATCCAACCAAAAAATAATACAACCCTTTCATACCTGCTGCGGTGTTATAGTATTTTAGTGAAATCTTTAGGACCAAAGCGTATTTTTGAAAATATTTGGAAGGAAAAATATAAGACAGAACTAGTAGACTAACTATTAACTCTTTAATAATATTCTAGGTAATATAGCTTTTTTTTCTGAAGTAGTTTCAAAGTTTTCGTAGCTGCAGGCAATACTTTCCATCCAGAACAATGGTGCATACAGGCATGAATTGTTTTAGTGTCACAAAAAAGGACAACAAGAACTAAGGATGTAATGCGAGATCAGTTCTTTTTCAGAAATTCCAAAGTTTTTGGAAATAACTATTCATTTTTTTCTCTGGCTCCCCAATAGCAACTTAATGAAATAAAGCTGCTTTCCCACATTCATACATATTGTAAGTCGGGTTGGAGGCAACTTTCACATTCTCCTGTCCACAGCTACCAGACTACAGAAAAGCTCAATGGATTCAGAGTAATACATCAATGAGGGTGGAGCGGCCTCCTAACTCTAGTCTTTAACACGGCCGCAGCTTGGCTAATGGGTGGAATTTGATTTATCTTCACTTTTTCTGCCATATTGCAGCTAAGTCATTACTAGCCAGTTGTAAGTAGTGGAGGAAACTGCAGTGCCTAGCCAAAACCACCACCTGACCCAAGTCACTGGCAACACTCCCCGGCCGGGATTCGAACCAGGGTAGTGGTGAGAGACAGCTAGGAGTCTGTGTCCGTAGACCACGCGGCCATCAGGGCAGACCATGGCAATGGGTAGAGGCAATTTTCGAGATTTTTGCAAATGGCCCCTAGCTTCGCAAAAAAGATGATTTAAATATTTATTCTAATGACTTTTTTGTAATGGCCCATCGTAATTGAGAGGTGATGGAGTCATTATGGCCCATTGGCTTGAAAAATAATCTTAAGCACCAAGTCAAGCAGATAGGCTTCTTCAAAAAATATTCATAAAATATTTCTTTATTTAAGTCCATTTCCCAAGAAAAAAAGACCTCTAAATATTCTTTTCAAATTCCAAATATGTCAATACAATTGAGTTTCCTTGTCTGGGTTAGCTTTTATTCTAATATATCAAAAATGTTTGTGTTAATTTTAGAAATACCCTCTTATGCCAGACTGAGTTCACCATTGAAACACCCTTGAAATGAAGCTTTTCCTCCGCAGCCACCCCTGTTACAGCACAGCAAGCGCTTTTGGCGAATATCATGATCGATGGCGAAATTCCTCTTCCTCGCACAATGTCTCTGAGTAGAGTCATATTTCACATAGAGTCAAGTCTCTGCTCCTCAAGGCTGCTGGTAAAGCGAGATCATGATACTGATGAGATGGGGTTATGTGGAGATCCCATTTGTGTGAGCACTTTATCCAGCCACTGTAGCGGGCCGTTTAGATGAATCTCCACCCAACAGGGCGTGCTTGTCACGTCCTGGCGATGGTACTCCGCCCCCCAGCCCTTGACGAAACTCATGCGGATTGTGCACATTTTCGTGAGCTCGTAGACGGCCTCGAAACCGTGGTTGACGGACTGGCTGAGCAGAGAGGCGAACTCTTGATTGTTGAAGATCTTGAGCGAGCAGCCAGGCGGGATCTTGCAGACGGTCGTGGGGTGGAAGCCGTGGTGAAAATTACAGTTACGACTCTGTACAAATATACTGCTGTCACTCAAGCACTCTGCAAATACCTCACCCCCAACATAGTACAAATGAACACCTACAATAGAAAAGAGAAAGAGAGAATATAGAAGTATCGATAATGGGAGTGTTTATAAGCAAAATATTAGAAGGGAAGCTTTAGGTTGGATCCTGATGTAGGGATGAATACCTCTAAGAATGAAACGGTACGGCACTGGTATCGGTAACAATGAAATGGTACTGCATTTCAATGGTACTGTTATCAGTACTTTATTGCAACACCTTATACATTTTGTTGTGTGTAGTCATGTATATGATTCTAGACATACACTTATAAATGTTACTTCAGTAGTTAGTATTTTTGAGTGCTTTTAAGGAATGAAACGTTACGATACGGTACTTCTAAAAAAGATACTGAGACCATCATACCAGTATAGGTACCTCTTAGTGGTGTCCAACCCTAATTCTGATGTATTTTTGGTCAAATACTTTCTTAAAGATTCTTTTATTACAAGGTTACTACTAAAAGTCTGCTGGTACCCCTTATACCTGAAGAGGCCAAAGAATGTCAGACTATTACAGCAAATATCTTTCTTGAAATAATTTTAGATAAGTATTTGTATAATTGGAAATGTTAATGAACCAAACCAAAAACCCTTCTATTGTGCCAGTTTATGTTATATTGTATATTATATTGTATATTAAGATGCTGACACTGCCAGGAAGCGAGCGCAGCGCCAGAGGAATCATACATGTGTCTAGTTGATCAGGTTGAAGGTAAATGGCCCTCACTACCAATTCCCAGAATGATACGCTAAGATGGTTTATCCTAGATTTACCCAGGAGTCCACCTAAAAATAGGCGATATTTTAGGAACAAGAAATATTATAAAACTATTCAAGGTACATTTTTTTCTACGGAAAATATCATAGAATTGAAAGTATTTCATGAACAAATATGCTCAATTTGAAAGTAGGTTGCATCAGTTAGATGCTCCACCTGACAATATAATAAGCATAGGTTTAATAATCCTTTTAAGACCTTTTAAGACAACACCAATATTTTGCATTAGAAGAGATTTGGCCTTAAAATCTTCACAGTGCCTGCACACCTTGAATACCAAGCCTGGAAGTTGTGTGTACTTCTGCTGAGGCTCGTTAAAATGGCCCATGATTAGGGATTGATACCTTTAAGCATGGTCTTAGCCAGCAGGGCATCTGGGTGTCTTTTTGGCCACCCAAACCCTTAAAAAGCACCCCTCAGGACACCCAAATTCTTTTGTGAGGAATTTCTTTAAATGTCAATCTCAAGCATATAATTGAATTATTTCATTGTCATATAATTCCCATGACCTTGTATAATGATATCATGCCCTATTTTGATAAATATAAACAAGTTTATGGTTGAAATCTAAGTATATTGTGGTCCCCCTTAAAATTTGGACACCCAAAAATTTTACAATGGCCAATTTTAGGCACCCAGTTTCTAATTCCTGGCTTAGACCCTGCCTTTAAGAATGTCACGGTATGGTATGTACCAGTATCCGTATCAATGAAATGGAAGGGTAATCTAACAGCACTGTATTCCATTGTTACCCTGTCAATTTGGTCGTGAATAGTCATGTTTAGGATCCTGGACAATCCCTTATAACTTCAGAGTTGTTCGTAACTTTAAGAGTACTTTTGAGGAATAAAATTAGATTCCTTGGAGGCTGCCAGTTTCGTTACGATATTCTTAAGGTATGGTATCTTTATGGAAATATTGATATTGTATTGTATCGTGCAAAAAAAACTTTTAAGGTGCCAAATGCCTTAATCAAACAAGTTTATTTGCATGGTCATTTTTCTTTCTTTATCAGATTTTGGAAAGCTATGCTTGACAAATCCTTGTTTATAAGTCACCAAGCTTCTAAGATGGCCTTGGAAATATATCCCTTTCTTATAAATATCATTTTGTTATAAATTACTACCAAAATAGTCTGCTGGTAGCCCTTATACCTGACGAGGCCAAAGGAGAGTGTCAAGACTATTTCAGCAAATGCTTTTCTGAAAGGAAAGTGTCATAACCCAAGTCAGACTACCTCTCCTTGTCCTCATCACGCCTCACCTTTGCCAATATGCCGTCTTGTATTTTCTATGGTTGAGTTCCTATTTACATTGGAGAGCAGGCCTAAACAGAAGCGGTCGGAGTTATTGGAGGGGTCGGTGAATCCGTCGACGACTATACTGTTATGTGACGCCTGGAAGGCCTCGCCCACGCGGTTGTTGAGCTCGTAGTAGACGATGGAGCACCAGAACGCCGGCTCCTGGTATGTCACGGGCTGCAGGTCTGCCGGAAGATGAACTATTGGATAGTATACACAGGTAAAAAAGCTCAAACTACACGAGTGTTTCAGGTCAATCAACCGCTGTTTGCTGCCAGGAAGGCTCAGCTAGCCTCGACCCATTCATGCCAAAACCTGACACCAGGTGGCCAGACATCTCAGTTGATATCTCATAAACAATTGATAGATTTTAAAGATATTCAAAGATTGGTTTCACTCAAATGGCACAAAATCTCCATTCAACTAAATAGCCATTTAATTCAAAGATGTTAAAAATATGTCTTTTTGATAACTTTTCTTTTATTTTGCATATATTGAGAAAATGTCTTTTTGAATGATTTTTTCCAACTTACATAGATTTTGAAAGGGTATGTCTTATTGTTCGACACAATAGCGCTCTCAGCATGAGAATATTAACTCCCTTGAACAATGAGCACCTTCACTGATAGATAGGCATGATGAAAACCTTATAAACTAAAGTAAATGTGCCAGAATAGTATGTGAAGTCCTTGATATCTTTAGAACCAACAAATTATCCACGAAGAACCTACCAACATAGGTGTCTGACCAATCGGTCTTAACCCATCAATGCCTGTAGCAGCCACAACCGACTGATAATTTTGGTAATATCTCTCTAACAAATGAAATGTTTAGAAAATATTTGAAGACATAATATTCATCAAAACTCTATCTACAACTCTTCTTCAAATATTTTGCAAATTTATGCTTCGTTCCAAAGTTATTTTCAAAAGTATGACAGGTCCAGACGACACTTGTCGCATTGATCTCCAGGCATGAATGGGTTAAACAGTTCTCAGCATGAATGGGTGAGCACACTGAAGGTTGGATAGGATTGTCAAAATCTTCTCCAGTTTTGTCTCTGATCGGTTCGGATTCAAAAAGTTTTCATTTTTGTGATAAAGAACGATCATTGAGAGGTTGTTGGATAAGGGCGGTGGTTATAAGAATGAGCTCCTCTCCCCTGTTTTCCAGGTCTGGACTGGTACATGGTACAGTCAACAATGTAATAACAATGGTGATAACAATGGAAACTACTAAGGGGAAGATCAACAATAGCAACCAACACCAAACCCAGTAGCAAGCATGAAACTGATAACCTTGTCTTGGAGAAAACAAAGAGGTATGCAGGGTGTGAGCCAGCAGGGTGTCTGGGCATTGTTTGGAAACCCAAACACTCCAAAATCACACATCAGGACACCCCAAAATATTTTGTGATGAATTTCTAAAAATGTCATTTCTCACACAAATACTGTAAAGTTTGAAATATTAGCGTGGAACTATTATTGGCGACATTAGCGAGTGGGTCAGGTTCGCTAATATTACGATCCGGTAATATTTGTTCCATTTTTCAACGATTTTTCTTTGTTTTTCTATAGTCTGTCTGACTCGAGTTTGGCAATCACTTTTGCCACTTTTTTGTGAGAAAACGTTCGAGTTTGCCATCCGAACTTGGCGAACCTTTTTCGAGCACTACTGAAAAGTATGTGTATGTACAAACATACTTTTTGTCTCAGCTCCGCAAAATGTTGATTTTGCTCATTAGTTCCTATTGTAAAATGTGCACATTGCCGACACTACGATCTCGCGTGTTTGTCTGTTGCGAACAATACAAACACGCAAGATCGTATTGTTGGCAATGGACACATTTTACCATGGGACCTAATGAGCAAAATCAACATTTTGCGAAGTTGAGACAAAACATATGTTTATACATACACGTAGTAGTGCACCTAACATGTGATTGTCAAACTCGAGTCAGACAGACTATAGGTAGTCTCACAAGGATAACTCCATCTTAATGGCCGAAATGGACATCCGTATTTAGTTTTTAAAAAAACGGCCGAAACTGTGCACAGGCCTCCAGGCGCGTTTCTGTGTTTGGAGACCATGTGCACCAGCGTGGATCAAGGCACGTCCGCCAAAATAATGCGCTACCTTTTGACCGTTTATCAAACCAGGTCTTGTTTGAATATCTGTCGGCAGATGGCGCTTTTCGAGATGGTTCAGACGCTAATACTACGATTCGCTAACATGGAAAAATGGATCAATTCGCTAAATTTAAGCACGCTAATATTTCGAACTTTACAGTAATTGAATGTATTCACTTAAATCTGGTTTCTATGGCAAGGCTATTTTACTTTTTCAGAATAGATAAATGGCTGTTTAGGTTAGTCACCTGGATATATTTCAGTCTCCTTTAAAAAAATTTACAATTGCCAATTTCAAACATAATCTGTATCATACAGCAACCATTTAATCAGACTTTCCTTCAACTTTTGCTTTTTGGTGGTCAAAGTTATTCATGTTAGGACAAGCTCATATATAATATCAATACGTTTATGGCCTTCTACAATTCTATTTCTACCTGTGTTGTTTTCGAAACATATAGTCTGCACAGACTCATTTTTCTATTGTTAACATTTTCCTATTTTTCTATTGAATTTCAAAGCCTTGATGCCAAACCCAGAAATGTGTGGTGAAATATTATGTTGTGTATGGCTTAGATATAAGGGATGGCACGAAAAAGCAAAGTTATCTAGCAAGCAAAATGTTGAAGCAAGCAAATGATTTTCCAAACATAGTGCATATCAAACAGGAATAAATACAATTTCACATGGTTTAAACCATTGAAATGAGACATAATTCTTTGGCCTTGGTTTAACACTGATGAGCGTTTTAAAGTGAATATTACCAAAATGTGTACCAATCTTTTTGACAATTCTTTATTTACACATTTCAATAGAATACTACAAGGCTGAGTATAATGTAAATGAGCCACAAAACTTATGACAATGAATGAGTTATAACAAAATAAAACCAATTTATCTAAGACTGTGAGACCAATGACTAGATATCTAATCAAGTCAATTGCACTCTTCGAAAGCAAAATTTAAATCTAAAATGCCAAAGCACTGGCATAATGTCCAAGGCAGAGATTTATTTCATACACTCATTCTTATACAACATAGTTAACCCTTTAATTCTTAGAGCCCCTATTTTTGCTGACACATAAGAAGAAATGCGAAAATATATTTTTTCAAATAACCCTGGGGAGAATTCGGAGAAATCTTTCTCCACCTCAGAAAACAAGCTTTCTATGTTTTTATATATTGTGCCGAAGATTGAGATATTTTCCACAATGTCAAAACATTTAGGGGCTCTTAGAATGAACAGGTCAAACATTTAAGGTCAAATATTTAGTAGCACTGGACTTTTTCTCATAATACACGACAATAAATTGCTTAAAGACAGCTAATTGGCAAATCTAGATGCTTCCATGTTGAACAATAACTATATATATATATATATATATATATTTATATATATATATATATATATATATATATATATATATATATATATATATATATATATATATTTATTAATCATACTTATTAAATGAATATAATACCACAATTTCACTTAACAAACAAATTATGCTATAAATTAAATATAAAATTATGAAAATCCATTGCTGTACTGTATAGTTATAATGAGAAACTTGTCATTAAAATTTTAAAGAAAAAAATATATCTTGGGGAAATAAAAAATAAAAAAACAAAGTTCGAAGAAAAATCCTAAGAACAAAATGGGTAAAAAGTAACCCCATCCGACCACTCCATTTGCAATAAAAATTATGTATATACATGAAAATCATCAATACCTAAAAGTCAAAACAAAAACCATAAATACCAAAAAACCAAAGCATAAAATCAAAAACGCAAGCAACTAAAAAGGAACTAATGTTAATAAGAAAAGGTGATGCACAGCATAGAAATTTGGTGGTATTGTTATTGTAAACGGGGTTAGATAATAAATCTAAGGTGTTAAACGAACGCAGCAGGAAGGTTTGGATTCTAGTTCTGCAAACATGAAAGTTGCCACTCAACTGTTTAGCGCAAGTCGTGTTCCTTCTTTGACCTTGTTAGCAGTGCTAAACTGACTACCTGATGTGGAGCGCCCCGCCGCGGGCCCGGACGACGAGGTGTCCATGGGCGTGCCGCTGCCACCCCCGCCCTGCTGGCTGCACGATGACTGCATCGAGTTGGGCGACATCGGGTTGCTTGCGGGGCTGTGAGGGTTCCCGTCATCGTGCGCTTGGTAGGCAGGTGGCGGGGTGTCCGCTGCAACACAGAGGGAACAGACAAAGTATGAAATCAGTATTGCTAATATTCATTGGAAAGTAATAATAACATAAGGAATAGTAATAATAACATAATAATAATAATAATAATAATAATAATAATAGTAATAATAATACTATTACTAATAGTAATAGTAATAATAATATTAATAACAATAATAATAATAATGATAACAAAACTAATTGATATAGTGCCCATTACACCTATAATGTTCAAAAGTGCTTTATAGTGGAAATCATTATTCCTATATTCCACTGATTTGGTTTTAAAATGGCATAAAATTCATTCTCTCCCTCTATCAGGCAAAAATGCCCATTGAAGCAAAACGATTTCTAATGGCCATTCCCATATGGCAAATGAGAATTGTTCTTCTCACATTGGGTGTAATATTTTCAGCCCTAGGGAACTCCAGAGTCCTGTTTCCCATGGCAGAAAATGATACACCTCATGTCAGAACTGTCGTTCCTATAGCTCTTTTGTTAGGAAACCTCTACATCAATAAATATATCTATATTTGAGGTCAATAGTAAATAAAAGCACAAACAAAAATATGTGGCAAAGTCACACTTAATAACCAAGTTGTCCTCTGGTACATGGGAAGGGTGAAAGCTCCATGTAAATAAATACATTTTCAATCTTAAGTATGCTCGCACACACATCGTCCCAGGCAAGAGGATGCAAGATGGCGGCTGATGGACAGTGCCATCTATTGGCTTTTGAGGAAACAAACTTTCCATGATTTCGACTCGATTTTGGAGTACTGCATGAAGCATGAAATATTTATCATTTTTGCATTATCACATATTTTTGTTGAGCACTACGATTCTCAGATTCCTAAAAGACAAAGATGATAAGGAATTTAAGTTTTTCTCATCATTTTTGAGTGAAAGCTTGAATTTCTATTCAAATTTGACATAACAAATGACATTTTTTACGATCAATTGGAAAAAAATATTTGAATGATCCATTCTTCTCATATGAATTACTAGTAACCCCCTACAAAGTACTCACCTGGTAAGCCAAAGGGACTGCTGGGTCCCGAGGCTGGCGGGGAGTTTTGGTGGAAGTTGTGAGGGTAGGTGACTAACAGGAATAGTCAATGTACTCACCTGGTAAGCCAAAGGGACTGCTGGGTCCCGAGGCTGGCGGAGAGTTTTGGTGGAAGTTGTGAGGGTAGGTGACTAACAGGAATAGTCAATGTACTCACCTGGTAAGCCAAAGGGACTGCTGGGTCCCGAGGCTGGCGGGGAGTTCTGGTGGAAGTTGTGAGGGTAGGTGACGTTGTATGGCATGCTGGGCTCATGACTCTGTTGGAACGGCGCCAAACCTGACGGAAATTCACTGTATCGGGGGACTAGAACAGGGGGCAGCACTGAAAATAGAGAGTGAGAAAATACTTTTATTACATATTGAATAGTGTATACCATTTTAATATTGCAGCAGTTTAATTAATGCATACTTTGCTCACCAGTGAAGACCAAATAAATTTATTAAACGGCGCATCATTATTTCGACATCCAATTCGCATGTCCAGAGTGGATGATAAATTTGTTATCCTGGTTGTGGAAATGGTACACGGCCAATACCTGTGTTTAGCCAGTGATAACCCATTCTGCCTGTAGGGCCCAAAACATCCTGACTAGTTAGGTGATAACTGATATATTTCATACCCTCGCACTTGTAGGAATCTATCTGTTGGAAAAAAAAAAGATAACACCCCAAGTCATAACTCTCCTTAAGGTATCTTTTGAAATATTGTATACCGTGTTAATATTGCGCATGCATATAAAATAATGCACTCAGCAGATAACTGCCTTTGATGCGCAGTTTAACCTCCAGCTCCAGCTGTGCGAGGGGGGCCACAATCTTTATTTCGTCACCAGCCACAAACAGTGTTATATTGGTTGCAATCAGTAACTCTGATTAGTGCTAACCGGCATGTTTGACCACTCTCGAGTGTGCAAGTTGTCTGCATTGTAATTCCTGCTTTGTGTGTCTTATAAAAGTGACACTACAGCTTCTATCTTCTAAGAAAAGTCATCTTCAGCAAATTCTGACATAAAATTTTGGGTGTCCAAACTGTCAAAAAACAGTGTTCTGCGTGTCCAAATGACACGCTGGACGCATTACGGCTAAGCCCCTGCCATAGGTACGAAGACGTTTGTGAGGACATGCTCAAGGTATTAACGATCTTGTCAGCACTGATTTTTTTGTTCTGACACGCTAAAATAGTTTATGGGGAAATCGAACATATGGGTGAGTTTTTTGAAAGATAAGTAAATCATGAATATCAGGATTTGCAACACCTAGAAAAACATGCACGTTTCCCAGGTAATTCCGGAAGTAAAACATACTATTCATGTGATAAAATTGGAGCAGTAGATTGGTGTAGTAGATAGTAGATATTCTAACAGTCTTAGCTAGTGCAGTGTCTGACCGTTACTTGAACACCATAACCTTTAATAAACACACATCATAGCAACAAAATATTTGTTAAAAATTTAAAAAAATATATAAATATGAAAATGAAGATATCAATTTATTCATTCATTTTTATGGTTGTTCTCTTAGACTCTTAGAATACCTGCTGTTATGTGTTGGCACAAATATTTTTTTGCGATCCGATTAATTGACTAATTTTTTTCGATGTCCATTTTCTCGATTCGATTCTGTCGCGCACGGTAGTGCTTGGAAAAGTGTGGTGGGGGCCGGACCAGCACCATGTAAAATATATAGCATGGCTCTCACCACATTTTTCCTAGCGTTACCGCGCGCGATAGTGTCTATCGCAGTGCAGATTCAATGGCGGCCGCCTTAGCGCTGCGTTTATTTTGAAGAAATAAAAGCACAAGGTAGGCTCTTGTGCATTTTTTTTTTTTGGGAGGGGGGGGGGGGGGGGGGTGGGGGGATTAAGCTGTTTAGAGGTGGTTCAAATGAGGTAGGGTTAGGGGGGAGGGGTTTATCAAGTTTGCCGCTCGATGTCAGAAGATGGTGAGCATCAATCATGAGACTTTCTCGAGCGCTCGATGTCCCGGCAATCGAGCACAGCCCTAACAGATATGGCATCCAAGAACTACAAAAACTGACACCCAATTTTAAAATCCTTGCGTCTGTACTTTCTAAGACCTAAAATGAATGGTTGTTTTTTCCTGTCACAGTTTTAAAGATATTAAGGAAGTATTTCATGAGGTTACTGAGGAGACAGAAGTACCCACCGAAAACCACCGCCTAACCCTTAGTCACTGGCAACTTTCTCACATCCCTGGCCAGGATTCGAACCTGGGCAGCAGTGAGAGACAGCTAGCAGTCAGTGGCAACACCTTAGACCACTCGGCCATCAGGTCAGGCCCCTCAAGCTGCCGGGAGCACCGAGCAAAACTGAGAGAATGTCTTCCAGATGCTACCCATGTACAAGATGCATCTTTTAGACTGCCCGCCTGCTTGCTTGTCGAGCCAGCGGGCAGAGGTGATCTTTCTCATCTGCGGAGGTGGCAGAACATTTCCTGCATGCAAATGCTACTTACTGCAGCAAGACAGCAAATCTGCAGGAAATAATCATGCTTTGTAGTCGCTACTAGAGGGCAGCAGTATCCCACAGGCAATGGAGACCTGACCTCTTCATTTTAACCTGACCATTGAGCAAGGTCTTAGCTAGATTTTAAAAATGCCTGTCCAAAACAGCAATTTCAAAATTTCTGCCAGTTCAGATTTATCTAAGCCACTCCAAATCCTTATACCAACTACGTTTGATAGCCTTTTGTCTCAAAAAGGTTAATTTCTACTTCAGCCATGTGATAGGAGGAAATGGTATGTTAAGAATAGATTTGGTTTTGCAACAAAAAAGTCAAAATAGAAAATACTTCATGGAAATGTGTGCCTGTCCAAAGAGGAGGTCTTCAGGAAAGTAACTGTCCAAAAGACAGGCTGGAAGGATCCTGGCTGAGTCTCAGCCTGACCTGTGAGCTTTAAAAAAATCTCAGAGAAAACCATAGCCTTTGCCTCACAAACACCTGTATCAGTGTTCGACATTCCCATGGGCATATGCCCCTAGATTTTTCCATGGGCCCCTAGATTATTTAGACTAGGGGCCCGAAATAGTATATATTACAACCAGAAATCCTGTTTTTAACAGCTTATTTTTTATCAAAAGACCTTTTGGGCCTCTAGCCTGAAATCTAAGTGTCAGACCCTGTGTATCCAGGGCCATAAGGCGGGCTGAGGCGGCAGCTCAGGCCATACCAGGATATCAGGTAGCCTAGAATGTAGACTACAGGGTCTACGCGGCACAGTGGCAGGGTAGCATTTGGAAACACAAACCAGCTATATAATTTCAATATGGCAAAACTCGTATAAATCCAGTATTCCCTGTAGTACAACCCTACTCAATACCAGGGTCATTCTATAGGGACAGTAGGAAATCATGGAATAAAATCATTTCTTATTCAATTAGCGGGAGGGATAATAAGGACCAGCAGATAATGTGAAACATACAATTGGCTACGCCTGGCCTTAAAAGAGATGATATCCCCCCTCACTCTAGTCTCCAGGGAAATCTCACATCTCACAAGTCATTTATGTGCCTTCAGCGCTGACTGGGGCGTGCACACAGTTCAGGCCACTGGGGTGCCATCTATCTTGTGTCTTGGAGTAATCCCGATCACGTCCCAGCCATCTCTATGCTGCTGCTGCTGCTGCTCGGAGGCGAGGGCTGACTCAGTGAGGAGGAGGAGGCGTAATGATTAACCGCCACAGCAAGTGTGAATAAGACGGATCATGGCAAAATCAATACACACCAGAACAACCACCACAACCACTCACAGTGCTCAGCATCAGCGACACCAGCAGCAGTATGGCTCAATGGCAGGCGAGGGAAGCGCATTGACCTCCTCCTATTACTACAAACTAATAAAATTTCATACTAGTAGTAATAGTAGTAGTAGTAGTAGTAATAGTAGTAGTAGTAGTAGCAGTAGTAGTAGTAGTAGTAGTTAGTAGTATTTAGGGTTGGGAGTCGGTTGCAATTTCGTGATCGATAATCAGTTGCTGCCAACAGATCGATTATCAATCATAATCGGTTCTTCGCAATTTTTCAGTATTAAATTGGGTACTAGAGCCCTAGAGGTCTAGAGCGTAAAACTTAAGTGATAGTCTATGACAATTGCCTGCTATTAGTGCCTATACTAACTTTTGGAGTTTCATAGCAAGAAAGCTAACAACTTACTGGTCAAATAGTTCCAGGCACCGACATAAGTACTAGCCCGCTTGCCCTGGCAAGTGAATTTTTATAAAAAAAAAGGTTTTTGGGCAAGTACATATTAGTTTTCACTTGCCCGAATGGGCAAGCTGATTTTCTGAACACTAAAAACTTTTTTATAGTGAATGGCCCAAATACCCGGAAATATGCAAACAAAGCAAAAAAAAACTTTAAAAAAACTGGTTTTAAAATCTTTAAATCCATCATAACCAATTCATGCCTTTCTATATATGTTATAACTTATTTCGGGCAAGTCAAAAATTATGTTGGGCAAGTCAAAATCACTAACTACTTGCCTGTCATGGCAAGTTAGTTCTGAAAATTATGTCGATGCCTGAGTTCTATTTTTCGTCACTAGTGATCACCCTTTTCTGATCATTATCGATTGTTAACTAGTTTCATAATCGATAAATCGGTAAAAAGGAGGCAACCAATCGATTATAATCGACGATCGGCTCAACACTAGCAGTAGTAGTAGTAGTAGTAGTAGTAGTAGTACTTAGTAGAGCTGCACTCACGGAAGGATACCAACTCATGAGCTCACCACCCTTACGACTCTTAAGACGTCGCCAGTTCAGCTCCAGCTTGGCAAGCCTGCCCCAGTGCTCGAGTCACTCCAGTTGGTGAGTGGTGAGTGCAGCTCTAAGAAGTAGTAATAGTAGTAGTAGTAGTAGTAGTAATAGTAGTAGTAGTAATAGTAGTAGTAGTAGTAGTAGTAGTAGTAGTAGTAGTAGTAGTAGTAGTAGTAGTAGTTAGTGTTCGTCCGATTGTTCGAACAAGCCGAACAGCGTTCGTTTGTGCCTCCGATTATGATGATCGAACGCAATTTCACATGTTCGAACAAAAAAACGAACATGGATAAAAATTATATTCAAAGAAATAGCTGGACTTTCAGTAGTCCTGCCTGTCAGAAAATCTATGAGAAAAAAGTTTAGTTACCTATTTATTGCCCCACCAAAGAGGAAACACTGCTGGACCGCTCCAGATCCACCTCTCTGAGCGTGCTGAGGCGATGTTACGATGCTGCCATTGTTGTTGTGGTAATCGGCACACCATAGCGCAAATGCGCATGACGCAATTACGCTAGTGTGTGTTGATACCGCTAGGTGTCATGGTACATTATGACTAAAGTAAACAGCAATGGCGACACGGAAAACCATGTACACAACTTCGATTATTAATCGGTCATCGGTCGTTCAGATGGACCGATGATCGATCTTGAAAATTGTGACCGATTCCGAACACTAGTAGTAGTAGTAGTAGTAGTACTACTACTACTACTACGACTAGTTACCTCTAATAAGTGAACATTACAACTACCATGTTGTTTCATTTTGTAATTCTGACCTGCATCAAAAATCCAATTCTGTATACTTCTACTTGACATAAGTATTTCAAGTGACTAAGTAGTAGAGCTGCACTCACCACTCACGAACTCGTGCGGCTCGAGCCCTGGAGCAAACTCGTCGAGCTCGAGCTGTAATGTTCAAATCGTGAGCTCGTTGATGTTGAGAACACAAACGTAACACAGGACACATAACACACAATATCAACATACATAACTGCTTATCGCTGTCATGTCTTCTTTACAATCTCCAATGTATACATTCAAACGGTGTTGAGTGTTAAACTGACCTTTGTACCTCGTCTGCACGTTTTGAAATTAAATAAACATGGCAATGTTAATAATTGTCCGCCAATAAATATTCATTTCTCAATAGCCTGGTTGGAAAATAAATATCTTTTGGGAAAATTGGAACGTCCGTGAGCTCATGAGCTCACGAGTCAAATGGGTGGTGAGCTCATGAGTGGATCTCCCTCTGTGAGTGCAGCTCTACTAAGTAGCTAAATCTGGATGGGCCGAAACTTTGCAAAATTATCAATTTCTGTTCTGGACTGCCATTCTTAATATCCTGGCTAGTCATTTTTAAATTCTGACCTGTAATGCTGGCTTCACAGAAGAGTCAGCTAGAGAACTCATCCTCAATCCTTCCAAACACCCACATATTTTTTTGAATGAACTTGCCAGGCAAAACACTGCACCTGCCCAGCAAAAAATGTAATCGTGTTTCATCACCACTTAACTTGACCAGGCTGTTAAGGTAGCTTTTCACTCGAGATTTTATTTATGCCCCTACAACGCCCAATCAACATAAATACAGAATTACAGTACTGCATTACAACTAGAGTTCGGATTCGAAGAGTTTTCTGGTATCGATCAATCGCAAAAAAATTTGAACGATTAATCAATTCTGTTTGAGTTTTCTGGTCACATTGATATAATTTTATTTTAAGGCAAATGATTTAAAACATAATTGCATCTCGGCATGCGCCACGATCGAATGCTTGAGTTTTTCAATTAATTGTCCGACCACTATGGGGACAAAGTAGCTCAGTTGGTTGGGTGTCGGACTAGTAATCAGAGGGTCGCTGGTTCGATTCCCGGCCACTCCGGGCACTTTGGTCGTTCTTGGGCAAAACAGTTTATTCCATATTGCTTCAGTCTACCCAGCTGCAAAATGGGTACCTAGCGTAAATAAGGCAGTGCTTAGAGTTAGTGCGCTATATGCTGCTAGTTGCTCTGGAATATCCCCAGGGGGATTGAAATGGTTTCTGTATGTACAGTGCCTGCTAGGGGAGGAAGGTCGTGTGAGCACTTCGGTGGATACAAGACTATTAAACCGAATACCTTTACCTTTTAATTACAACTACAGATGCCATGAAATATATTATTTGGAAAAAAGATATTTAAATCTAATTTTTTTTACCTACCAACCAACTCTATTTTTCCCTGACCTTAGAGGAAACAAACATTTTTTAGGCTCTATGCCAAGGCCTGAATGATTCTGACTGATTGAGCTTTCAATTAATTGGTCCACCACTGAGCTGTTCCCTATATACTACATGCACCAAAATCCAGTTGTTCATCATCATCATGACTGCACTAGAACTGGTCATGCTAACCCTAAGGCCTTCACCCTATTATTGCCCCATACCCTTAGCCTGAGGGCATGGGGCAATAACTGTGAAATATTAGTGGGTTTTTATCATTATCATCCATATAACACTAGAAATGGTCATGCTAACCCTAAGGCCTTCACCCTAGTACTGCCCCATACCCTGAAGCCTGAGGGTATGGGGCATTAATAGTGTGATATATCATTATCATCCATATAGTGCTCACTAGAACTGGTCATGCTAACCCTAAGGGGATGGGCCAATAACGGGGTGAAATAACAGAGTTTTTTTATAAATCATAATCATCCATATAGCACTAGAACTGGTCATGCTAACCCTGAGGTTCTGGGGCAATATGAGAGTGAAATATGAGAGGTCTATAGAGTGGCAGTAACCCGGTACCCAGCAGCAGGAAAGCTGCTCTGTTCTCATGGGAGACCCTGGCCTAGAGCAGCAACTGACAACAGCACATAAGGCAATATTACTAACTGCTAGGGCACCAACAAAATCTACCTACTCATTTTGGACACCTTGATAAGTTACCTTAAAATTTATATCGAACCTAAAATATTGTATTTCAAAGGTTCTGAGGTCGGCCTTCCTTAGCAAGTAGTGTGTTTAAGCATCATTTGGACACCCAAATCATTGAAAATAATTATAAAGGACACCCAAATATTTTGGTCAGGAATTTCTAAAAATGTCAACTTCAAGCAAATTTTGAATTATTTACTTCCATGTAAATACTTGGACATATTAGTATTATATATACATTTATTTCTGGTCAGCCCTTAAAATTTGGATATTGGATGATCAAATATTTTCATAATATCAATCCCATTTTGGGCATCCACCTAAAGTTATAGATCTAGATCTGCTAAGACAACATGGGATATGGCTTGTGGATTCCGGCATGGTCTTAGCCAGCAGGGCGTCTGGGTGCCTTTTTGGACACCCAAACCCCTAAAAAGAACCCCTCAGGACACCCAAATCTTTTAGTGTGGAATTTCTAAAAATCTCAATCTCAAGCTTATGATTGAATTTTCTCATCTCCTTATAATTCCCATGACATTGTTGAATGATCAATATCATGCCTTATTTTGATGAATTTATACATGTTTATGGTTGAAATATGAGGATATTGTGATCCCCCTTGAAAATTTGGACGCCCAAAAATTTTACAACTGCCAATTTTAAGCACCCAGTTTCAAAATCCTGGCTAAGACACTGGATTCCGGTCTACCCCCCCCCCCCCCCCCCCTCTCATGTTTTAATAGCATTTCCTCAATGAGGCCCTAGGGACTGTTCCACTTAATTCATGACTGTGCAATTACAAAGCTATTATGACAGGGCCTTAGCAATTCATGCATACTAAACAGCTTGCACGCTTCACATAATGCGCCCTATCTGCCGGCCACATCTCCCTGCCTGGCTCTGTGGATAATGTGACGAGTTCATTGTGACACAATGAAGAATGTCCATTGTCTCTGCTGTACAGTATAGCACGCTTAAGCACCAGGATCATCCCATAGTAACTCTATTAATTAATACAGCCAAAACAAAGAAATAATTATTCTGCAGTGCTCTTGAAACAAATCTGCAGGTCCCTCAGTTACAGGCATATAATAGTGTCCTACTTCGATAATAATTGTCTTAGTACTCAGAAAATGTCATATTCCAAAATATAAATATGTTATACATGTTTCACAATTACAACCAATGCTAGCACATTTATTTTCTAGTGGACACTTTTTTGCATTACAGTAGTGATGCAAAAAATACTTGCCTATTTTTCTGCTTATTTATAATGCAAATTTATGATTTCATATTTATATGATCCAGTGTTCCACTGTTGTGGTAGTCTACTAGTGACTAGTGTGCAGTGCTAGTTGTTGCCACCAAACCAGGGTGGTGGGCTAGTAAAACATGAGCCAAAAACTCCATGTACAGTAGTTTCTTGGAGGAAACAAAGGAGGGATGCTATAGTTGCGTACACTTGCAACTGAAGCCAAGATCTCATTGTAGTGACAAATATTTGGTGAAGCTTTTACAAAATGTTGGGTAGAGCTAGTGCTATGTGTGGTGGGGCTAGTGAAATGCCGGACAAGTAAGAATTCTGGTGAATGTTGAATCCTGTGTTCCAAGCGTCCAATTTAAAATCAAGATGCAGCTTTTAATTCTTTGTTAATGCCAGGGATCAATCGGTCTGGACAGGAGTACACTTTAAGTGGTTTTACCTGCTGAGAGAGTGGACCGTAGACTTGAAATTTTATTCGAAACACCAACATGTATTGCATGCCATTATGACAACTATGGATCTTGGGACCAGGGGCTTAGCCGCTTATGCGTCCAGCGTGTCATTTGGACACCCAGAACACTATTTTTTGACAGTTTGGACACCCAAATTATTTTGTCAGAATTTGCTGCTGATGACTTTTCTTAGAAGATATAGAAGCTGTAGTGTCACTTTAATAAGACACACAAAGCAGTTACTGGCCTTAAAAAAGCAAAATCTGTAAATATATAGGGTTTATTTTATAAGTAGTATATACTTTGTACCACACTCTGGACACGTAAAAGTCTATGAAACCTCTATTTGGACACCCTGTTTCCAAATATTGGCTTAGACCCTGCTTGGGACAGTATTGTGTTCATTGCTCTCGGATTGAACCAGGATGTGCACAATGAGGGAATGAGTACAATGGTTGTTTTTTAAAGGGTTCCCCACATGGCCTTAGCCAGCAGGGTGTCTGGGTGCCTTTTTGGACACCCAAACCCTTTAAGAGAACCCCTCAGGACATCCAATTTTTTTAGTGTGGAATTTCTAAAAATCATTATCTCAAGCTTACAATTAATTTTTTTTCATCTCCTTATAATTCCCATGACTTAGTTTAGTGATATCATGCCTTATTTTGATGAATTTATACATGTTTATGGCTGAAATATGAGTATATTGTGATACCCCTTAAAAATTGGGACGCCCCAAAATTTTACAACTGCCAATTTTAGGCACCCAGTTTCTAAATCCTGTCGAAGACACTGGTTCCCCATGCCTTTTCTCAAAGGGTTGCTTACCAGGCTCAGACATATATATATAAGGAGAGCTTTTTTGTATATGCAGACGACACAGAATGAGATAATAATAATAATAATAATTGACAGGCCTCAACGCTAACTCAAAATGATACTGGCCCTGTAGGACCAGTAACACCTAGCATATACTGGTCCTGCAAAATGTTTACTGGTCCTACATTTTTTCTTTAACATAACAAGAAAGAACATTGCATAAGATTCACCACAACATTTATCTTCATTTATTTCAATAACAATTTGGGACATTCTCAGGGGGAAACATTTTAGCAAGAATGTCTCCAAATGTTTACTGGCCCTGTAGGACCAGTCGAGGTCTTTTTTTACTGGCCCGAAGCTGTTTTTGGGATTTTTTACTGGCCTGGGGCCATAGGTTCACCCTTAGCGTCGAGCCCTGATTGATATTTGATATAGCGCCCTTTCCACCTATAATGTTCAAAAGCGCTTTAAAGTCATTGGACAGTTGTCATGGTCCATATAGTCAATTAAACTCCTTTCGAAATAGCAGTGTTTTCAGCTGTTTCTTGAAGTTTTGCACACTATCAGCAGCCTTGGTGTTGTCAGGGAGCTCATTCCAAAGGCGTGGTGCATAGGCACAAAATGCTCTGTCACCAAACCTTTTCAGATTAGTGAGTGGTATCTGTAATAAGTTCTTAGTGTTTGATCTTAGAAACCTTGTATTAGCTTGTTTGACTAACAGTTCCCTCAAGTATAGAGTGGCACATCCTTGCATGCATTTGAAAGTCAAAAGCAGAATCTTGAACTCAATCCTTTTCCTGATGGGCAGCCAGTGAAGATCTTTTAGAACTGGTGTAATGTGATCATACTTTTTGGAGCCACTAACCACTCTAGCAGCATTGTTTTGGACTTTCTGGAGCCTGCATAGCAGCTCATCAGTAATTCCACAGAGAAGTCCATTACAATAGTCAAGGCGTGATGTCACCAGTGAGACGATGGCACCCTTGGTTGTATCAGTATTGAGAAATTTTCTTATTTTCCCAATGTTCCTAAGGTGGTAATTTGCAGACTTGATACCTTTTGATACATGTGCAGACATATTCATGTTCGGATCAAAAACAGCGCCCAGATTACCGAAGGGTTCATTAAGAACTGGTACTTTTACACCATTTACGGTAATACTAGGAATGGAGATTTTCGCCCGCATCTGTGGGGTACCCTCTGTCTCGTCTGCATTCAATTTCAGTTTATTTTGAGACATCCATGTGTAGATGTCAGTGAGGCAGTTTTCCAACTTAGCTACACCTTCGTCCACTACACGCTAGGGCTGGGCTCGATAAGCGTGGCATCGAGTGATCGACAAAGTCGTACGATCGATGTTCACCATGAGAGGACATCGATTGCCGAACTCGATACGGCCCCACCTACCTCCATTGTTTTTCCTACCCCCAAAACACAAAAGAACCTACCATATTCTTTAAAATGACAGCGGCGCTGAGGCGGCGATAGCCGGCCGCCATTGAAACTGTACCACGATAGATACTATCGCGCGCAGTAGTACTTGGAAAAGTGTGGAGAGGGCCACGCAATGTATTTTACATGGTGCTGGTCTGGCCCCCACCACACTTTTCCAAGCACTACCGCGCGCAACAGAATCGAATCGAGAAAATCGACATCGAGAAAAATTAGGCAATTAATCGGATCGCAAAAAAATGGCTGATGAGCACAGCCCTACTACACGCTGATTGATAGGTTTGATAGAGATGTAGAGTTGCGTATCATCCGCATAAGCATGGAGTTCTAGACCATGCTTTCGTATCAGTATTCCTAAGGGTAGGAAACTCTTCAAAGAGTAAGCAATCCCTCCCTATATTGGGCAAAAGACAATACAGATTAAGAAATGAGGGTTTTCAGGGGTTTGCTCTGGGCAGTTTATAAAAGAATCAAACCCTACAAACGGGGCAGCATGTGATTGAACTCAGGACCCCATACCCCTTTCATACATGCTGATGAATTTGGAAAATTTTGAAACATTTAACAGAAGGCTACTTACCAGGACTTTCCACCCTCTTGTAATGGTAGGGATTGATGCAGACTTCCTTCTGTTTAGCACTGAAGGGGAACTCACAGCACTCGAGGGGTTTCAGTTCATGGTGGCTCTGCAGGTCTGGCCAGCGCCACACCCTGCAGTATATAACGTGCGGCAATCCCTTTCTATGCGACACCTGTAGCCGGCCATCGAGGGACCTGGGTATCGTCACACACTTGCTCGTCTGGCCCGGACAACTCAGCGCCTTTTCTAAATCCTCCAAGGCACCTTTCTGTTTCTTGAGTTTTTTAACCAATGAATCTACCGCTTTTTCCGCCCATTTTTCCTCCTCATCGCCCTGTTTCCACCCTAGGAGGCGCTTGACAGCTGGACTGGTAAAGGAGAAGAGGCTGTTCAGGCTCGATATAGGAGAACTCATAGTGCTCCTGAAAAGAACAAATAAACACACATATCAATATAATGAACCTATGACTACACACACAAAGACAGGCAACTATGTTCACTGCATGGTGGACCCTTTGATACTGGTTACACATGTTAAAATGGTGAGAAACCTTTTTTTCACATTATTTTTAAAATGAAGGGACCCCCATTTTGATGGCCAAAGCCATCAAAGATGAACTCTGACAGGGCAATTTAGACAGTGCAATATTTCACAAGGGTAGTGACTAGAGCTAGTACGATCAATCGGCAGGGTTGGCAGTTTCTTCCGAGGGGCGGTTTCTTCCATGGAAAAATCTGGTTTCTTCCGTCCTGGAAGAAATATGTTTCTTCCATTTCTTCAAATGTTTTGGAAGAAACCTATCTCTTCCAGTTTTCTTTGAATTTTTCTTATAGATGATAAGGAATAGTATGATAGCAAATGAGCAGCACTTAAATAGAAAACAATGAGGAATCTTAAATCCCTCAGGGCACGACGTTAACTTTTGCAGCGACTTGCCCCATAGGGCAAGTGAGATTCAATTTTCACTTGCCCTACTCCAACTTTCACTTGCCCTTGAAAAATTATATATAATAATTTCATAATATTTCATTTAAAACCAAATAGAACATGGTTCTGGCATGTGAAAGCATATTTTCTAGGACAAGCTTGGATGGCAGACCACGAAACTTGCACACGTTCTCTAAAGTAAACCTGAAATATACAAAACGTACCTTCCCAGTGGGGCAAGCAAGATGCAGTTTTCACTTGCCCCACAGCTATAATTTACAAATTCTACTTGCCCGGGGCAATGGGGCAAGCACCAATGTCGAGCCCTGTCCCTCAAATTGACATGTTAGTAATAGATTTCAAAGCCGGTCAGACCCCTTACCAGCATCCTTTTTCAAGGTGGGCAGCATTAACCCTGTAACCTGGTGGAAGGGCCTGAAGTATGCTGTTTTGCCAGAAGGACTAGTTGAACTTATGATACAGCTGCACTTTGCTTGTGCATCATCTGCATCCATTGAGAGAATCTTTTCATCATTTGGACTCATCCACAACAAGATCCGCAACCGTCTTGGGGTAGAAAAAGCAGCCAAACTTGTTTTCTGCTATAGGATGTTAAGGGGAAAGGAGGACCTGGATTATTAGTTAACCCTATGTAGGTCAAGTGTAAATGCCTCTAATTGTATAGTTAATCCCATTGAATTGCTATTAGAAAGGATCTGACTACATAGCTTAACTGCTTCTTTTCAACATCCATAGTTAATGTGAACCCTGTGTATATAATGGACCAGCAACCTGGATATGAAACTAATCCAATGTTAATGTCTTAACTCAAGTTATAAAGAAACAGTTTGTCATTAGACAGAGATAGCTGAACAGTAATCAGCATCAATCAACAGATTAGCACCAGGAGTACACAGATTGTGTGGAAAACTAGAACATTACTTATTGTATGAGTGTTTGCTAAACACAAGAGTAAGAATAACTTTCAACTAAATATTTCTCAAATGTTGCATTGTTCTTAAGATATTTCTATAAGAGTCAGGCCAGGTGTATGATTCACATGTGAATGGGTTAAGAGGATGTTTTCTCACTTTTGCACCCGTTTGTGTATGGTTAACTACTGGAAATATGTGTCTCAAAATATTGCTTTGCTATCAAGATATTTCTATTTAGTCCAGGTGTATGACACTCATGTTAATGAGTTAAGAGGATGTTATCTCTCTGTTTTCTTACTAAATAACTTTGTATGGTTAACTTAAATCAGTATATATATATATAAGGTTAAACTAGTATGTAAAGGACTAAAGGGTCATGTATGTGCAAGGTATCTATCAGATAAAACAAATTTATAAGGGCAAATTTACAAGGGTTAAACTAAGTGTGACAGGAATTGATGTAATATATTGTAAGATTATAATGGCATATATATAAACTATTCTAACTCAGATCTTTTTGTTTGTTATTATCTGCCCATTAATGTTATTCATAACCCATAGCTTTTTCAATTCTTATCATAGATCTCATTCTTCCATTTCTTCCGGAAGAAAGTGGAAAAAATACGGAAGAAACCATGTTTCTTCCGTTGTCCTGGAAGAAACCCAACCCTGTCAATCGGCGGCTTGAGCTATTGCTCGTATCGTCGCCGGTGGCGAGCACTCGAGCCGCCATTACAGCTCGCCGAGTTCGGCGAAAATGTAAATAAAGCCACATCGTCAATCATCCGCCATCTTTTTTGTCTTGCTGACGTCTTTCCCACGTGGGATCCCAGTGAGATCGCACGATAGCAGGACGTGATTGGCTTAGGCAGGCATGGGCCTGTTCTAATTAGTGTGATTGACAGCAATTTACGTTGCTCATTGGCTTAGGCAGGCATGGGGCGGTTCTAAATTAGCGTGATTGACAGCAATTAATTTCGCTCAGCAGTTGATTTCACCGCATGTGCAATGAATTGTTAGGGCTCGTAATATGTCGATTAATCTCTCGGCAGTTTCAGCGATTGATCGAGCCGTTTTTAGCGGCGGATCCGAGCACTAGTAGTGACTTGTATCAGGGATTAACAGGGCACCAGTTCAGGTGGTGGTTGGTAAAGGGTTAATCATGACACAAATTTGTTAACTTATAACATTTACAAAACAGTCACTACACTGGTGATAAAACACAGGTGGTCTCATAAATATTGCCCTTTTCATGAATCAGGAAGTTGTGTTTTAAAAGTAATTAGCAGCTTTTTTGTAGGAGGATAAAATATGTTAGCAGGAGTCTGTTTAAAAGATGCCGGTCTATAACGTTATGCCTATTGTGCCATAAAGGGCAATTTACACTTCAGACATGTCCTAGAAGAGGGTTTGTGAGGAACATATTGCCCCCTTAAAGCCAAAATTGGAAATTCTTCACAGAAGATTTTACCTATCCAAAAAGGCAGCTTAATGTTTGGCCTTGGGCTTATATATTTAGATATAAGCAATGGTTTGAAAATCAAGTTCGTCCGGAAATACTATTGAAACTCTAAACTGTGCTTATTTGTGAAGTGCTAAGTACAGTCCATTACCCAGCTCTTTATATGTAATCCAATCAAGTGCTTTATAAATACCAACAGATGCAGAAAAGTCTGCATAAAGCTCTCACGCCCAATTTGTTGTGATTGTATGAATTCAGCTGATTTCTAAGCATGCAGCTATAACGTAAAAACAAGATCAACTAGTTGCATGCATTCTGTTTCCACTGAAGCCTGGTGAGTAATCTGAAAGTTGAGTCACTTCCTTTATAACTTGCACATGTCAGACAACTGCCTGTTGTCCCAGCCAAACATTTTTAAGGGTTATCCTTCCAACATTCACATACAATTTGGCAGGGTCCCTATAGTATAGGGGTCTAGTCTGAACTGTCACCCAGACATATGTGACAAAGACCTGCATGACCGAGTAGAGGATATGGGGTTATGTAAATAATTGGGCCTGGCTTAGAGGCTGAGCATCGACTGGGTCGAGGTGCTATTTCGTACCAATTCAAAAGAAGCACTGCATGTCTTGAGACATGAGTAAGACTAAGAACAAATAGTTTCGCCCTGCATCTAAATAGTCTGCTCTAAAGACCCAACTTCAAATGCTGCATGTGCTGATCAATGTTTACAGCAGACCTGGGAGGCTGCCAAGTGGACCAAGTGCCACTTGACAGCTTATGGATTATAAGTACACGTCTAATCTACATTATTGTTATGATATGCCGATTGCAATGTCCGAGTTGGTCTCTCAAAACATTGTTCCGAAAAATGGCGTCAAAATCAATGAAAAGGCAGACAAGATTCACCAAAACATACCTGTTAAAATGACAAGGAACCTTCAGGCCTTGCGAGGTCGAGTATCAGATCGGCGTCAAGGGATCCTAGCTAAATCTACGGCGGGAATATACGAGCAAAATAATTTTCCATCAAAATATATCTTTTCGAGGGGGATAGGAAATTTCTTAGTATTGAAACTGGCGACAGTCAGACTGGAAACCACTTTACTATAACAGCAAAGAAGATATCCATACACGGGGAGGACCATTAGTTTCTTTGGTCTTAAATCAAAGGAATCGAAATCATTTATTGATTATTAAATTGGTTGTTCACAATTTTTCAAAAATCAATGATTTACTTTGTAAACCAAATCACTGTTTTCTGTGAAGTTTGCGCTATGTTTATCGTGACCTATTCGCTCTAGCCAATGGATTTTACAAGAAAGACGGTTATTCGGCTAACAAGTGCGCGCACTTTCAATGACGTCATCAGATTTGGCGACATACAGTCGGTAGTTTGACCCATATTATGCAGGGTGAGCAGCATTGATATACTTTCTAGGTCAGCCTTAGTCATCCATGTAAAAGACGAACGACCTCTAACTTAATGCCTTTAGCATAATTTATCATTTGAATCATGCATAATATAATCATTAGTGTAAATAAATCGGGGAAAAATATCCTATTTTGAAACTTTACGCTACAGTTCACCTCTGACAAATAGTGGGTATATACCGAGACTTTACCGAGATTACACGAGATCAGACATGTCAGCGCCCAGAAGGTAAACAGGAGGCATGAACCTCGCGGTTGTGAAATGCAATCAGAATTCTGTCATTAAAGGACAATTTCACCATGTATAAAACAGAGGCCCAAATAGTTTCTTACGGTATACTCTACTTAAACCCAAATTTCCCACCAGTGTCAACCTTGATACAAGAAGTATACTGGGGTTTATAACACCTAATACACATATAATAGAAGCTGTGGGGCGGCCATTTTCATGTGTGCCATCTTGGAATGACAAGCAGACGATAGCGGCGACTAATTTTCGACAATTACAGAAGTTATAGAAGGGTTTGCTGTGTGTCTTGTGTATTGTCCGTTTTGTGAATAGTTTGTGATTTGTGTGGTGTCAGTTGTAGGAGCGGGAAGAGGATATTTGGGGTGTTTAAAACGATTTGGGGTGCAAGGAGGATTGGCGTGGGTAGCATTTTTTGGCGGAAAACGAAATTTGGTAAGAGTTTTGAGAAAAAGAAACGAAAGTTGACTGTTTGTTGGAATTTGAATTGTTTGTCTGAGAGAAATGAGTAAGAAGAGATGGAAAGGGGCGGAGAAGAGTTTGTGGTAGATGTAAAGAATGGATTAGTGGGGATAGTTTGGGCCTTGACAGGGAAAAGATGAATTTTACGTGCACATTACAGGATGTTGCCACAGTGCCAGTCGTCCTGGACACTCCACTAGTGGAGTCTTCAGGATGATCGCACACTGGATACAGCGGTGGCTGGTCGATGCGGTCCAGGTTAGATGCGGTCTGCGCAACAAGCGGTCCGAGTGAAAGGCGGCCTGGGAACAAGGATTTCTGGGAGAACATATAGTTTTACGAAAATATCTCAAATACTTGAATGTATTTTGACATACTTAATATGACGCTGACATGGCCAGGAAGCGAGCGAAGCTTTGGATTATTTCATTTTTTTTTTACTTCTGACCAAAATACAGCATTGATTGACCGTAAATTAGTGGCATACAAAACATTACGATTTAAAACTGTCTTAAAATTTATATTTCGCAATTGATTTTGACGAGATTTCAATGGCCAGTAGAATGAATTCTGGCGGTTCTATCGATCTAAACCGCATTAAAATTGACCCACGGACAGACGAGAAATTCAGTTTTAACTTGAATATAGTAGCGGCCACGGCGTGGTATGGCCAGGAAGTGAGCCGATTTTAAAGTGAAATCAATGGTTAGGTAACTCAGGTTACTATTTTACCAGACCACTTTGACCAGTGACCGCTCGGAGCCTAGACCGCATCAACCTAGACCACACTGACCTGGACTGCATCGACATACATTCGATACAGCAGTGCTTCCTGTCATTCGCACTCCCTAGAGAACGCTACCCACCTGGCTGGCACTGGTGAAGGAAAGAGAGGGGTGAAAAAAGGGAAATCATGAGACACTAGGGTGTGTTGTATGCTTACATGTTTTAAATCACTGTATAACACTTACTGTTGGTTCATATTAAGCGAGTAAGAGGAAGGGAGCAAGGTTGTTGGAATTAAAAAAGTAACACAGTTTATATGTGGGGGTTAAATATATGTGTAGGACAGGGAGGGGGCAGACCAGATACTTGGTAGGATATCTGTACAGGACAGGAGGACAGGGGAGGGTACTGACCTGATGCAGGATGCATGACATAAGTATGGGGGGATAGGGGACATGAAGAGCAACGAGGCCCGGGGGTGACGAGTGGCCTGGGTGGTAGGGGAGCTCTCCGTAGGTCCTCCCTCGGGAGTTGACCCTGTGGGACAAATGCGGTTACGGATCCAAAACAAACAAACAAACAATAGACTCTAAGCAGGCTGTTGGTGCAACTATTAGTCATTAGCAGTAAGGTAACTGCTAATGACTTAGATGCCGATTGTCAAGTTCTTTGCTGTAATGCGCCGGTAGTTGGGGAAGAAATGAGTATTAATGATCTATTCAAATTAGCGACAAAATCTTTGATGAACGGCATCATTCCGCCAGCAGCAGGAAGATAATTCAATGGACAATTCTGGTACGTCCCATAATTGTACTAATATTTCTGGAATAAAAACGTGTACCAGAATTGTCTATCCACTCAATTCTGGCACATACCGGAATTGTACAATTCTGGTATGTTCTAGAATTGCTACATGTGATAAACAATTCTGGTACGTACCATAATTGAGGTCGTAAAGTACAAGATGACCTTAGAGAGAAAGATGCATCGTGGCCTAGCATTATCAGATTACATCTCAAGAAAAATCTGCAATGGATGACAAGGCAAATGCACCACCTTGTAAAATTATTCAAATGAAAAATCATAAAATTCAATTCACAAAAATCAGACACACTCAAACTTTACAGATAATATCCTCAACCTTACTGTAAATACAAATTAAATTTCAGTATTCAGTATAAGTAATACTGGGGATACCAGGATTCACAAGAATACTATTCGTGTGAATCCTGGTATCCCCAGTATTACTAAAATCTGGGTGCCTAATGATAATAATAATAATAATAATAATAATAATTGGAATTTATATAGCGCCTTTTCCATTCATAAAATGTTCAAAAGCGCTGCACATTGTCATAGTTTGAGTAATAGTCCACAACGCCTCAATGGGCGAGCCTGAAAAGGTGTGTTTTGAGACACTTCTTGAAGGCCTGACACGATGTAGAATCCTTCAGGTGCTGTGGAAGCGCATTCCATAATCTCGGTGCACTAATGGAGAAAGCGCGATCTCCAAGTTTGAGTCTAGTCCGAGGCTCGTCCAGAAGGCTCTTTGCTTCTGATCGTAGATGGCGTCTGGGTTTATAAGGCACGAGCAGCTCCTTGATGTACTTAGGTGCAAGTCTGTTTAGCGCCTTGTATACCAGCAGTAGGACCTTAAATTGGATGCGGAATTTGATTGGTAGCCAGTGAAGCTTGATGAGAACAGGTGTGATATGTTCATACTTCCTGGTTCGCGATACTATCCTTGCTGCACTGTTTTGTAGTCGCTGCAGCTTTGCAATCAAATCCTGTTGTATTCCAATTAGGAGAGCATTGCAGTAATCCAAGCGAGACATCACCAGTGACTGCATCACTGTTTTTGTGGCATCTTCTGTTAACACACGTCTCGCTTTTCCAATATTTCTCAGGTGAAAGCTAGATTTTTTGACAACGCTTTTGACATGGGGTGCCATGATCAGTTGAGAGTCAAACATAGCTCCCAGATTCCGCACAGGCTCAGATGCAACAGACACATCAGTCCCCGCTACAGAGAGTGACTTAATGTTCAGTTCAGCTAGGTGTTTCTTAGAGCCGAATAGAATGATTTCAGTCTTGTCATTGTTGAGTTTCAGCTTGTTCTGAGACATCCAGACACTAATGTCACACAAACATTTCTCAAAATTTAGGATTTCACGTTTGACTATTGCGTTATCACTTGTCTTTTTGAATGATAAGCAGAGCTGGGTGTCATCAGCATAGCCATGATTGTTCAGACCATAGGATCGGATTAGCTGTGCCAGAGGTATGATGTATATTAGGAATAATAGTGCACCCAACACAGATCCCTGTGGTACAGACCACAGGATTTCCTGATTTTCGGAGAAGTCATCATTGATTTTAATCCTCTGTTTCCTGCCTAGCAGGTACGATTTGAACCACTGTAGAGCAGATCCTTTAACTCCCAGAACTGACTCCATCCTAGATAGAAGGATGGAGTGATCGATTGTATCGAAAGCAGCGCTAAGATCGAGTAACACAAGGATCGCAGCCCCACCCTGATCGAGAGTGCGAAGGATGTCGTTCTGTACCCGCACAAGTGCAGTCTCAGTGCTATGACATGCTCTGTATGCCGACTGCATGGGTTCATGTAGCTGATTGATAGTCATGTAATTTGTAAGCCTTGCAGCAACTACCCTTTCCAATACTTTTGATAAGAATGATAAGTTGCTTACAGGACGATAGTTCTTGAGCACCTCCGGGTCGAGATCATCTTTCTTCAGTAACGGAGTGACTAATGCCTGTTTCATGGAGTCAGGCACGTTGGCACTCTGCAACGACAAATTCACTAAAATCGTAACCATTGGAATAAGCTCATCTACCGAGTCTTTCACCATCCAAGTGGGAGCGGGATCTAGAGAGCAGCTCTTAGTCGGTGATTTTGCTATGATTTTGCGAACTTCGCTTTCAGTCACGGCCGAGAAAACATTCAGTGAACATGTTAATGCCGGGGTAAGTAAATTTAACTGGTGTCTGGAGAGATCTGGCAGCTCGTCGCGTATCTTACATACTTTGTCAGTAAACAACACAGCGAAGCGGTTTGCCAATTCTTCTGTTGATGCATGCTCAGGGAGTTTCATCTCACTCCTTTGATGTAATATGTCTTTGACAATGTTACTGAGGTTTTTTGAATCAGTGGAGGACTCAGCTATCAGATTGTTGTAGCAGTAGTCCTTCTTAGCTTGTAATAAGGCCTAAAAAATAAATTGTTTGTTTCCTGTAACGGTCCGAAAAAAATAGGGTAGGTAGGTCGGTAAAATAATTTTTTTTGCAATATTTTTTTGGTCAAAAATGTGTGTTTTATGCATGTTTTACGTTGATTGGGAGTTGGATGGGCGATAAAAACTTTAGGGTAGGGATTTTTTTGAATAAAAACTTGTTAGGGTAGGGTTACAGGAAACAAACAACTTTTTTTTTAGGCCTAACATGTTGTTAAATTTGGTCCTCGCAGTTTTAAACAGGTCATAGTGGACAGTGAGGTTGGTGTCTCTCCACTTCCTTTCCCATTTCCTCTTTTCACGTTTTGCACCATACAAATCATCTGAGAACCATGGTTGTTTCGGTCGAATTGTTACCATTTTCACTCTTGCTGGTGCATGCTTGTCAAGTACCGTTGTTAGTGCAGAATTGTAGTGATTAGTCAAATCCTCCACGGAGCAGCCTTCAGCATTACCAGGTTGTAGAGCGTCCTTCAAGTCCTCTCTAAAATTGGGCATGTTGACACTGCGGAGTTTACGCACTGACATCGGCACCTGGATTGGACGTGGTTTAGGGTGAGACACATCACACAGAATGAGGTTGTGGTCAGAGAGCTGGTCTCCAACCTTCCACTGACTTATAAGATTCTCATTGTCCCTGGTTATGACCACATCAAGGGTGTGTCCCGATTTATGGGTTCTGGTTGTGACATGCTGCTTGTAATTCAGGGTATCAATTAAGTCATTCATTTTGAGTGCTTCAGTGTCATTCCTATCCTCAAGGTGGAAATTGAGGTCTCCCAGAAGCAGGAAATGGCCAGTGGAAGAGATCCGGTCATGCATGAATGGTGAGAATTCATCAAAGAACATCTTATTTGTCAATTTATTCTTTTGCGATGGAGGTGGTCTGTAGACCACATTTACATTAAGTTGCTTGGAGCCTGTATTAACAGTAATCTCGCAATGCTCAAAACTGCTGAATTCACATGAGGTTTTTGACAACACTGATCGATTTTTCTTATACAATATTGCCACTCCTCCATATCCGCCATTTCCTTTACGTGGCACACTGAATAAATCATAGCCACCTATCTTCAGGCCTTTGATAAATAGCTCATCCTTTGCTGCTGAAGTTAGCCAAGTTTCAGTCATAGCCAGCATGTCAATATCATGCTCAATAATTGAATTCCTGATGATTTCAATTTTGTTTCTTGCTGACTGTGTATTCAAGAGGCAGATACACAGCTCTTTAGATCTCCTATCCTTTCTACTCACAATTGGGAAGAGGTTTGTCCTGGTTTCAATCTTTATCAAGTTGTCCCAGTTCACCCCCCTGACCTGTACAGCCTGATGGGTTGGCCTGGGTGTTGTTGTGACAGTCAGGATATTCCGCACTTTTGATTTTCCTCCTGATATCCCTCTGTGTGTCTTGGGGATTGAGCAGATGTTATTTTGCCTCAGTTTTTCAATTTGTATCATATTGTCCATACTATCCAGTACCTTTGTTTTCAAAATCGGTACCTCATAGTCAAAACCAAGCGTATTGAACAACCCCGTTCCTCCAAGAAGCAGACACAACCCTACTGGCATACATTGAAATGGTTTGTTTTCATTTGTTGTGTATTTTCTTCGCCCTAGGCTTGGGTCCCTAGTAGGGTTAAATGAGCCAAACAACTACATATAGCTCATGAATTTGCATAGGTTGTCTATCGCAAATTTTGAAGCCTGTTATGTGTTGGTGCTATGTTACATTGTGTACAATCTAATTGCATGCAGCCTTCCTGGCTGCTCAGAGAAATCTGGAGTGAGTAATGCACTAGTCAATTACATCCCTGCTAAGGGGGGTGGGGGTGATAGCGCCAGCACATGGAATACCATTAGGGCTGTCCAAGCTGTCAACTTGTTGCCAGATTGGCACCAGAGACTCAAAATTGTCAACACCAGCATTTAGAGGAGCAGACATCCTGGGAAACGGTTAGCTCCGGAGATGAACCAATCAGCGAATTCATACAATCACATCCAATCTGGATAATTTGTCTAAGGTCAATTTAAAGATATTTATGGGCCGGAAACATAAGAGGATAAGAATTTAATTTTGCAATCTTTACCTAAAGATTGCAAAATCACATTGCAAGTGTAGATGAATGATATCAGTTCAGAATTAACTGTTTGAGAAGAGACAGGGTTCCACTTTACCAGTTTTCAGTTGAAAAATAATATACTGACTGATCATCCCCCCCCCCCCCACCCCATTAGTGGGCATTGATTTGACTGATGCATAAGCCTAGTCAAAGAATAAACATAGTTATATAGACTTTCTTTGCCCGACTAGCCAGGTCTTGCCCTATGTTACTGATAGTGAAGGTAACAAGAGTTTGATGGCTGCATGTCATTGGCTTGGTGTGAACATTGGTCTTTTCAGAGTTCCTGCAGGAACTGAAAATGATCAGACTGTTATGTCTTCATCATCCCAAATTTTGATGCCAGGTGAGGTCAAAACATCGAGAACATGTTTACTTTTTCTCATTTAATCATTCAAAAAATGTTGAGCTACATGTTTTCCTTGCAAAAGAGATTGGGCTCTAATTTTTTTTATTATATCAACTTTTTTTTTTTCAGATTTTGCCTTCAACTTGTTCAGCAATGCAGTGAATGCACATAAGTTGGATCTGAAGTGGGAGAAAATGTGCAAAAAATAAAAATTAGAATGGATATATATTTGGATATTAGTCACCCCAGCACAGAGGGATTCCAGTGTCCTCTATACACCAAGATTGTGCTGTTCGTACTCCAGCACTGCAAATCAGACAGTGTAGTCCACCTGGTGGACACAAAAATAACTAAAGGAGCAGTGGAGACCTTGTCCATCCTTCAGGGCATTGCATATAAAATTACCCCCAAGGAACTCCTTTCTGGACCAATCCGTAATGTCCAGTTACCTGCTTTAGTGCCACCAGGGGGCGTCTTGGTCCATGCTGGGCTGTGTGCTGTGTTAAGGCAAATAGTGAAGGCAGCACATCGACAATACCCTGAAAATAATTTCCAGGACCTTATGGTAAGTTTTAGAGTTCTGGTGTTTACATATATTGATAGGGTTGGATACCAATTTGAAGTACCCGTACTGGTACTGGTATTGTTTCAAAAAGTACTGTATTGTACCGTTTTATTCCGTAAAGATACTCTTAACAATACTAATCACTGTGAAGTTATCATTTATTAGGGATTGTCCTGGGTCCTAAACATGACTTCACAACAAAAACTATAAGGTAATAATACAATAAACAGTACCGTTAAGATATCATGCACACAGCTATGTATCTCTAGTCTGTTGTTTTGGCATCAAACTTGAAGAGCTTGAAAAGAAATGGTCTCGTCTATTACCCATATACAATGAATATCAACAAAGGAAATTTGCTTAACAACTTTTTTGTTACATATTTTATAACTTTGAACTGTACCATTCCATAATCTTAACATGTTCTATATTTTACAATATTGTACTGCTTATATTCATTTGCTCTCCACAAAACATTGTAAAACTGCTAACGTATGGCCATGCTCAACAAGCAAGCAAATAAACAAATATTCTTTAAAAATAAAAAAAAATCTTCCTAAACATTTTCTTTAGTTTGATTCTTATATACATAAACCTATCTTTGTTTTATTTTTTTGTTCTATAACATCTCTCATAACAGGTGGTCTCTCATAGGACTGTTTGACTATTACGTTGTACTAGCACAATGTATTTACAAAGGATAAAAGACATTACTTACTTAAAAAATAACACTTGATTTTTGTTCATTTGAAATTCTTATTTTAGATTTATTTGATTTTCTTACTCTAGGGTCATCATGAAAACTGTTTGAAAGCCTGTGCAGAGGTAAGTGAAGATGAACATTCATCACTTAAGCAATCTTTGAGTGATTTTACTGTTAGTATGAATATTTTTCTAAATAAGTTTTCATCATATAGATATCATTGAAATAACCAAACCTTTTTGTGTTCTTGCATCAACAAATGGTTAATTCTGCCACTACCATCAATTCTCAGAACACTTGAGGTCATTTGAAGTATTTGTATATATGAAATAAAGAATTGTAATCCCAGTTATTGAATATCAAAAACTATTGGGGTTGGATGTTATTGTGGATAGAATTGACATATTTAAACTGTGTTCTTCTTTTCAGGTATCTGTATGGACGAAGTTCTGTGAGGTAGATCTGCCAGGCAGTCTTGAGAAGTTCCTTTTTGACAGGTGAGCTCATATTTAATGAGAAAATTTGCAGTAATACTTGTCACTTTTAGGAAAACAAAAATTGGTGTCTAGCAAAAAAAAAACTTTTTTCATTTTATCCTTTGATATATAACATATCCAAAAATAATGAAAAGATTCTGGACAAAAAATGAACTGGTGTGGGCATTCTTAAATCAGATTATTTTGTGTTAAATAGAAAAATTATGATTTGATTTTGGGGTTTTTTTGCCGTGGACTTTTAAACAAATCTTTGTTAGTCCAATGTGTGCTTAAAAAAATAAACTTAAGCGTAGTATGGTAAGCTCTTTGAATTCCTGAAGAATTTGGTAAGCATTTCATTTCAGATTTTAAGGAAAAATCGTATCGTTTGAAAATTTTTTTTTGCTAGTTATATGGATGAATGGGTTTCTCTAAATCATTTTAATGTAGAGCATTTATTTACAGGACTGTTGAACCATGTCAGATTCTCCTGGAGCTCCGCAAGCTTGAAAACCATTTGAACCAGCGGCCCATAGTGCGAAACAGAGGCAAGAGAACTAGAGCTCTCAAAAAGACAAAGATAAAGACTGAGATATCGAGCAAAAATGGTGGCAAAAAAAGTGATGATAATTTGCTGCAAGCAGCTGACTGTGATAAGACACCTAGTCTGGAACTCATGAATGAGGATGTAGATCTTTTGAAGCATACATATGCGGAGGGAATTGATATGACCTTGACTGACCTTGTCCTTTATCTGTGCATTCATATCTTCTTGGTAAGCACTTTCCTTATTCCCCTCTTCACAGTCCCCTGGAAATGGCCATATAATTCTGCATGGATCATTTGAGGAAAGCATCTCTAAAAAAAAAATGAAATAACTTGAACTAACCAACTCACTGTCTTTCAGTAGTGTCCCTATTCTTGCAACATTGTCTTATTTTCTGATAAATATCAACAAGAAAGGACTGTGAAAATACAGTGACACCTCTCATTATGAACAGCCCAGAGATGTGGACACCTAATGTGAACACAATTACCCGGTCCTGTTTGTACCTTTTACAATATGAAAAGACCTCTGAAATGTGGACCAAAAAATGGTTGCTCTTTATTTTCAGGAATCTTCCAAGAAACAACTTGCTCATCTCAGGTCTTCGTTCCCCCTGATCACCAAATGGTATAATCATCTAAGTTCCCTCAGAAATGTACAGGGTGCCGCAAAGGATTCTGGGATAGTACCACTAGATTTTGCTGAAGATGATTATTCACAAACAGCCGGTGCGAGTGATCTCGATCTCAGTGTCATTTTGAGTGAAATGGCTAATTTGGACATTAGGTGAGTTTTGACCAATTTTGATTGGATTCACTTTTTCTGCCATTTTGGGGCTATGTTGTGACTAGCCAGTTGAAAGTGGTGGAGGAAACCGGAATACACAGGTAAAAGTTGACGTACCCCTACGGCCCCGCTACGGGCCCATGTCCAAACGGGCCCGTAACGGGCCCATTTTTCAATCCCTCAATATAACAAAATTTCACAGCTTGAAAAAGCACAACGGTCCCATTATGTTTATTATTTATATGGGCCGTAACGGGGCCGTTATAACAAGCCCGTTATAACGGGTTCTGAGCCCGTAACGGGTCCGTCAATTTTTACCTGTGTACCCGATGGAAAATACTGTCTAACCCTAAGGCACTGGCAACTTTTTACATGCCCTGGCTGGGATTCGAACCTAGGCAGCTAGCAGTCATTTCTGAAATTTTATATAGAACTCAACCCTCAATTATCCTTCAAATATATAACGAATTTATGATTACTTTCAAAGCTCTTTTTGAAGGTATCATAGGTCCAGACGATCTCCAGGTATAGAGATTGAAAACAGGGTTAGCATACTTAAATGATTGAGCTCGCTTTCGACTAAAACCGAGCCCTTTCAAAGCTATTCATGCCTTAAAGTCTAGTTTTGTTTTGGTCAGTGATATTTGAAGAAGAGTTATTGACACAGGTTCTTATTACCATTTCTTCAAATACTCTATGGAACATACCCTGGTGGAAAGAACATCACCAAGTACTCAGGAATTTTTTTGGGCGCTGAAGGCAGCCATTGATGGGCTATAAAACATGATGCTCTGTGTTATTTGCATTATTATCTATTTTAGTGTTCTTCATTTCCTTTCAGGGAAACCGCCAAGCAAAAGCCCAAAGCCAAACCAGAGAATGTCAGTCATATTCTAGAGATGTTACAAGTAGGTACTTTACCCCGTTTTTGCATGAGTGGATTGAGGATTGTCTTAGATATCAGTTCATTTTTGCTTCAGTTTAGATTTTTAGCAATGTTCTATTTTTCAGTAGAATATCACTCTTCAGGTTACTCAGTCTGAGTGTGTTCATGCCAAATCCACTTCCTCAAATATTTGGCAGTTATTTCAATGCTGTTTTTCCTTTTGTTGATAAGTGCTTTAAGATGTATATCTAACTAGGAGTGTAATCGATACCAAGGAATCGGATGGAATCGTCGATCCCATGGAAAAGATCGCTATAAAATCTCATAGCGATCATTCCGATTCTGGAATCGGCAAAATGTTGATACCAATTGACAGTCATTTTGTCATCATATTGCAATGCAATAAAATGACAAAGTAATAAGGCAACACCAGTCAGTAGCTCAGTGTGCCAGGTCATCTAATCTACTACCTAAAAAAGAAAGTATAGCATGGAAATGTTAAAATAGTGAAGCATCTGATACAGTTAAATGCTATGATTCTTCTCCCTGTACATGTCGGTAGAAATCGGAATCGGAAAGTATCGGGAAAAAAAGATTACCGATTCCAATTCCAAACCTTGGATACCGATCACGCTCCTATATCTAACATATTCCAATTGTCTACAAATCAGTGTACACGTCCCATAGAATTATTCTGCTCTTCTCCAGGCATCTGGTGTAGGAAGTGACCTTGGCGAGCATCCCTGTGGAAACCAAGTTCACCTGGACTGGGAGAGTCTTCCCAAGGCCGCTCATCCAAGTGAAGGTATGTGATCCATCATAGACATCAAGAATTTAGAAACGGTAGAGCATAGTCTCAGCCAGCAGGGTGCCTGGGCATCATTTTGACAACCAAAAATCACCCCTAAGAAAACCCCAATTTTTTTAAATGTCCATTTAGAAGTATTTAATTAAATTTTTTGCTCCTCAATACAATTTCTATGACATCATATGAGGATAGCGAGTCAGCACCCTGACTGCGTCCTAGGGCTTCCCCTATTTGATATTTATCAGTGTGCAACATAACCACTTGCCCCGTTGCAAGTTGCAAGTGAATTCAGCAAAAAATGACAATCAGGAAAGAATAACAAGACCCTAACTTACCCCGCTCGGCAAGTAATGTTTTGGGCAGAGTCCTCGTGATGTAACTCATCTTTGTTTAACCCATTAATACTTAAGAGTTCCTCCAGAAAAAATTGTCTGGATCTAAAATACTTTTGACTGTAACTTTTCAATTCAGAATAAGTTCACAAAATATTTAAAGAAGAGTTGTTGATAATGACCTGATCACCATTTTGTCCTTCAAATATTTTGCCAGTAAGTTATGCTTTGGTTTGGAAGATATCAGCAAAATTGTCCGGCTGTTTTTGGCCGCTGTGAGCATTAATGGGTTAACAGACTTTAAGGGTAGCTTGTCGTGCTTGGCAAGTAATGTTTCAGAACCTATGTTGCACCCTGTTTATCACTGTTTCCTACCTGTATTTCAGGTGAGCTGCCGGCTTCGCGTACGGCTAGGAAATGCCAGCAGCTGGAGAACCTCGCCACTGCTGTGGTCAGCCTAGCACAGCCAGGAGATGTCATCGTGGATTTCTGTGCTGGAGGGGTAAGTGTTTTACTTAGACATTCTACCCTCTCTAGAGATGGGATAAAGTTTTACTCAGAAATTCTTCCTTTCTTTATAGGTGGGTTAAGGTTTTACTCAAAAACTCTTCTTTGTGTGGAGGTGGGATAAGTGTTTTATTCGGAAAGTCCTTTTCGCATAGGAGGGCAAGTGTTTTTATACTCTTCAGAAATTCTTCCTTCGTTGTAAGTTCGGTAAACGCTATACTCAGACTTTCATCCCTCTGGCTGCTGAGGGGTTCGTGTGTTTTATTCACTTTTTTATTCAGGAATACTTCTTATGCAGATAGGGTAACTATTTTATTCAGAAATACTTTGTCAAGTATAATCAGTTTTTTTGAGGACAATTACTGTATGGGGTTAGATGTATCCTACATCCTTGGGACATTAATGCTCGAAAGCAGTTACTAAAATTTTCAACATACGAAAACATCCCAGGGCTCGACACTAACGGTAAACCGCTGGCCAATGGCCAGTAAAAATCCCCCAAAACAGCTTCGGACCAGTAAAAACAGACCCCTACTGGTCCTACATGGCCAGTAAACATTGTGTTCTGGAGGAACAATGCCAGAAATGAAGGCTTATAGCAGGCCCGGGAGGTCCCCAGATCATCTCAGGCACTATTGAATTGAAGCCATTAACGGCATGACACCGCATGAGTGACTGCATCTGGCTCAACTTCACAGGAAGCGTTGACATTTCTATGGACTTCTGTGAGTGGCAAGTGGTCACCGGAAGAGATGAGTGTCCATTCAGTGATTGTTTATGACCCAGTATTCACTATTTTCATTATACACGGCTGTGTACTTGGTCCTCATCGTGACTACGTTGTTTATCGAGAAGGTCTGCCACAAACTGGTTCGATGAAGCTATTAATGTCGTAAAAATTACGTGAGAAATGAAATACCGAAAATTCTCGGAAATCTCGGACACTTTTTATTTATTACGATTTTCATTGGCTGATGGTGGCCGGAATTTTGCGAAAATAGCGATCGAAGCTTAGACACCGTGGCCGAAATTCGCCGACATCATCAATTGAAACAGAAGCTAGATGGAAAATCGATTGCTTACTTCGTACAAAAGAACACAATTTTCCCCCACAAAATCCTTATTGTCCACCTACCTGACTTGTCATTCCTCTGCTATACATACTAATAAAGGAATTTGCCTACCTTATATGGTATTTACTTGTTTATTCTTTGTGCCGCACGCCAATAACGCATTGAATTTATACTTGTTTACAAGTCAGACTTAAAATGGCTACCACATACGGGGAACGATTGACATGCGCCGGCATATACCGGCCAAGCTATAGGCACATGGCAGGAACAATGTACACATTGGTGAATCGGTTGCTAACTACATGACGCCATGCGTCGGCTGAATTGGCGATGTACATGTACATGTATGATCAGATGGAATAAGGGCCCCAGAAAAGCATATAATTACATGGATTTATCAAAACAAGAATGCTAGAATGTGCTATGGCGTATTTATCGTCAGTTTCATATGTTCAAGACATGCCTCGCACGTGTGTGATTGACAGCCAGGGGGCTACCCTGACTGGCTGAGCGAGCAAAGTGCAATCTCTTCAATGCTGTCAATCAAGAAACGCCCCCATGCCTGCCTGAGTCAAGCAGAAATACGCTACATACTTCCGGTTCGGCTACGATTGTGTTTTGGCGGATAGTGGCACTAGAAACGATTGTTTTTAATCAAAATCAATCGCAAACTTTGGAAATCTAAAAAAAAATTCTTATATCAATGAAATTTACTTGGTGGCCGACTTTTGGTGAAATGTGTCCTTGGATGAATCGGGGGTGGCCGAATTTCCCCAGTAATTATTTGGTAGATTAATTATAGTGGCCGAGTTTCCTAGGGCGGCCGAGATTTCCGAGAATTAACGGTAGGCCAAATCATTTTCATATACATGTTCCTGATAGTCTGTTGTATCTTTGTGGTCAGTAATGTGTATACCACAGGGATTCATGGAAGGGTTCCAACCACTACTTTTATATCTAAATTCTTACCTGCTCACATTGGAAGCTATCTCCAGGGCTTGCTCTGGTCACCCAAAAGGTAGGCTCTCATTTGGCAGTCTCTCCCTATGGAAGATCCTTGCGATGATCATAGCGGAGGGTCTACTAAATGTAGCCTCCAAAATTAAAAATAGACCGTGGTTTGTGTGATCCCCGCTAGGGGCCGCACTGATACCGGTCGTGACGTCACGGTTGGCGCATGCGCCTTCATCCTCTTCTCTTTTGGGCGCCATTGCTCTGCCAATCGGTTTTTGAAAGCTCTCGGAAGTTTACGCTCGTTTATGCTATAAACTCGAGCATACAGTACAGACGTACAAGCGAGTATAACAGTGAGACCATTATACATCGCTGGGACAGGTAACTTGTCGGTATCTCTGTGTTTCCCTGTATATTTTGTCTTGTTTCCATCTGACCTTCGACGATGTCGTCGGCCAGCGTGTATAGCGTCGGTCCCGCGGCGGGACGACCTTCTTCTCAGATTCGGTGTGGGGCTTCGCCCTGCCCGAATTTCACCACTCGCCCTGCTCCTGACGTACCCTGGATCGCACACGGGTGCTGCTCTCGGCACACCCGTTGTGACAGGAACCATACCTGCACTGTGTGCGAATCCTGGACGGAGGAGACCTGGGTGGGATTCGATTCTTGGATGACCAAGAGAATCCAACGGTCTGAGAGGGATGCGGCCTATCGGGCCCGCAAAACTAAAGCACGCAGAGAACGTTCTCGTTCTCCGCGCTCTGACAAACCTTCAGGTTTGCCATTAGAGCGTGGTCGAGCTAGGACTCGACGTACCGCACCTGCGGTAACTCCCGCAGCTGCGGGAAGTGCGGTAAATACCGCAATCGCGGGAGATGCGGTAAATACCGCAAATGCGGTAAATCCCGCAAATGCGGGAGATGCGGGAAATCCCGCAATCGCGGTAACTGCGGTAACCTCCGCAACTGCGGTGACCTCCGCAACCGCGGTGTCAGCCTCTTCTACCGCATCTACGGGGAAGAGATCTGCGGGAAAATCTCCCACTCCTGAACACAGGAGGAGATCTCCAAGGAAGGCCATGCCTTCAACTCGTCTTCGTGATGAGTCACCCCCAACGAAGAAATCCCGCGGGACTGCTGCTCCTAGCAGAAAAAAGGGGGGGGCCACAAAGAGTGGTGCCTCAGAGGGGTCTTCTGGCCCCACTACTAGGAGCAGCACCCGGAGGACTGCTTCGGCAGCTGCTGCTACATCTGCGGTGATCACCGCACCTGCGGTATCTCCCGCAGTAGCAGTATCTCCATCGGTTGGGCGTACTCCAACAAAGGCTGCCTTGAAGTCATATGACGCAGCCCAGGTGGGAGTCGCCTCGCCGATGAGAGACCCCTTGTTCCCCGAACTCGAAGCGGATCCACTGGGGGGTGACCCCTATGTGGACCTGTTCAGAGAGGACTCTGACGGGGAGCACATTCCCTGTGGCCAGCAAGAAAACATGGAGAAGTTGTTTGAGCTGGCAGGGCGTGTAGGTTCTCAGGGTCATGGCCTGGTGGAAGAGGACTTGTTTCCCCCCCCAGTCCTGACTCTGGCTAATCAGCCACAACCACAGCCGACACCGAATGTACCTCCGGTGTTCGACATAGCGACGTTAGTGGCGGCCCTGAAGGAGGCAAATCCTCCTCCTCCGCCTCAGCAGCCAGATATGACACAGTCAATCTTGGCGATCACTCAGTCGCTTGTGGCGATCTCTCAGAAGCTGGATAAACCAGCTGCCCCTGAGAAAAGACCGCGATCTCCCTCTTTGTCTCCATCGAGGTGCTCACCTCCTCCGTCCAAGAGACCTCACCGCCGTGAGGCCTCTCCCTCGCCTACCAGGACGAGGTCCGGCCGGTCGTCACCGGCATCTTTGTCTCCCGGTCAGTTCTCCGACCAATCGGATGATGAAGACGACGATCACTTCGATGATCAAGTCGAGGAGGTCTTCGACCCCTGTGGTCTTCCGCCTGTAGAGGCGTGGTCTGAGCTCGATCGAGAGCTCTTGGGCGCAGCTTCCGACAAGCCTGCGGAACCTGTGGCTCCCCCTGAGGTGCCTCCGTCACTTCAGACAGCCGCGACGGCCTCCACGTCCACCGCTCCGGTGACGTCGGTCTACGCAAGGCTGGGTCCGCCTAGAGATGGGAGTGGGGATCACACGATCCCACCACACCCTGACCTCACTAGGTCGTGGCGCGAATCCTGGGAGGCGCAGGATTTTAAATTTTCTCGCCCTCTGGAGTTCGTGCCCGTTCTCCATGCACTTGCGAAGGTGCTAAAGTTCTCCTCACCACCATCCGCTTCTCCTCCCCCGGAGGAGTCGGAGTTCAGTGTCTTTGCCACACCGACCTCACGCGCGGTGGAGGCACCAGCGCTATGGGCCCGTGACGGGGTCTCTAAGATAGCGTGTACTGTCGACGACAGACGGGTGGTGAAGGAGGCCGGGTCCTTCGGGGATTCTACCCTCGCGCGTTTCTTCCCTCTTGTCGAAGAGGACGAAACCTTGCTTAAGGTCCTCGAAGTGGACGCCGAGGTGACAGAATACATGCGATCCACCTACAAGTTGGATTGGGATCCGGCGAAGCCCTTTGGACCGAAAGGACCACATCCGGTGACCAAAGAGGCGGAGAGATTCGCAAAGCAAGTCGAATCGACTTCATCTCTCCTCGCGCGCCTCTCGATATATTTGCAGCGAACTCAAGGGTTCATTTCTGCGACTATAGTAAGTAGAGAGAAAGAGCGCGCTGCTCTCCTCGCGGGGTTGACGCCACCACCTATGCCAGAATGTATGGTGGACGAGACACTGGCCGGGGCCGTGTCTCTGGCCAACTATTTAACCGCAGCTATAGGACGCATCTCCACACGCCAGAAGTTGGAGGCGGGATTTGACCGTCGCATCCGATTCTTATCGGCAGCTCTGGCGGAGAACAAGAAAGTCGTGCCCACGATGGCCAGACTGCGTCTCAGAGAGCTTCCCCTGACAAAGGGTCTCATGTTTGCGGGCCAATGGACCCAAACAGTAGAGTCGACCACCAAGACCCAACTCTTGAGTGCGTCACAGGCTCAGTTAGCCCGTGACCAGCCCTCGACCTCGAAGCAATCGGGGGATCGTTTTCGGATCCCCTTCAAAAAAGGCAGAGGCTCGGGCGGCAAGTACAACAAGAAGGGTAAAAAAGGTGGTGGAGGCTCGAACTCCTCCTCGTCCGAAGGCGGTGGAGGTAGAGGTACCGGTAGAGGCCGTGGTAGGGGTCGAGGTGGAGGCGCCAAAAAAGACGCTTACTCCACCTATAACACCCCAAAACCAGCCCCCAAAGCTGATGCAGAATGATCAGCTTTGTCCGGTGGGGGGGCGATTAAGAGCGTTCGCCCACCTGTGGCCCCTGATTACGTCGGACCAGTTTGTACTGCAGACTGTAACCAAGGGCTACAGGATAGAGTTCACGGGGAACCCCCCAAGAACAAAGGAGCCCCGCTGCACCCCGATTCCTCGGAATCAGGCGCGACGTCAGGACCTCGAACGAGGCCTGGAGTCCATGCTCGAGAAACGGGCGATCAGGGAGATTCCCTTCCACGCGGACATACCGGGGTTTTACTCCCCTATCTTTCTGGTGGCCAAAGAGTCGGGCGGTTGGCGCCCGATTCTCAATTTAAAGGCGTTCAACAAATTCGTAAAGCCCCTATCCTTTCGGATGGAGACGCTACGAACAGTGATGGACTGCCTGGGAGAGGCCCACCAGCAGAGGCTAAAGACCTCCGAGCATTTGAGGGACTCCTCAATGTCAGAGACGTGGGCAGTCTCTATAGACTTAAGAGACGCCTACTTTCACGTCCCCGTAGCTCCCGAACACACACGGTTCCTCCGCTTTGCCTACGATGGCAGGGCGTACGAATTCCTGGTGCTCCCGTTCGGGCTCTCAACAGCACCTCGGGTGTTCACGAGGATTGTGCGAACCATCGAGGCGTTCCTCAAGATACAGGGTGTAGACATGCACCAGTATCTAGACGACTGGCTTCTAAAGAACCAGTCAAGGTCGCTTGTGGAACGTCAACGCGACCTCACACTGTTCTGGGTGACAAAACTGGGCTTCCTCGTAAACGAAGGAAAGTCCCAGTTGATACCCACACAGTTCCCAGCATTCCTGGGATCGACCCTCGACCTCATCAATATGCTCGTTTTCCCGAGCGAGAAGAGGGTCATCAGAGCGTCGCGACTGGCATCCTCGCTCCTAGCACAGAGCCCTCAGCCAGCGAAAACTTGGCAGAAGCTCTTAGGACATCTGTCCAGTCTGCGCGAGTTAGTCCCCATGGCGGTGACACATACTCGTCTGATCCAACTTATGCTCCACAGTCAGTGGACGCAAGTCTCGGACAGCCCATATCTCCGGATATACCCCGACCACGAATCGCTCAGAGAGCTGGAGTGGTGGGCATCGCGGGCCAACCTGACGGTGGGCCGGCCGTTTCTCAGGCCAGATCCGACTATGACGATAGTCACGGATGCCTCAATGGAGGGCTGGGGAGGTCACCTAGGAGACTGGGTGATCTCAGGTCAGTGGCCACGGGCTTGGGCCAAGCACCACATCAACTGGCTCGAACTGCAGGCAGTATGGCTGACTCTGCAGCATTTTCTGCCTCAGGTACGGGACACTGCTGTGGATGTCCTTACGGACAATACCACTACAGTGGCCTACATCAACAAGGAGGGTGGAACTCAATCCCCCACCTTGTGCTACCTGGCACTGGACCTGTGGGCCTGGTGCAGGCAACACGGGATCTACCTGGTTGCCAACCACATATCGGGAGTCAGGAACGTCCTGGCGGACGCCCTGTCCAGGGGGAAACACAACCACCCTACGGAGTGGTCCCTCCACAAGACAGTGGTTCGGCTCATATTCGAGCATTGGCCGACTCCCCATGTGGATCTCTTCGCGTCAGAGAAGAACCACAAACTTCCAGTGTTCTTCTCAGTGCGCCCCTCTCAGACGTCGAGCGGAATAAACGCTCCGACGCAGAATTGGGAGAGTCTGTACGGGTACGCGTACCCGCCGACCAACCTCATCCCGAGGGTATTGAGGAAACTGAGGCTGCAGTGGTCAGCCCGGATCCTCCTAGTAGCCCCGTTCTGGCCCAGCCAGCCGTGGTTCCGTCAGCTGACCAGCATGCTGACAGACCTCCCGCGAGTGATCACACCCAAGGACAACCTCCTGAAGAACTCGGTCACGGGGATGTTTTACCCCAAACCGGACAGAATGAGACTGGCTGTATGGCCGCTGTCCGCAAATCCTTCGTTGACCGAGGCTTTTCGCAGGGAGTTGCAGAGACGGCAGCCAGGGCCAGGCGAGAATCAACTTGCCGGCTTTATGATTCCCGTCTTCTCCACTACCGACGATGGTGTGTGGAGCGAGGTGTGGGTCCCGCTGAGGCCCCTGTAGCGGAAGTCGCGGAATTCCTGAATGGCCTGCGGACGGTGAAGCATAAGGGGAAGCCCTTAGCTCCGTCAACCATTGCAGGTTACAAATCTGCCATCGCAGCCATTCATAGAGGTTTTCCGGATGGGACAACTGTGTCGTCCAACACGGATTTGTCGACCCTTATTAAGGGTCTGTTTGTGGTTTCCGCCAGACCAAGGACGCTCAATGAGACTTGGGATCTCCCGACGGTACTCAAGTACCTAGCGGGCCCTCCCTTTGAGCCGATTCACACGGCACCATTGAGGTCGGTGGCGGTCAAGACAGCTTTCCTACTGCAGCTGGCTTCGGCCAGGCGAGGAAGCTGGGTCCATTCCTGCAGGATAGACGCATGTCATCTGCGGTGGGAAAATGGAGGAGTCCGTCTTCTCCCATCCCTCCTATTGGACAAAAACCAGTCGGTCTCGTTTACTCCTAGTGAGGTGTTTCTCCTCAGCCTGAAGGAGTTCTCGCCAGACGACAAAGTACATTGCCCTGTCCGGGCCCTGAAATGGTACTTGGAATTAACCAAGCCCTTGCGAGGGGATGAAAAAGCCCTTTTCATTCGGTCAAGGGAGCCTTATACTAAGGCTACCAAGAGTACAGTCGCTGGTTGGGTCAAAGAGGCCATAGCGGGGGCGTTCTCGCACCTTCCTAAGGAACGGAGGCAACGCATGGGCATTAGAGCCCACGACACCAGAGGGGTCGCAACTACTTGGGCTACAATGGCCGGAGTGCCATTTGAAGCTATTATGGATGCCGCAGCCTGGAGCCGGCCGCAAACTTTTGCGCAGTTCTATCTTAAAGATCTTCCTGCAACAAAAGGCAGGTTTAGTAGAGCAGTGCTGGTCACGGCTGGCACAGCTTCTAGGAAATAGAACTGATCCTTCCACAGCTTTTCTTGGCGGTGGTACTCTGCTTCCAATGTGAGCAGGTAAGAATTTAGATATAAAACAGGAAATTAGAAGTAATTTCTTTTTTATAATAAATACTTACCTGCGATCATTGCCCACCCTTCTGTATCCTCCCCTAGAATCCGTTCTTCCATGATGGTATTTAACGCCAAAAATGAGAAGAGGATGAAGGCGCATGCGCCAACCGTGACGTCACGACCGGTATCAGTGCGGCCCCTAGCGGGGATCACACAAACCACGGTCTATTTTTAATTTTGGAGGCTACATTTAGTAGACCCTCCGCTATGATCATCGCAAGGATCTTCCATAGGGAGAGACTGCCAAATGAGAGCCTACCTTTTGGGTGACCAGAGCAAGCCCTGGAGATAGCTTCCAATGATCGCAGGTAAGTATTTATTATAAAAAAGAAATTACTTCTAATTTCCTGATGTGGCTGGCAACCACAGGTAATATCTTTTAATATATGTTACACTGCACATATACTAACTTGTACATGGCATTTTAATATGAATCAATGTAGGATGTATGATTTCCTTTTCTCTTCATTAACTCATTTCTGTTACTTTAAGGGAAATGTGTTTGCATAAACATTTTAATTCTTTCTTACGCTCCAAGCCCCATTATTATTATTATTACCATTATTATTATTATTATTATTATTGAAATTGTTATAATTATTACAAACAATAGTTATTGAGTGCAACATGATATAGGTTTTGCACTTTCAAAAAATAAAAAAGGATATATGATTATGATCTTGCCAATTTTTCACACTTTCAAACCTACTTTCATAAACTCTGTGTTCATTATTTTTCGGCTCTGTTTATCATTCACATCAAATGCCTGATACTCTTATGGTACACTTAATTGAACAGGATGCTAAATAGTGTATTTCGATTTCTTTTATTCATGACATTTGTATTTGAGTAAAAGGAAAAGTTCTTGTAATAAATGAAGATAAAACAAATAAAAATAAACATTGGTGATTAATTTAAGCAATGTTTTTTTTCTTATTATGTCAATAAACCTTTGTAAAGAATTGATATTCATGAGAAAAAATTACAGGACCAGTAAAAAATTTGGCAGGGCCAGTAGATTCTATGTGTTACTGGTCCTACGGGGCCAGTAACATTTTGAGTTAGCGTCGAGGCCTGCATCCAGAAGAGGTCATAAAACGAATGGGATGGTAAGAAAGCAAAGGAGATGAGCATTTTGAAATAAAACATCATAAAAGAAGAGCTTGACCCATTTACATTCAGTGTTCCTTTGGGAAGTATAGTCTGTCTGCTTCTCTCATACTTTTGAAAAGAACTTGGTAATAAAGCAAAAGTTCACAAAATATTTGATGGGGAGTTTTCATTTGACTTCTGGTTAGCATTTCTTCTCAAAGTATTTTCCAAAACTTGCTTTGTCATTAAATATTTCAAATCGTTGACCTCTTTTGGCCTCTGTGAGTGTAAATGGGTCAATCTGGCATAACAGTGAAGTCATAGCCCAGGAGAAAAGCTGTCATTATGATTTTTGCATGAGTAATCTTGTGTACACTATACAATGTATAAAGAATACATTTTCATTTTCAGGGCCACCTTGGAATTGTTGTTGCATGCCTCCTGCCTGAGTGCCATGTGGTTCTGGTGGAGAACAAAGAGGAGTCCATAGGGAGAGCCTGTAGCAGAGTAGAGAGCCTAGGGATTACAAATATCACATTATACCAGGTATGATCAATTAATCAAGTCAAGAATAAAATTACATACACATTTTAAGACATAATTGAGAAAGTTGTGAGTGATTTTGGATTGTGCAGTGTTTTTTGCTGGGTCCTGTGGTTTCCTCCACTACTTACAACTAGCTAGATACGATACAGCCGCAATATGGCAGAAAAAGTGACGAAAAATGAAATTCCTTTTTCCAAGCAGTTGAAAATTGAATTCAAGGAAAAGTCTCGCAATTATATAGACACATATTCACACACTCTTATTTCTAACCCATTCCTTTATGTATGTATATTTATTGACTATGCATTAGCATAAAATACAATTCAAATAATAAATATAAGGTTAACCCATTCCTTTATACCAGTGTAACCTTGACTACTACCATGGCAAGTTTGACGTGGGGACATGTCTGCACGCCTGCGGTGTGGCCACGGACCTGGTTCTGCAGAAATGTCTGGACTGTGAGGCCAGTTTCGTCATCTGTCCTTGTTGCTATGGAGGTATCCAGGATACGCACACAGTCACGTACCCTCGCAGCAGGGTGCTCAAGGAATCCGGAATAGAGTACAAGGTAAGAAATAATTACCCGTTTCATTCCTAAATATTGTTGTTACAATTTTCTTCTGGATCAAATCTAAGTTTAAGAATAAGTTTCGAAATACTAAAGGAATCTGGAATAGGGTACAAATTAAGAAATAAGCATTGAGATCTAAATATCATTGTGATAATTTTTTTCTGGATCATTTCATGAGTATTTTTGGAATAAAACATTCAATCACAAAATATAGGAAGGTTGGTTGAGGTATTTTTCATTCAAATATTTTAGAAAAAAATGCTCTGGTTCAAAATATATCCCCAAAATAGTCTGGGCAGTTTTGTCCATTAAAGAGTCCATGAACCCTATTCATGCCTTTTGGTTAACCCAAAGTGACCCAATGCCTCCCCAATATTTAACTTGTAATTTGAATTTACCTCCAGTAGAAAGGTTTCGTATTTGTTTGCTTATAGCTGTTTCTCTTCTTCTTCCAGGACTATATAAGATTAGGACATGCAGCAGACCAGACTGAAGTAAATATCCCTTTATCACAGCAAGGTAAGAATGACAAAAATACTAAACCTATTATATTTTCATTCAGTCAAAATCAGCTGACTTGCATAGATTTTCAGGTAGGGGTACTTACCAGTATTCAATACGCTACCAAATGCCAATATCAAATGGGAAAAAGTAATATTTCGTTTAAGATTTGAAATATGTATAAAAATGACCTAATTGATACTGGGACATCTCCGCACAAAGACACTTAGCTATTTATAAGTGAAACCAGTGACTTGATGGATGTCTCTGGTGAAACTTACAGAGCAGACAGTGCTATATTTACCAATAACAGTTTCCTAGGATGTAAGCAGTATCGTTAAGATATTGTGAAGGTACGGTATCATTGAGGAATTATCGGTATTGTATCGTATCACAGAAATTCTCCAAGTGCAAAACCCTAATTTCAAGCCCCAAAATTTAATTAACCCACTTAATAGTTTATAACTTAAGAAGAAGGAATTTTGGTTGTTTGTTAAAACTGTTTCACCAACTGCAGTCTTATCATCATGAGACAGAACCATAGGTTTAGGAAGAAGTTTCTTTTTCAGATGAAACGTTGTAAGGGGTCTTATTAATTCTGTCTTTGATCATATTCAGCCATTACAATTAAACAAAGCCTCTCAGTATGTTATTATGATACTTCTTACGATTTCGTTTTGCTGAATGGCTAAGGTGGAATATTTCTATGAGCTGTAGATAGTTATGTTTCCGGTCTTGTTATTTCAATTGTCAAAATATATTGAGGGTGCAAATTACATAATGAATACAAGGGAAAAAATATTGTGCATAAAGTGTATATTTTTGTTTAACTTTTAATATTTTTTTTGATTTTGGTTGTTTGTCTAGATTTTAGGGAAGGTGTGTTTGAATGGGATGAATGATTTATTTCAACCGTCAAAATATGATATGTTGATGGTGCAAACTACTTAACAAATAAATGACAAAAATAGTATGTATAAAATGTATATTTTGATTGAACCTTCAAGATTTATATTGGTTGTGGGTTTTTTTTTTTTTTTCAGGGAAGACTTGTATGTGCATTATAGATACAGACAGAGCCTATCTAGCCAAAGAGGCTGGCTACACTGCCCAGATATGCTCCCTGCAACCCCCTACCTGTACACCCAAGAATGATCTCATCATAGGAACCAAACAGACACTTGCCGTATCTTGACAGCCAAGGGATAGAGGAAGAAGATAGTGGTTTTCGCTGCGTACTCCAGTTTCCTAAACCACTTGCAACGGGCTAGTCACAGCTTTGCTGCAATATGACAGAAAAAATGACAAAATTCCCAATTCAACCATTGTTAATTCTGTGTTTATTAACCCATTCATGCTTGGGGTTCCCCTCGAAACATATTGTCTGGATATATGGTTCTATTGAAAAGAAAATTGGAGTATACTATGAATTAACTTAAAACGGTAAAGGTATAAATATCAGCAGATCTACATTTCGCGAATCAATCCGTTTTACAATAATAGCGGATTGTAACATTAGCGTGTGGTCCGTTCAAGATAATCAGATCGCGCTATGAACACTATGAGTGATTGTCAAAATGGGTTTATTGCAATCATCGTACCCAGGTGAATGAATAAAGATTTCTTTGGACCACAATCTGTATGCTGTGAAACATATGCTGCACTGTTTATTAAACTCACATGACAATGAATGTCCGTCCTGATTGGTATACACAACTCTGATTCACTGTGATTACATGCACCATTCATATTTGGTTGTAAGCCGTGAAACATTTATTTATCATAGCACACATGTAGGTGTGTCTATATATGTACATATGGTTTACAGCCGTCTCGACCTCAGACAGTCCACTTTCAAGCCAGGGCGCGTTTTTTCAATCACATTCATGCCAGTGAGCCTGAACATTGACCTGGTTATAACCTTGTGATCAGAGCAATTGTAAAAATATTAAAAAGAGAACTGTTGGTCGAAAGCTAATGACAACTGTATGAGTAGGGTTGCATACCGGTACTCGGGTACCGATAGGAACCGAGACTCATTTTGAAAAGAACCGGTATTTTACCGTTTCGTTGAGAACCGGTACTAAAAGGCACCGTTTCGTTTTTTATTACCGCTTCGTTTTTCCAGATGAATCAATTTGTTACGGCCAATCGGATGCGGCAATGATGCATTGTGTGCTGATTCCCGCCGAAAGAGTTATAGACACGCTGTCTGGAATAGCATTCGGCGGGAAACACGATACAATGTAACATCCCACGCACGTTCGCAGTGCGTGGTGGCGATCATTTGCTTCGGCTAACTTTGTCAATGTCCGTCTCAATCGTTGGTTCTGTTCCCCAATTCTACTATTGATTGTTGTCGTAGAATTGAGGCATGGAACCACACTTGTAAGCAAAATGAACGTCGTAAAAAAGCTGATCAGGCCTGGGAGATCAGAGGCACCGTTTCGCTGTTAATGATACCGGTACCACTGGTACTGTTTCGCCAGTACCGGTACCTGTATCGTACCGTTTCGTGTTAACGGTATGCAACCCTATGTATGAGAACCGTAAATGAATGAAATAATATTTCTTTTCCAAGCCCTTGTATTGTACGGCCGAACCTAAGTTTATTTTGGTCACATATAACATCATTCTATTTTTTTAAACATTGAAATCTACTGCATCAAATAATTTGGAGTGGTTAAAAATCAAATACTAGAAGAGCGATTCAGGAGAAACGGTCCGGTGTGTGCGCATCCTAAGCAAATACTAGTAGGTCACTCGCAATGTCAAACAACCTGGAGTGTAATAGTCCAGGCCTCGACGCTAACTAAAAAAGTTACTGGCCCTGTAGGACCAGTGACACCTAGGATATACTGGTCCTGCAAAAAAATTACTGGTCCTACAATTTTTTTCTTTTAGGTGTCAATTATCTACAATTATGTATTAACATGACAAGAAAAAACATTGCATAACATGCAAAGACAACATTTATTTTTATTGCTATCTTCATATATTTTAAATATTAACTTTTTTATGCATGTATGAATAGCCTGTACAAGAACAATGAATATGAATGGATTTCAATATACTGTAGAAAGTGCACCATATCATTATCAGGCATTCAATGTGTTTCAAGATGTAATGAACATATCAGTACATGCATAACACATTTCAAAGGGTTGCCTGTGGTTGTCAGCCTCAGCGTCTTAACTCTGAAACCCTTCCTTAAACCACAATGATAGTTATACACATTACGGGCCACAAGGCTGTATCACAGTGTCAGGAACCAGTGTAGAAAAAGATTTGATGTTCTCGCTATCAACGTCATTTTACGACATGCCATTGACAGTTTGTGGCATGTCTTCCGAGGGCTTGGTACACATCGTCAAGATGCTCATAAGACACAGGTCCAGCACCCCTGACCAAGCACACAATGGTCAATGTGTATAATAATGTGACTTGTGATTGAATAGTATCTATTATCTCTCTTGTTGACCCACAGACAGCTACCACTAATGCCGTAATGGATGCCCATAGAAAGATCGACGCTCGCTCCCCGTGGAGTCAAATGCCGACACCTTGCCTTTCCAGCCTAAGCCTTTATCTTTATGGTCCAGACTACAAATGTTTACTGTCCCTGTAGGACCAGTAGAGGTCTGTTTCTACTGGTCCGAAGCCGTTTTATGGAATTTTTACTGGCCATTGGCCAGCGGTTGACCGTTAGTGTCGAGCCCTGTAGTCAAACAACATTTGGTTTACTGTTGCATAAAACAGACGCAAGTGACTGACTGTGGCAACACTAGATGGCAGCACCAACCTTATACACACGTGTGCGGTTTTGGAAATTTACAATAAACAACAACTCGTAATATTGACGTATGATGTATTTTACATGAATGTGCACAGGCATACCACAATAGTGCCTAGTGAGGCATTCGTTAACATGAGTATGGAGTGATGTAGGGCGTTCCATGACAGGGCAGATAATACAAATGGCGACCGATTATACTACACTTGGTCACTTCAGGCAGGAATTGTACAGAGATGACAGCACAATATTAGTTTATTTTGTGGTATGCCTCAAGGTATGGTTACACAAAAACCCGTAACTACCTTCAAAAATCTATATGATGCATAGTTAGCTCGTCAAATAAAAAGGTTTGGATGCTGTCATTTTCCCTTTATTTTGATCAATATTTTCTTTTGTTTTGCACTATCCAGAAGTTTAATGTTATAGTTTTCAGACATGTTGGGTGTCTACGTGCCCTGCACCTATGTGTTAAATGGAACCTCTGATATAATGCGTGATGACGGACATATAAGCTACATTCTATGGATGTCGGATTACACTCTTTAAGCTCCAACTGAAGCACCTTAAAGGTAGCAGTCTCTCAGCAATATTCTCTAAGTGAGGCCACCTTTCAGCCACTGCTGGAGTTGGGATGTGCGAGCGATTCACAGGAATCAGTTTGCAAGTAAAAGGGTGATGGGGAATGGAATGCCTGGTGAATCTCATTCATTGCCCTTACTATCAGACATGAGAGACATTTATCATTCTACTTTCAATAAGTTGATCCTCAGCCAACGTAGTTGAGAGGAAAGCCTAGTTTTATGGCCCTTAAGCTGAGGAGCGGATGTCAACCCGTGTGAGTCGCCGAGAAAGGGTTGACATCAGCTCCTCAGTTTTATTCACCACACGGCCCGACAGGACATGCTAAATTGCTATTATAGCACGATAAGGTACATAAAAAGATATTAAATGAAAAGTTATTGGTTTTAACTTACTCTAGCACTGTTACCAGTCTAGCGAAGTTCGAGCAGACATCTTACGGTGAGGCTTAAATTTCATTGGATGAGGGGCATGACTATTGGGGTTCAAAAGGGAGAAAAAAGGACACAACTCTGATAGACAATACATATATCAAGAAGTTCTTTTTATTTTCATATGTCTTAGGGATCTTCAATTTGTTTACACAGAATCGGCCTCAGGGAATATAGTACATGTTTATACACATGGATAATCAGTTGTTATATAATTATATCAAGACAAAAGTTGGACAAAATGAATATCATTGTTAACCATGACAATTTAGTATATGTCAGGTGTGTACATGTTTCATGAACATCAAATTATGATTGTAATGTCATATATTTATTGAAGATTTAGTCATTTATTCATATTAACAGAGGGTGATTTTATTCTGTGATGTTAACCTGAAATTCATATATGTCTTTAATTATTGTTCTGACTGTTTGCCATTATTGATACTTACTGTCAGGGTTACTTGTCCACTAAAGATAGCGCCAGCAAACATTGAACGTGCAAGATCTGTCGGGGGTATATGTGGCATTTGACGAAACCATGAGTGAAGATCTCAACGTAGGAGATGAATTTTGATTTATGTCTGAGGAAGTTGAAGGGAGGGCAAGGGCTGTGTTTGCTGGGTCTGCCTTTCCTTTGGCGTGGAACATACTCGACAGCTCCTTTCGATTATCGCTCGGTTCTTTACAATAATGGGTTAAACTCTCTTCATGCCTGTGTCCAGTGACTGAACAAATGTCAAGAGACTTACTGCATTTTCAATACTGTAACTGTTGAGGCCCTTGAACAATGATTAGTATAAACAACTGCAAGACCAGCATCTTTGATAAATTTTTCATATAAATACCTAGAGAGCATTTCCCTACTGGAACATTGTCATACCATCTGCCATGTGTGGTCTGGCTTGGTCTTTGAAAAAATACGTCCTGGTCTGGATGCAAGAGAGAAATCTATCGTTTTAAGCTTAAGACGGGACAATCAGCCTTGCCAGGTGCGGCATACATTCTTTTATCTGTATCGTCAGATTGGTGTTTAATCAATTTCTGCCAGATTTTTGTTGAATTCATGATATGCTAACTGTTCATGTTCAGTTCCTTCCCCATCCCTTAAGAAAACAAAGCTATCTTTTCATAACTCCCTCAGTCCCGAACACTTTCTGTTGAAGCCCCCCTAGGGTGTCCATATTTTTTATCAAAATAATCATGTAATCTTTCAAAGTCTTGCTCTGGCACAGCAACTTTGTGTTGGGTTTTATCAAGTCCAGATACTTTGAGTTTCTTTAGTTGACCCTAATAAACTTGGTTGGCCTGCAGGAATGCGGGGTCAGACATGATGTTGAACGTGCAGGAAAAGTCGGGCGATGATAGGTGGCATTGTAATCCTGCACGTAGATTCATCACACCACTTTTTGAGTAGAGTTCCTCCTTCTTTGTTTGTACTTCAGCATAGAAGGTGCGCAGAAGTGGTGCCAAAAATTTTCAGATGTTCAAATTCTTGCTCCATTTCTCGAGATTGCAGCCATTCTGGAAGTAATTCAAATATCAATTACATTCTTGCTTGTTTATTTGCATGAACGGTCAATTAATAACAACATGTGTAATTTGTTTAATATAAATAAACTTCAAAAAGTGCACCCTGAATGATATCTAAAGTTTGGGTTCCATTTCCCAAATACCCTTAATACGGACCCGGTTTTCAGTTCAAATGTGTGGTGTCCTCTCAGAGAGCCAGTCAAGGAAACACAGGCACAAACTTGATGGATTATTACCCTTTCTTCATGGATATCACACTATTTTCAATTGAAGTTACTACATGGAGGATACATGCTATATTTATGCAATATGGTATGGTTGTGTTCATTTGAAAAAAGGTACGTTTTTAGCCATTTAAAATCTTCAACACAATATGCTAGTTTTTGTGGTCAGAATCGTCTGGCAAAGGTCAAGGTCATTTTATTTACACCAGATGATCTTAATGCAAGAATGGTAGAACAAATTGAATAAATGCATTCATCAACAAAGAATATTGTAAGGATGTAAATCACTGCAATTTAAAACCCACACAATCATTTAACATTGCCTAGTTATTGTTTTCTTCCTTTTTATGGACAGCTTTGTCACAACATTTGTATATACCTTTGAATGAGGCTACTGCCCATCTAGTTTGCTCCTGTGTGCCCCATTGGCTAGTTCAGTACCAAGGGAAATGAATATTATTTTACTGGATTCCCAGTCATGTTGGCATTAGGGATAATGAAAAGGGAGATGCTGCTGCCAAAGCTGGTCTTTTGCGAAGAGTCACAAATGTTCCCATTCCTTATGGTGATTTTAAAAAACACATCAATGTCCTCTTAAAACGCAAATGGCAGTCTCAGTGAGATGAGGCTTTAAAGAACTACATGAGATTCATCCATAGTTGGGGTCTGGTTTATGGAAATTATATTTTGAAGTTGTTCATCGTTTTGTGATCATTTTTATCTATTTCTTTGTAATTGTTTTCAACAATAACTGAGGACCATTATTTTACACACATTTTCTGGCACTAAATGGCCTTTGTGTGCCGATGTGCCTTTAAGCAATCATAAATTCATTGAACAACAACAATAACAACTTAGCTAACAAATACAATATATCCCCCTTGTATAGTACTGGGAGACATAACAACAGTTGCAAAGAAAAATATATAAAGATAAGTCAGTGTTAGTCGATTGATGGCTGTCTCACTGCTCCTTTGGAAGGTCTTAAGATGTATAGTGCTTTGCAGGAGTTCTGGTAGCAGGGTTATACGACGTTCACGTGCAATGTACAGCCAGTGCAGTACATTTGTTTGCTTTATTGGACCTGTCCTCTCTCCCATTTAGCAAGAAGGTCCAACAGCATGGCCCACGTTCTGTTATCAAGTAACGCCATTTTAGAGTGGTGTTTATACCTATTTCTAATTTCCTTTCTCTAATGATTGTGAAAAAACAATTCAAAAACAATTTTGTTCAAAGCTTGTATATCAAATTCATTATGACTTTACCATTAGTTTAAAAAGCAGTGTTGAGCATATCGTCTTCAACAGCTTCTCTCCAGTGCCTTTTAAAAGTTTTTAATAATATTTGGGAAACTGGAGAGTTTCCACCTTCCTGGAGAGAAGCCACTATCATACCCATTGCCAAACCAGGAAAAGACTCCAAAGATCCTAATAATTACCGCCCAATAGCTTTGACCAGTTGTGTCTGTAAGACCATGGAACGAATGATAAACGATCGTCTTGTTTGGTATCTTGAATCTTCTTCACTTATCACGGAAGCCCAAAGTGGCTTCCGGAAAACGCGAAGCACAATGGATCATCTTGTGCGATTTGAGACATTTGTAAGAGAGGGATTTTTAAATGGGGAACATGTGGTGTCTATCTTTTTTGACCTTGAAAAGGCATATGACACCACTTGGAAATATGGCATTATGAAAAATTTACATGATATGGACCTCAGGGGACGTTTACCCCTTTTTATTAAAAACTTTTTATCTGAAAGGAAATTTCGAGTCAGAGTGGGGACATCCCTCTCTGACTTTTATGATCAAGAAATGGGAGTTCCCCAGGGGAGCATTTTATCTGTCACCCTTTTTATAGCCAAAATCAACAGCATCACCAGCTGTATAAGAAATGGTGTTGACAAGTCTTTATTTGTGGATGACTTCGGTGTCTTATATCGATCAAAACATATGCACGCTATAGAAAGGCAGCTCCAACTTCATCTAAATAGAATAGAAGATTGGGCTGATAATAATGGTTTTAAATTCTCCCAATCAAAGACTGTCTGTGTCCATTTTTGTCGAAGGAGGGGTCTTCATCCAGATCCCTACTTGGTGCTTTATGATAACCCCATTCCTGTAAAGAAGGAAACAAAGTTCCTTGGCATTTTACTCTATTCAAAATTGACATTTGTCCCTCATATCAGGGGCCTGAAGAAAAAGTGTATCAAGGCTTTGAATTTGTTGCGTGTTGTTTCCAGTACCGACTGGGGTGGGGATCGTATAGTTCTTTTACGACTGTATAGGGCCCTTGTTCGTTCAAAGCTAGACTATGGATGTTTTATCTATGGAGCAGCATGTAAATCTTATATCTCTTTGCTGGATCCTATTCAAAATCAAGGTTTGAGGCTTTGTCTTGGAGCCTTTAGAACCTCTCCTGCAGATAGTCTTTGTGTTGAGGCGAATGAGCTCCCTCTTCGCCTTAGAAGAGAAAAGCTTGCTCTACAATTTGCAACTAAAATAGCTGCCAACCCAAATAACCCTGTGTATGATACTATTTTTAACCCTCGGTATGTGGAACTTTTTGGTAGAAAACCAAGAGTCATTCCGACTTTTGGTATTCGTATTAAGGAATCATTGGAAGAATTGGATTTTGATCCTGACATCATCGCAAAGTTTGAATTTCCTGAAACTCCTCCATGGACATATCCAACTGCTATGGTCGACCTCACTCTTTCGTATGCCAAGAAGGATCAACTCAGTACATAAGTTTGCACAATGAGGTGAAGGATGTCTTTCGAGACTATGATATAGGGATTAAGTTAGTGGTGGAGAGCCGGGTGGTGAATTAAGCTGAGGACCTGCTGACAACCCGTCGGAGGCGCTTGCGCCGAGGACGGGTTGTCAGCAGGTCCGAAGCTTAAGTTGCCACACGGCTCTCCACCACTAACATAATCACTATTATAGCATGATGAAATAAGAAACAATTAACTTGAAACCCAAAATTTACATGAATTTGGCACTTTCACGAACTGCTCTGATACTCGCTTTGACAGCAATCACGGGGTCACTGAGTGCAGGCTGGAATCAATATCCCGTGTTGTACAGAATTTTATCAGGCCATCCCTGTATTTGGGTATTTTATTTAACTAAATACACTTTTTTCAATCACTTCAACTTAATTGCATCACTAAAATCACTGTCTAATTCTTTAAAAATGGTTTTAAAAATCTGAGGTGGAGCGCAAAATTCCAAAATCCCAACCCGGGGCCTAGGTCCGGGTTGGCAACCCGGATCAGTCTGCAGCATTGTGGCCAATAATGACCAGCTTTTTATATGCCAGAATGCTATAATTTCATCTACACTGATGGCTCTGTTGCAGATGACAAGGCTGCAGCAGCAGCAGTCATTAATAATTATTCTTCCATTGAACGTCTTCCAGATAAGTCCTCTATATTTTCTGCCGAGTTGCATGCTCTCTATCTAGCTCTTGATAGGGTGGAGACGGCAGATGATGATGAAAGGAATTTTATTATTTTCTCTGATTCAAAGTCTGCTCTTCAAGCCATTTCGGGCCAAGACTGGACACATATCCTCTTGTCCTCTACATACTGGAACGCCTCACTTGGCTGGTGCAGTACCAAGAGAAAAGAATTTTATTTTACTGGATTCCCAGTCATGTTGGCATTAGGGGTGATGAAAAGGCAGATGCTGCTGCCAAGGCTGGTCTTTCAAGAAGAGTCACAGATGTTCCAATTCCTTATGGTGATTTTAAAAAACACATCAATGTCCTTTTAAAACGCAAATGGCAGTCTCAGTGGGATGAGGCTGTAAACAACAAACTACATGCAATTCATCCACAGCTGGGTCTTAGGCCTGGAGGTTCTCGAATCATTAGGCGTGAGGAGAGTGTTTTAACAAGAATCCGAATTGGTCACACTTATTTGACTCACTGCTTCCTTTTAAAAGGGGAAGATCCTCCACAATGTACAGCGTGTGATTGTCAATTGACTGTCAAGCATATTTTATTTGAGTGTGTTGATTTTATTGAATCCCCAGACAGCATTTTATCTTATTTACATGAGATTGGTCTGTTTTACCGATTGTAAAACCTTTTAAGAATTTGTAGTTTCTTTTGAAACAACCTGTTATGCGGAAATTATATTTTGAAGTTGTTCATTGTTTTGTGATCATTTTTATTCATTTATTGCTTTGTTATTGTTTTCAACAATAACAAAGGACCATTGTTTTACACAATTTTTATGGCACTAAATGGCCTTTGTGCGCCGATGTGCCTTTAAGAAATCATTCATTCATTCATATCGTCTTCAACAATGCAATGCTGATTGTCACAATATAGAACTAATGGACACAATCGATGTGTAGACATTTAACCAAGATGCAATTGATTTCATCCTTTGATGAATATTAGACAGGACAAAAACAACAAAATATCTATCCTTGTAGTTAATACAATATGGCCTCTGCCATGTCTATTTGAAAACACACAAGTCTTTCCTCCAATTCATGCAGCTGGGTAACAAATGTGCAGAGCATTATGTGAAAGTTGCCAATTTAAAATGCATTTAGATTTAGTGCCGCCACCACTGTACGACAGGCAGTCATCACCACTAGAAAACATCTCATAAAATCTTTTCAAAAGGTATTATTTTCAATGTTCAATGTGTAGTCCTCAAAATGGAAGCCAGGGCATCCTTCCATTCCATCAGCATTTTCTGCCTTATTTGCGGTATTTCATGGTCGCTGCTCAACTCAGACACATCAAAAAAGAAATTACAAAATAAACCAACCATGTCTGTGAGTGATAGGGAGCGGCTCAGCTGGTGGATTTGGTTGTGCTGGTGGCCCATGTACAAACACTTCTGAATGGTCAAGCCAGCATTATAGCCGCACAGGCCATGAGGATATCTTCTGTACAAAGGTGCTGTCCTGTGCCATTATGTTCTGAAGGGCTATTCTAGTCTGGTTTCCACCTATAGCATTGTATGTGTATGCACCTGGCTCCTTCAGCCTGTACGTCCTTGTCCATATCCTTGGGGTCATAGTCTGTGATATTTGCCACCATCATTGTAAAATCTGAATCAGTGTTTGCCAATATGGTCGCCTTTATCATCTGAACATGAGCCTCCGTGAGAGGCCTGAATAATGCCTCAGATGATGGTGCCACCATGTCAGACAAAAGCACTCTGACATATTCGCCTGAAATGAATTAAATTCCTGTTAGAGCTAGGTGTACTTCACCCCTTACGGTGGCTATGTTGTGCAGGACAGATCTGCACACCGTCATCCTCGCAGCACGATAGGGCATCACTCTTGAAGACTTCCGACATTGAAATCATGCCTGGAGGATGCAGAATGTCTGCTCTATCCTGGCCCTTGTTCAGTAGAGGGAGTTATTGAATTGGACCCGATGGGGGTTTGCCAGCTCATGATAAGGTACCATCAAAATCCTTTTGGAAGCGTAATCCCCATCCCCAATCAATAAGCCATCCAGTGTACCTAAAACGGTACTTTGCTTTGAATATAATGCAATAATTTTATGATGCATGGATAAATACCACTACTGCATTAAGCCATTAACTTAGAAATCTAGTTTTGGAGACAATAAATATGAACAGTGCATAATTTTTTAGCTGAGCAATTGCCCTTCTTAACCCCACCATTGCAACATATTTGAAAGGTAGGGTGGTGCAAGATGGTTGCAATTAATATTTCAATTACTTTATTCTATAATTTAATACACTCCCCATACAACCAGCATTAGACATTATTTGAATTTTGGCCAGAGTTATTCTCACCTTCCTCAAAATCCCTGTAAATTTGCGTTTCCCGAATGATGCGCGAGTCGTGGACACTAACTGGGCAGAAAGAGATAAGATAAAATAAGAAGTACATCTGTAAATGATTAAATAAGCAACTAAGTGGAATGTGTAAACATTAGTGCCTACAGAACCATTGCTCTAGGGTAAGCCAGCTCTACCCTTTCACTGCAATCAAATAAGAAGTATACCTGATAAAAAGAACCAAGGAATGAATGTAGGCTTACATTTAAAAATTCATCACTTTTTTTTTTTTGGTTTGTTTTAATGATGTTCCTTAGGCGGTCATAGACCCTTTTGGTCAGCTGGGCTGTCGCCTACCCGAAAAGGGCCCTCATGCTGTCGGTCCTGAAGCCGACCAGCACGTTCCGCATGATGACCGCCTCTCTCTCTATGCATGCGTGGTACACCCTACGTATAACCTCCTCCTCCTCGGTGAACTTGGATCTGGGTTTGGGTTTGGAGGGCATCTAAGAATGAAATAAGATATGGTATGAGAATGCTGTGCAACCTGTAATGAACCTGGAACATAAAAAAACATAGAAAGTACTTGTACCTGTTCTGATAACGTTGGCCTTTGCTCAGGCAGGGGTGGCAAGGCAGCCAGGTCATGCATGACCGCTGAGAGGTCAACCTCTTCCTTCTGTGATGGGGCCACTCCCTTCTCTTCCGATGAGAGCTTCACAGCATTTTGAAGATTCAAGACAAAATGCATTAATTTTCCTTAAAGTATAAAGGACCCTGCAAGAAAATTTAAGATCATTTCCATCATTTTGGGGATGTCCTGAAAATGAAGACAAAATGCAATAATTTTCCTTAAAGTATAAAGGACCCTGCAAGAAAATTTTAAAACATTTCCATCATTTTGGGGATGTCCTGAGAATGAAGACAAACTAAATATGTAAGTGTTGTACCTTAACTAGCATGTCATGGAGTGTGGTGGCCACCTCGAAGGAAGTGCCTGCCCTATCATCTATCAAGTAGTAGCGCTCCTGTGTTTTCTTGGAGTGATTTAAGTGTATACGGAGGGGATCCAGAAGCTCGCGGTTGGTGGCATAGGCCTGTTAAAAATAAAGTAAATCATTAGATATGCATAGTATTATGATGATAGGCCTGTTAGAAATAAAGTAAATCATTAGATATGCATAGTATTAGGATGATAACCACTCATATCACTTATAGGAAATTGTTCTCACCAGAGTGGTAAGGGCCTTCCGCACTTGTGTGGGCGACAATGTTGTTGAGATATTGCCCAACTTCCATGCTGCAGCCACCGCCTTGGCTACGGTCGACGACGTCATCTGACCGCCAAGCCCTGACGGAAAGATGAACATGGATGTGGTCAGGAGAGGCCTGACCTGGTCAAGGTACCAGAGGAATATCTGTGACAGATCTCCCACGAGGCAAACCTCCTGGGGACCTGCCGCTGCCCGCTTGTGGTCGGTGACCTACAAAGGAAAAAGTGTTTAGTATTTCATGTCTCAGAATTGTTTCATGTTTAAGAAGTACACTGCAAAAGCATTCACTTACAGCTATGGACATATGATCGCCGTTGGTCCGGCGCCGCTCCACCTCCTGGAGGGTCATGTTCCTCAGAGCACCTGACCTGGTTCCATTGATAATACAAATCCGGAGCATGATGTAGTTTCGCACGAGGATTGCCTCGCCCTTCTGGAGGACTCCTTCAAGTCTGAACTGAGTGATCCTCTGGTGGAGGTCACACTCGAAGAACGTGGCAATCGTTTCCTCATCAAAGATGTGATCTGAAATAAATGGAACTTCAATCATTACTAGGAAAAAGCCTACTGCACCTAAAATACAAAGAAAATAGTATAGTACATTCCCTACCATCTGAAAAGGAAAATTCTGAAAAGGAGAATTAGTTATTCAGATAAACACACCTCTGTCCCGGACATGGACGGCCCACTCCTGAACAAGAGACTCCTGCCGGAATCGGATGCAGATCCCGGAGATCTCCTCCTCCAACCTCATGGCTGCACAAATGGGGATAATGTACCTGACCTTAAAACAGCGAACAAAGTGCTGGAGGGCATGACAATAAGCCTTGATCGTCGACGCCTTTCGGAGGCCCTCCTCCTGCAGATGACGGATGACTACGTCCATGTTGATGGTGCTGATATCTGTGAATGGCAGAAGGGCTGTTCCCACCATTCGAACGTACTTCGTTGCCTTCTCATCCCCGCGCTGGGTAGCCTCGTACTTAGCGAAGACTTTCATGGCTGTAATGGAAAAATGTTGTTAAGAATTGTGCATTTTGAATGACAAGTCACCCTGCAAAAAAGTTCAGATTATTTTGTGTACCTTCTTTGATTGTCATAGGGGTGCGGGCTGTCTCAGTAGTGCCATCTCTTTGGGGATTGGCTTACCCAGATGTGGAGGGTTTGGTTGTCCTGAGTGTTTGATCCTGAAAATTGAAAAGAAGTAATTTGCATGCATTGCCAATTCCACAACTACAATACATATATCTTTACAATTTCCTGCAACTATAAACATTAGAATAATCATTAAAAGGTGCTGCTTATAGTTACCTCAGGGGTGCGGGCTGTCTTCCTAGTGCCATCTCTTTGAGGATCGGCATTCCCAGATGTGGATGGTGTGGTGGCTGGACCTCTACGGGCAGGTAGCCTCCGCTCTTGGCGAGCTATTTCCATGATTTTCTAAGGAGAAGGTAAGGAAAATGATTAGTTCTTCATGTGAATATATATCATTGAACATAGGCACCACTTGGAACAAGGAATTGACAGTTCATGTTATAAGCAAGAAACAACCTCATAAACATGCCAATGTTGGGCCGACGATGGGCCAATGTTGGGCCAACCATCTGCCAACCATTGGTGCGATGTTGGTCCAACGTACCAATGTCCACCTGCCCCAACATCGGGCCAATGTTGGGGACATAATGCCAACATCATTCCAACATTGGGCCAATGTTGGTCAACGGTTGGCATGCCAACCATATTTTTGGCAACTGGATAATCACAGAAATGCTATTTTTAGAATTTGCCAGCGTTGGCCCGATGTTGGGGCAGGCGGACATTAGTACGTTGGCCCAACGTCGCACCAATGGTTGGATTACCATCGGCATGTTTACTGGGAATAAATCTTTGCGACTTATACTCACTTTAGAGTACCTGGACCCGCCATGTGTAGAAGATAAGGCCTGTGCTTCCCTGCGCGAGAGGTGGTGTGCCTTTTGGAGGTGCTTCGTTGGGTGGAGGATCATGGCTCCACACCCGCTAAGAGGGCACTCCCACTTGCGGAGACCCCCTGCTCGGAACCTATTCTCGCTGGTCTCCCTCCTAATGGCCATTGCGCTTTTCTCGTGCACCTGCCTCAGGTGCCTGGAGAGGTTAACCACCTCTGCACCACAGGTGGCGCAGGTAAAGGGTTAGGGGTTGGGTTAGGGTTTAGGGTTGGGTTAGGGTTAGGGTATTCTTTGCGGGGCCCTTTACGTACACACTCACGGCCCCTTTTGTACATTCGGCCCTTACCTTAACATTAGTGGCCCTAAAGGTACGTTCGGCCCTTTTGGTACATGGCGCCCTTTTAGTACCATATATCAATTTTTGTCAAATTTTTAATGACCTTCAATGACTTCATTTTTTCTCAAAGATAAGTGCGGGGTAAGGGCCAATATTTATTACACAATATCATTGGCCTAAAATCTTTTATATAGCACCAAGGTCCTGTGTATCTGATGCACTAAAACACATTCTGTGGTGATTTTCAGGTCAAATGCCCCTTTTTTACTGCTTTTACGCGTGTATTAGTTAGTGAGTTTGACATGCTGAGTCCAAATCTGTCATCATTGACCTTCACAAGGGCACGTTTTTTGAGGTACGGGGTCATATGTCTCCAATTATGGTAAAAACATGAAAATCATTTGCTTTTTGGGCAGAATTTTTTTTATCTTAGCTTATAATTACATTCTGTTTGTGGTAACTTGTTCAGAATAGAGAGACGTAACAGGAAACACCTTCATTTGTGAAATCAGAAACAGAATGGCTGACTTATGGCCTGAAAACTGTCAAAATTGACCTCAATCGTGGATATACATGATAATCATTTGCTTTTTTGGCAGAATATTTTTGTTTCAACTTATAATTACATTCTGTTTATGCTAGCTTGCTCAGAATATAATGACGTAACAGGAAACACCATTTTTAATATTTGAGCTCTGGAAATTAATGTCAAAAGGTCATTTAAAGCTGAAACATGCCATTTTTTGACTAATGACTTTATATTTTGAAAACCATACATTTTTCGCAATAATAATATATTAGAAAGTTGTTGAAAATAATATTTCCTTCAATTTGGTACCAAGATATTGAAAATCAAAAACAAAATGGCTGACTTATGGCCTGAAAACCTTCAAAATATCGCATTTTTTTACTTTTGACTTTATAATTCAAAAACCATCGATCTTTCTTAATAGAAATATATTTGAAAGTTGTTACGAATAATATTCCCTTTAATTTGGTACCAAGATATTGAAAATCAAAAACAAAATGGTCGACTTAAGGCCTGAAAACTGTTAGAAAGTTGTCCATTTCCCTTCAAATCCAACTTCTAAGTTTCTTGAAATTTTCCTGAAGCCCCCCACTGATATAGGCCCTATTAAGTTATGAATAACTCTTCCTTAGGACATGTTCTAAAGGAATTTGGGTCCATTTAAGGCATAACTACTCTCATTCTCTAGTTATGAGGGGTCAAATAAGCCTAATTCTAGGTATTTCAGTCGCAACATCAATAAGTCCTTGGCCTTGACAGGTCAACTTTTACCCTTCATAACTTAATCCATAGGCGCTCTATTAAGCCCAAACTTCATATAACTTTTCATTAGACCCTTCTAAAAAGTTATCTACCTTAGGTGGGGGGTTCCTGTGGCATTTGAGCCTCTTAGTGGGCCTTGAAGTACCCCTATTCGAACCTTGAGCCCGCGGTGGCTGTATTTCTTACCCCTTGGATGTCCAAACTTCTAAAATTTTTCCTGAGGCCCCCTCTGATATAGGCCCTATTAAGTTATGAATAACTCTTCCTTAGGACATGTTCCAAAGGAATTTGGGTCCATTTAAGGTATAACTACTCTCATTCTCTAGTTATGAGGGGTCAAAGTAAGCTTAATTCTAGGTATTTCAGTCGCGACATCAATAAGTCCTTGGCCTTGACAGGTCAATTTTACCCTTCATAACTTAATCCATAGGCCGTCTATTAAGCCCAAACTTCATATAACTCTTCATTAGACCCTTCTTAAGAGTTATCTACCTTATGTGGGGGGTTCCTGTGGCATTTGAGCCTCTTAGTGTGCCTTGAAGTACCCCTACCCTGAGGCCCCCTACCGATATAGGCCCTATTACCGTAATTTCGCGTGTATAAGACGCACCCATATATAAGACGCACCCCTTTTTCAGGCCTTTAAAATGATGTATAGACCTTAGCTTTGTGTATAGTGCGCACCCCCTTTTCGGATATATTGTTCAAAATTAACTACTCTTGATTAGAGCTAGAAAGCCAGTAAAACGCACTTCATTATGAGTGAAATGTGACATCAATGCGACATCAGTGCTGATCACTCTGTCTGTGCGTGATACCCATTGTCCTAGGGGTGATATTGATTGTAATCAATGCATTCCGACGGGGAGTGGTTCGGTAATAACAATTCGTAAATGCCGTGGCAAACATCGGTGGGCTCAGTCCTGGCAGCATTATAATTGTAATTAGGCGATCCCCGAGTGGCCTAAGGACTCGATGTAAAACACCCTAGATCCCTAGCTTCGTGTATAAAACGCACCCCCACTTTGAGTGTGAAAGTTTGTGTAAAAAAGTGCGTCTTATACACGCGAAATTACGGTAAGTCATGAATAACTCTTCCTTAGGACATGTTCTTTGTGAGGATTTTGGGTCCATTTAAGGCATAACTACACTCATTCTCTAGTCATGAGGGGTCAAAGTAAGCCTAATTCTTGGTATTTCAGTCGCGACATCAATAAGTCCTTGGCCTTGACAGGGTTTGGGTTAGCTTGACAACTTTGCCCCTGCATAACTTTACCCCCGCGATGCCTAGGCTTAAGCCAAAACTTCAAAGAACTTCAGAACCTAGGGTTAAGATAAGATAAGACAATAAAATATGACAAGATAAAAAGATAACATTGTACATGTGTATGTATATATATATATATATATATATATATATATATATATATATATATATATATATATATATATATATATATATATATATATATATATATATCAATAAATGGTATGTGCTTTTATACAGTGCTCATCTGTGTTATGTGATTTTATACAGTGCTCATCTGTTATGTGGCATCAGCGATAGATGTCTCATTTTGACATCTATCCCCAGGACACGGGACGAGGACCCTGCCACATGTGTGCCCCGCACCATACCATACCAACAATAAGATAATGATAAATCATAAACCTAAGATAAGTTCTCATGCAGTACACAATAAAATAAAAGGGCATGCTGGAACACAGGGTGACCCAAACTAAAAGCAACCCAAACATGTGTCCAAATAGGTGTAAATAACTTTTTGATACTGAAACTAATCCTTACATTTTTCAGATTTAGATAGGTGCATGGTTGCCATTCAGATCAGAATCAAGAGTTTTTCATGACACATTGCACTCTTCAACCAATAGTAATGTTGAACAAAACTATTGGCTCAAAAGTGCAAGGCATCCTGGAAAACTTTAATGTGATTGGCAGCTATTCACTTTCAATTAAAAAAAAATCAATATCAAAGAAGTTATTAACACTTGTTTGGGATGCAGAATTTCTTGGTTTGGATCACCCTGTACATATATAAACTTAAAACTATGTGCTGAACTATAAAATTATATACAACTTCATACTGATTTTGTGATATAAAACGAACACAGGGGCCCAATTTCACTAAGCAGGTTTAAACCTGGTACTACGGAGACCCGAGCTCAAGTAGGGTACTAAGTAGGGTATTAAGTAGGGTACTAACTTTAGTCCGGTTTCGCTAAGGAGGTTTAGACCACTGGTCTAAGTCTGGCCACAAGTACGGTACTAAGTAGGGTACTAACTTTTCCGATTTCGCTAAGGTGGTTTAAGTTGGAGCACGGGTCTAAGTGTAGTAACAAATATGGTCACAACTAGACTAGGGTAGGGGGTGGTTTAGTTAAGCAGTTTTTATCTTAAAAGGATATGATTGGTTAAGTGAATGGTTTTTAAGTCAGAAAAAGATTATGTTACAGAGAAGATATATGTTTTAAATGATATTGAGCTGTTTGAATGGCTGTAGGGAAAAAATAGATTATTGAATATTTCTGACAATTCTGTATATAGCAGTAGTTCATGTCTTTGTGGCCACACTTAGACCAGGAAGGGTTTAATTCATTTTAAGTACAGATTGATGCTATTTTATTAATGAATAGATATCAATTAAATGTGGGTGAAATGGCAGAATCACTAGATATGAAATTTTCAATTCACTATTAATCTTTATTTCAAAAGAATTATTTATTTGGTAGGAGACTGGTAATAGGTTGTCTTTTTACATATATGAAAATATTATCATTTTATGTGATTATGGTATATTTTGCGACAAGTATTTTGCAGTCTTTATCCATTATTTTATTAGCTCTATGGCAAATTGCAGCAATTTTCAAGATGCATGGGGTAATTATAAGGACTACGTAAGGCTGAAAGGTTGTAAAAAGGTAGATTGAGGGAATCACTTGCCTGTTAACTTATAACCCAAATTACATAAATGTAAATGAGTATATAAATGAATATATTTTGATAACAAACCATCCATTTCAAAGCAGTATTTTGTCATTTATCTGTTCATATAATTAAACTAAGAAGTTAATAATATTTCAAACTTCTCAGATTACCCTTGATATTTTACTATCTGGAAAACGTTTGTTTTCTATAATATATACTTTCATCTAATAGTTTCTAGTTTATCAGATCAAAATATGAAATATCCTATAATATATCCTGATGAATTACCTTTAAGATTTTCTTCCATTTGGTATCTAACTTCTCATATTAAGATGCATCAAATTATACACAACTTTGGTTTTCTCTTTAACTTTATCAAAACAGAAAGAAAAAATCAATTTTCAAGTATGCTTGCTTTCATCAGTAATAATTGCCAATATCCCAGTAAACATGCCGATGGTAATCCAACCATTGGTGCGACGTTGGGCCAACGTACTAATGTCCGCCTGCCCCAACATCGGGCCAACGCTGGCAAATTCTAAAAATAGCATTTCTGTGATTATCCAGTTGCCAAAAATATGGTTGGCATGCCAACCGTTGACCAACATTGGCCCAATGTTGGAATGATGTTGGCATTATGTCCCCAACATTGGCCCGATGTTGGGGCAGGTGGACATTGGTACGTTGGCCCAACGTCGCACCAATGGTTGGCCCAACATTGGCCCATCGTCGGCCCAACATTGGCATGTTTATGGGGATATAAGTTTATCTAATAGAAATTCTATAATTTAGAATCATATAATTTCTAGGTTGGATGAAGCAAAGTTCACTTGTGCTTGCTTTAGTCTTTTGTTTCAAAGTCAGACAAAGGCTGTCTGTTACAAAAATAGCCAAGTGCGGTGAACCGCAGAAGTTGGACTGGTCTAACTGCACTTAGGCCCGTACTCCTAAAACCATACCCGTTACTTCTTAGCGAAACCGGATTCTGAAAGACCACTGGTCTACGTAGGACGGGGTTAAGTGTGGTAACTTCAAGACCAGTCCTCAGCACTTAACCCCGGTCTACGTAGACCCGCTTAGTGAAATTGGGCCAGGGTGACCCAAACCAAAAGCAACCCAGACATGTGTCCAAATAGGTGTTAATAACTTTTTGATACTGAAACTAATCCTTTCATTTTTCAGATTTAGATAGGTGCATGGTTGCTATTCAGATCAGCATCAAGAGTTTTTCATGATACATTGCACTCTTCAACCAATAGTAATGTTGAACAAAACTATTGGCTCAAAAGTGCAAGGCATCCTGGAAAACTTTAATGTGATTGGCAGCTATACACTTTCTAATTCTGGAAAAACCAATATCAAAGAAGTTATTAACACTTGTTTGGGTTGCAGAATTTCTTGGTTTGGATCACCCTGTACATATATGAACTTAAAACTATGTGCTGAACTATTGAATTATATACAACTTAATACTTTATCTAATTATACTATATCATGCACTTAAATAGTATGGATAATTATATTGTAAAATTCTTTTATTATATAAAGCATGCATTCAAAAGAGTTTAAACTGTACATGCAAAGAAAGAACTAAGGCAAATCATAAACGGGTATGGTGGGAAGAAAGAGATAAGATAAAATAAGAAGTATATCAGTAAATGATTGAATGAGGAACTAAGTGGAATGTGTAAACATAAGTGCCTACCTGGCGTAATCAGAACCATTGCTCTAGGGTAAGCCAGCTCTACCCTTTCACTGCAATCAAATAAGAAGTATACCTGATAAAAAGAACCAAGGAATGAATGTTGGCTTACATATTTTTTTTCATCATTTTTTTTTTTTGGTTTGTTTTAATGATGATCTTTAGGCGGTCATAGACCCTTTTGGTCCGCTGGGCTGTCGCCTCCCCGAAAAGGGCCTTCATGCTGTTGGTCCTGAAGCCGGCCAGCACATTCCGCATGATGACCGCCTCTCTCTCTATGCATGCTTGGTACACCATACATATAACTTCCTCCTCCTCCTCGGTGAATTTGGATCTGCGTTTGGGTTGGGAGGGCATCTAAGAATGAAATAAGATATGGTATGAGAATGCTGTGCAACCTTTAATAAAGCTGGAACATAAGAAAACATAGAAAATACTTGTACCTGTTCTAGTAACGTTGGCCTTTGCTCAGGCAAGGGTGGCAGGGCAGCCAGGTCTTGCATGACCGCTGAGAGGTCGACCTCTTCCTTCTGTGTTGGGGCCACTCCCTTCTCTTCCGATGATAGCTCCACAGCATTCTGAAGATTATAGA
>OZ012690.1:44161020-44182698 GCA_963942565.1 Maea johnstoni
TATATATATATATATATATATATATATATATATATATATATATATATATATATATAATATATATATATATATGTATGTCTATATACCTAATATATGTTAACTTATGCCTTACATATATTTACATTTATGGGGTGTTTCGTCCAGTATAGACGCCGTTTGATGGCGAATGGCGTCACGAGGGCGAACTTCCGGCCCCTTGTAATTTCGTAACGCCCTTTTTCGTCGGGTGTAGTGTCCCGCCTTCTATTGATATAAAGAGGTGAATAAGTCGAAGAATAGGTAATAGGTCACGTGACTAAAGAGGAGCGGCCACGCCAAGAGGAGTTCGTATCTTTAACCCTTTAGCTACTATTGGCTAATTTGACCAACACTAAATGATGCGAAAATCTTGAAGAAATGACGTGAAACCCTGGCACATAGGTGCTCATCCGAGAGTACTCAGTGCGAGAGCTATCCAATGAATGCCAACATGACAGTTAAGATGGTTCTCGAAAAGCTATTCAACCTTTTGCGTTGGTTGAAAGTAGCCTCATCATTAGAAGGGTTAATACATATATACGTGATACACTCATCATGTTTGCCATTAAATATGTTAAACTCTTTAACTAACTGTGCCCTTCATTGATCAGACCCCGATAGCTGACTCTTTGATATTACCTTGCTGGTAGACCTAATAAAGCGTGTTGCAAATGACTCTTTGAGGGGTCCGGTTTTAACTTACAGGTAGTCTATACAGTTATGTCTATGGGAAGGGGGATTTTGGCGAGGTGTAAGACTGGAGTTGTTGGTGCCAAAAGACGTAACTCCAGGGATACAAAATGTAACTCAAGTGTATTGAAGGGCCCAAACAAAAATAATATTCCCTCATAGACATTAATTCTATGTGATGTGTTTATGGATATATCGCAGGAGATAGTAAATTATCTATTGCGACCTGCACGCATCATACTTTACGATGGGCAGCATGTATGTATAACAATAGTGTGTATTCTTAGTTGAATATACACACACACACATACTGTACAAACATACGTATATATACATATATATATATATATATATAATATATATATATAATATATATATATATATATATATATATATATATATATATATATATATATATATATATATAGCAGTATTCTGGCTTCTTTCAACCTGGACTGTGACTTTCAAATACTGTAACTTTTACATCATTTAAAGCTAGATTTTAAACACTTTTATCAAAATGAATATAGATTGAGAAGACTGACAAATGATAACTGTAATGTGCCAAAGTGAATTTGGAATTTTAGTTTGAGAAGGGACTGGTGAGATAAAATGATATGACATGATGATTTTTTAAAGATAAAGAATGTATTCAATGTATTTTAATGATATGAACTGTGACGTTTTTTAAATTGATTGAAATTAATAAATTTACAGAATTTAAATCTACACTGTTACATTTGTAACAAATGCCAAAAAAGAACTGATGAACTGGTAAGATAAAATGATACTAGTATGACATGATTTTTCAAAGATAAAGAATGTATTCAATGTATTTTAATGATATGAACTGTGACAATTTTTTAACTGATTCAAATTAATAAGGTTTTACAGAATTTAAATCTACACTGTTAATAGTGATTTGTCTAAGACTGCCCATTCGACAGACCGTTGCCATCTCCAACTGTCAACTGCATGATGAAGTTTTGAAATTTCTAATAGATCGAGTCAATGCCTGAGAATGATGTCAACAAAGAAAGCTTTGTAGTTGATTGTTTGCAGAGGGCGACGGTCTACTATCATCCCCCCCCCCCCCCTTCAACTGTCCCGGTCAAGAAAACAAAAGTATACGGGCGCCCCTTTTGAGAGAATGCTCAATCGAACTTCTGCTGAGTAAGCATTCTCTGCCCAAATTAGTTCGTCTTTTTTGCGACAGATGGCGCTGTCAGCGGCGGTGGCTACGGTAAAGAGACGCTAATATAAAGATACGCTATGATGCAAAACTCCCCAATTCGCTATACTTGGGACACGCGTGAATTTCGTGTTCTACAGTATATATATAAATATATATATATATATATATATATTATATATATATATATATATATATATATATATATATATATATATATATGTATATATATATTATATATATATATATATATATATATATATAATATATATATATATATGTTTATGAATTAACACAAGCACATACTGTACACACACATAGACATATACATCTCTCTCTCTCTCTCTCTCTCTCTCTCTCTCTCTCTCTCTCTCTCTCTCTCTCTCTCTATGTATATATATATATATATTATATATATATATATATATATATATATATATATATAGAGAGAGAGAGAGAGAGAGAGAGAGAGAGAGAGAGAGAGAGAGAGAGAGAGAGAGAGAGAGATTGTGTTTTAAAACAAGGCAAACTTAGCTGCTATTTCAAAGTAATCGTCATATTTATTTTGGAAATATCTATAATCAATATAGAGTGTGCGTAACATACGCTTAACAGGAGCGGATCCGGGTGTCTTGTGCCGCTCAAGGCCCCCAGAAGCCCAAGTGTTATTCATGCCCTGAGATGCATTATCAGCCATTCCTGGCACTTAAACTTATGAATTTTATGGACTTACTTTTCAAGAAATTTCATTTTATTTCTACTATTTCTTAGCCATATACTCATTACTCACTACTGATTTTTGCAATGGATTTCATATACTAATTTATGGGTAAAATATTTCTTTATTTCTGAAAATGTAATGATTGCTTACATAGTACACTTCACATTTACTATCCCCACAGGGAGGGGGTAGTGAATAGACTGAATACCTCCAAATTCTCCTTAAAATATATCCCATTTACATGTTTTTGACGTGCCCAATCGGCCAGTGGACAAACTAGTTAAATTAGATCTTATCAGTGTCCAAATCAACACAATAAAAGTTTATTTTCAAATTCATTTTTCAATTTTTGAATGCCCACATGGCTAGAAAATATGGTTCACAAAATGTGCACTATGCGAAATTGGGGCAGAAGGTGAGAACAATATCCCTGCCCCCCTCCCGGGGATTCAATTAACTGGTGCATTTACCTGTTTAATCCTTAATACACTCCATTCAAAACTGACAAAAGAGCGGCTACCAGTATATGTTGACCAGTATAATCTACCTTTAATGTTACAATACTACCTACTAGTATTGTATGATTTCCCAAGAAATCTTCTGCTTGAATAATTATACTTCTATACCAGGTTTTCAATGTCATCTTCCACTTTAAAGTGAAGAGATGACTTCAACGATGGTTGCTTACCAGTGCTAATAGCGGCGAGTGTAATCACGCTGCCGTGAATGATAACTAGTTATCTCCACACATATCTCTATCTCTCCATGCCAATATCTGCCGTCCTTGTCAATATTCCCCATGGAGACTTTCGGCTGAGTCGACCGTCTTCGTCTTCCTAAATCCACCGTCCCAGGGGGGGGGGGGGGGGGGGGGGTTAAGGAAATATATCCGGGGCATGATGCCCTTTAACTGCCTGTCTAAGTGGTGGTGTGAACAGGCAGGAATCAGCTCGCGGATTTGACCGGTGCCAAACATCCAGTTTCTGAACTGAGCGGTGACTTGTCACCGGAACAATCCACGTGGATCCGCCGGTGCTTCATATACATAATCATAACTTGTTATCAAGCATTGTGCCAAATCCCACAGGATATTTATATCCGGCCTCACAGAGATTGGCTCAGTAAGGGGGAGGCTCAAAATATATCTAGCAGATATATACTGAGCGATTAACCACTTGACATCTAAAACGTACACATGGCCTGGCACGTACGGAAATATCTCGGGGACGAAACAATACGTTGTGGAAGAGAGGGTATGGAATCTGATGACCATTGTTTGATTGAGTTATCATCCTACAACTTAATTTTTAGAATTACTCTATTAAATGAAGTATGTGATCAATGTTGTAAGATCACGTGTGCAGTTAGACTAGGTTCCTAGTGCCTAAAAAGTTGAGGTCCCCTCCTGTGCTGACCAAGCAGTGTGGTGTAGTACAAGGTATGGTAGATAGATGGCAGCATGCACGTGATCCTCTGATCGCTAGAGGTCCGTCTTATTCAAACTGAATCCTGGTGTGATAAGTGTTAACTAAATTTACCACTATGGCCACCTAGAATATTTGGTGCTGGGTAACAGAAAAAACATAACAGAAAAATACATATGACAGCCTAGAAATCTAGGCTAGTGTGCAGTGTGCGCTTTGGTCGCAATGTATTATCATTATGACAGTTGCACGAGAATCTGGGAAGTGAAACCTTATCAGCCACGCTCTTGTGTGACGTAATTAGCATCTCTGCACGGGATAGGTCGGTTTTAACTCAATTGGGTATGGTAAAATACAAGAAATACATGTAAACATATAGAGTCCTCAGAACACACCATTCGACCAGGCAGTTCATATCTCAGCTGCAGAAGCCAGCAAGAACAGGCTTCATTTACATGTCTGTTATTTCATTTACATGTAAGTTTCTTGTTCGCATATTAAACTATACATTTGTTACGTGTAGCAGACATGGACGATCAGGGTAACGTCTCTAGTGGAAAGTCAGTAGTTCAGTTGAAATATCACTAGTGAAACCTCTACCCTGATTTCTCTAACGCTGGCAATACTACCACCACCACCAACTCCACCACCACCATCACCACTACTACTACTACTACTACTACTACTACTACTACTACTACTACTACAACAACAGGAAATTAGAAAGATGAGCTCGAGAGATATAGAGATGTTTACATATGTTTAAGCCCATGTTTTTCCTCATAATCAGATCAGTTGTGAATGTCTAGACAATTACTGAGCAGAGTGAAGGACAATTGGTCTGCACACGAGTAGGATATGTTTCAGCCCTTTCCCCCTTATATAATATCACCAAAACATGGCCGCTTCAAACATTCATTATGCTATTACAGGATTTGCTAGAAAAATTCAGCACAGTTTTCCTAATTAAGACTTTATTCAAGAATTAAGGAATCTTAAAATTAGAAAAACTCAAATCGTTCTCACTTTCCACTTAAATTCTGAAATAAGTGGTTATAAAGTTTTAAAAAAGCAGATTATAGAAGAAATGTGATATCCATCCCTCTGTATGGATCTTCCCTCTGCATTTTTGAAAGTCGAAGGTCATCTATCTATACCATTTATTGATACTCTGTTTAAAAACACAATGCATGTTTTTTTCAGTTTTTTTACCCCAAATATCTTTCACCCTGCCCTGAGGGTACTTCTATGATGCTGAGCGCATTACTCGTCAGAAGACCTTTCAGGCAATATGTATTATGTGTAGGTTAAATCGTCAAATAAAAGCAGGGTAAACGAAAACCTAAAATATGACAGGCTACCAGAACCTCCTAAATACATGTTACGCCCCCTAGTAAGCGAAACCTTCCAGGCAAGTGTCAAGAAGCGTCATCTTTATGTTGTAATGCGTACTAATTTGATTCCCCCTCCCACATCAACCTTTTGTCCAGAATCGCCCTAGCGACGTGTCATGAATAAAACACTGGTAAAAAATTTCCTTTTAACAGAAAGATAAGTTATTACTAGTACAATACAGTACAATTTGATTCCTGTCAGTGCCAGTGGTTGTACAAGAAAAATGAGACAAGCACATCAATGACCCTCGTAGTTTGGGAAGCAAAGCTTTGATCAGTTGTGAGGTCAACCATGCATCCATGCAGGGATGACGTAAAACTGGGCGGCAAGCGGGCATGAACTCATGTACTATGCAGGGGTTGTCCAGGCATTTAGTGAGGGAATTAAGTATCAGTACCTTCGCTAGTGGAAATTCACTAGTGACATTTTCGCAAGGGCTAATTTTTGACTAGTAGGTTTGAAGGAGAAACGTTGTTCAGAACCTTATGAACAAATCTCCTTCAAATAATGTTAATTTATGCGTATTTTTAGTATATGTCTGAAGCATTTGCGCCACGCAGACATCTTTTATTGGTTAAAATAATTCCCTTTACATAACAAAAAGGTGATTTCAAGCATGACATTATTTGTGCTTAAAGATATATGCAGGTATCAAATCAATTTAAATTATGTTTTATTTTTCAGATACTATATACACGTTGGCAAAGAAATCAGTTCAAGATGCATGTAAATTTCATCCACTTCCTTTGTATCTGCACTTTTCTATGTGGAGCCCCCTTGTTGGAGGCCCAGCCCACTACATGGGAGGAAGAGGATACGTGCTCGTCACTTCAACCATGTTGTTGAGGGAGGAAATTCTACTGCTGAAGGAACAGTTTGCAGCCAGTCTCGTGGTTCAAAAGGAAATGTTAAAAAACATACAAGAGTTGTCCCATAATAGCCAATACAGCATCCAAAAACTAAACGGCAGCGTTATGAATCTGTGGAAGTTGTTGGAAGGACATTATGTCTTACAAATTGATCCGCTACCTTGTTTTGAGAAGCCTGTTCCAATTGACATTCCATACTGTACAGCAGGGTGGCTGGTAATCCAGAGAAGAATGGATGGATCAGTGGATTTCTATCGAGGCTGGAGCGATTACCGCCAGGGATTTGGCAATCCTTCAGGCGAGTTCTGGATTGGTTTGGAAACAATGCACAGACTCACGCAGAGCAGAACCTACAAACTACGAATTGATCTTGAAGACTTTGACGGAAACACAAGGTATGCTGAATACAGTACCTTTGCTATATATGATGATGCTCATAACTATACCTTGTCTATAGGGACATACAGTGGAATAGCTGGAGATGCTCTCACCTATAACAATCACCATCCATTCCTCACAAAGGACCATAGAGGTACTGGGAGTTCTGTTTTCTGCACTGAGGGGAACAAAGGTGCTTGGTGGTATAATAGCTGTGGTTATTCAAATCTTAATGGCCAGAATCTTCGGGGTGCTCACACGTCAGGTTCTTTTGGTGTCTATTGGTATCAATGAAAGGGATTTTACTATTCTTTAAAGACTACTATCATGATGATCAAGCCTGTTGGTTGAGATATAATGATGGATCATTTCGCTGTTCATCACTTTATTCGATGTATATAAGGAGAATTTCTAGTTGTAACTGCATGTAGTAGGCGGTGCTGTCTCTCACCTCTGCCCAGGTTTGACTCCCAGCCGGAGCATGTGAGAGAGTTGCATATGCCGTCGGGTTAGGCGGTGATTGTCGACAGATACTCCGGTTTCCTCACCCAGCTTAAACAAGCTAGTCATGACTTGGATGCAATAAGCGCCAAAAATCGATATTCCAAATTTGATTTTGTACTCAGTGACATGCACTTTGATTTTAAACATATATTTGCTGGTTATCTTCAAGGAGTTGTTTTGATTTGATATGAATTTCTATATGATATTATTTATGTGTATATCTATGTGATGGGTTTTAAATAAACATTTCCTTAACTTCAACCCCCATTTAGTTGTGATTAGTCTATTTTCCTATCTGTCTTCAATCGTTACTACAGTTATATATCGCCCTAATTATGATACCACCTTTATGTAACACACTGTCAATTATGTCCTCAGCACAGTGTCAAGGACAATCCGTTTAGGAGGCTGCAGAGTGAAATGAATTCAAGGTGGCAGAAACAGTGGATTGTTGAACATAATTTGACAAAGAAAAACAAAAAATGATGGGTTGGGTTTAAAGATAGGAAGCAACTTTTGTTAGGAAAAGACCATACAATCTATGGAGACACAAATAATCTGAAAATGTCTTTTGAAGTTGCGATTAAGCATAAATGGTATTTGGTTTGGCATAAACTACAGCTTACAGCTACATCTACTCATAGAAATGTAATGCACATCTGCTATTACAAATTTCACTCATTTCGCACATAGTTCTTTTCCTAGAAGGTAGGGGGCCATAGTCAAGTGCGGGGTTTCTAGATTCAGAATTGATCAGTATACATGAAAGTATACGTCTGCCACGTTTCACGCTTTGAATAAGACATGTAAGATTTGTTTGCCTTAGGCACCCTTCTACAAGTTACGTCTTCTTTAAAAGTAATAAGGGTTTTGCGCCTGCCAAAATCTCATTCTGTTGCGGACAGTTCTATCATACATCTCCAGTATCGAATCCTCTGAAATACACACAGTCAGCAGGTCTACTATGTCGACGCCCTCTATCAGGCGAGCAAGTAACCAACAAACATTCTAGTCTGTGTACTAGTTTAACTTCTCTCGAATCTACTCGCTAACCTTACACACCTCATCAAAAGTGTTTTCTCTCGTCGTTAGAGCCAGCACACTGTTATCTTTCATATCTATGATATGGTCACTACATGATACAATACACTACTGTTAAATGTATTTGGCCATCTATGCATTCTTGTTTCCATTTTGCTTTGAAACAAGGCAAATTTAATCTCTCTCTCTCTCTCTCTCTCTCTCTCTCTCTCTCTCTCTCTCTCTCACACACACACATATGGATATATATATATATATATATATACATATATATATATATATATATATACATATATATATATATACATATATATATATATATACATATATATATATATATATATATATATATATATATATATATATATATATATATATATATATATATATATATATATATATATATATATATATATATATGGGTTACCAAATATATTTTCCGTTGAGCGATAAACCATTTGACATTTTTAACGTACAAACGGCCTGACACATAAGCAAGTATCTAGAGGTAGACATGTTACTGAACAGATGGAGAGAATAGAAAACACAGAACTTTTAGCCATTCTCAGTTTATGAAAAGTGAGTGACCCACCCAAGGTATCTTTTCAAATATTGGAACATTCTTTATCAGGTTATGTCAGGTTTTGTGTCATAACACCAAAATATATGACAGACCTTCACAGATACCTAACTCAACTTTAATGTATTTGTTGTTGAAAGAAAACATATTGATTACTTTAACTGGCCACAATACAAACATAAGGGTAAATTACAAAGATCACCTGTTTTAACTATTATATCATGATATTGGCCCAACAAATGTCAAAATGTCTTGTAAGTCATTTTATCATATAAACTCATTATAAGTCAGTGTGGATAGATTTAGCACCTCTCAGAAAATATTCATGACCAGCGACCCATAGAAATATATGGTAAAGCTCTTATCAAAATGTTCACCAATTTCGTATATAGTTGTTTTCCACGTCAATAGGTAGAGCCAAAGTCCAGTGTTGTGTTTCAAGATTCAGAATTGATTTTTACACATGAAAGTATGTTTCTGCTTTTGCCCCAGTCACACTGGGTCCGACTGTCGTTCGATTTCAAAGGTGAGGTCGTACCCGATTATTTTACCTATCGCAGGATAGACCGATGCCATTTCAAGGCCAAAAACGGAATCGAACCGTCTATTAAAAGTCGGTAATGGCTTGTGGTCCTGTTCACGACTCAATTGCTTGACTTGCGATTTCCGTATGATATTCGTACCACATTTGTATGCACGTCAGACCTTAACATTGGAATCCAGTGAAATAACCCAATGCAAGAGGTTGTGCGATAGGTGTTTATATTAACTGTTCAGGAGGGAAATCGCGCTGTTTTGCATGGGGCGCCCGCGGTTGCAAATATAGGGCTTGTTGTAGTGTGGTTATGGGTATCCGTGCGCCGAAACTGATGGCCGGCGCACGGATCCAAGGCCCAAATACAGGGCATCACTGGTTGCACACTCCACAATTGTGGAAGTAAACTGTTTGAAATCACTTTGTATGTCTTACAGCAATTCTGATCTGTTTTTCATTAAAGTAGAACATGGGGTTCAAACCAGGAATTCAAGAAACACCATCTTAACCCTACTCCTGATTGGTAGCAGGTAGAAAATATCATAGTCAGCCCATATTCTATGTCATTTCAATATTTACAACTTTTCACTCAAATGACATAATCTCACTACTTGCACAGGTGCATTTAACTAGCTTACAATGGCTCTCATCACCATAACTTAAATTATCATATTAAGTAAATTACCTTGATTCAGATATTTAAGTAGTTTGATATACTGGCTAGATTTACATTTAATACATCTGACACAACTTAAAAGAGAGCCAAATCTGATAAGATAAATTAGCCATCCACGCCAATAGAATAAATCTTTTCTAAGGATAAGTTCTGATTTAATACATTACTACAAGTTAATGTTCCTATTCCATACTTAAAAACCCTTATAAATCCGTGAAAGGCAGTCAGTAGCGTGTCATGACTGCACGATTCCGGGATAAAGTACATGCAATTACGAGACGAGTGTAAAGGCTTGGTACAGTATTGCAAATTTGGCGCCAATACTACGCGGTCGATGACGTCACCAATCAGGTCAGCGAGAGTTGCCGGCTGCAATAATTGACATTCCTATGGGAAAACCGGCTCAGGTGGTAATGATTAGGTGTGATTCAATAGATGCCAATGTTTTACTATACTCCCCCCACATGTGCTTGAAGGTAAGACATATTTGTGCAACTATATCTTGTCTCGCATGCACTACTTTTGTACTAGTACGCTGTGAGGACTGGTTGCCGTTTGCAGCATATGGTGTGCAGGAATTTGAAAGAAATAGTGCACGAAAGAGAAGGCGCGCCTGACACGGAGATGGGAACCTTTCCATTGAAAAAAACTGCAAGCCCTGCTAATCTAACACTACATGTAAAAAAATGTGTGTTTTCTGGTATCCGCTTTCTTTCAGGGCAGATAAAGTTAGCCACGTGACCTGGCTAGAAATGAGGCCATTTCTCCTAGTCGAACCCACTTGCTGAGGGTGCCAGTTTCAGAGTTTGCTAATAAGGGAACGGCTTGCAGCCGTATTTAAAGGCACTAAGCGTCAAGTCAAGTATTAAGACTTGTTGCACGAATCTCTTGCGATTACCGTGAGATAATCGCGTGAGATATCTATGCATCCAGAGAGAATACGTTCCCATTTGTTTCCGTAGGGGCGTTCAAATACCTCTCTATAAAGGCAAAAATGCTTGCAGTCTAGACCCCAATAATTATAGAGGTATTACCTTACTCTCTAGTTTTAATAAACTTTTTGAAATATTATTGTGGTCTAGACTGGAACATTGGTGGCATGTTAACAGGATTGTATTGTCGAGCAATACAATCGGCTCCAAACGTCGTCCGAGAAGTCGTGCAGGTGGGACTGCAAATGTGTCTTTTTTTCAAAATGGGAACGTTCCGTTCCGATTTTAAAATAAGAACAATCGGAGCTGATTTCGAAATCGTACGATAGTCAGACATACGTGTGTTTTGGGCATAAGTCGCCCTTCGGGAAGTTACACGTGTCTTTATAAAGTATGTATGTATGTATCATTTATTGACCGTAGTTCAACTACAAAAATCATCATACAAAAGTAGATAAGACAAGAATACAAATAATGACAAATAAGGATTTTAAAGCTAATATTGAACTCAAAAAGCCCACTGGCTACTGAACAAAGAAAAGAATCCATCTAAAACAGAGGATGGAGAAAGAAAAACACAAAAAATTTAATTATTTAGAAAAGGGCTGATCCAAAATTGCATTGTAGTATTAAAAGACACTACTGCTGCGCCACATCTATGACTTAGATATGACTCAGCTTACATTAGTTATCTTTTTCTAAACGCAGTCTATTCCTAACTGTAGTCCTATAAATTTTACTAATGTAGTATGCACTTATAGTCCAAAATTGCACCATCTGTTCAATATCAAATCTTACATCTGGTTTACCTAAAAGTAGTAATAACACCTGACCTGGATCGGCTAATAATTCTCTGCCAATATCATTAGGTAGTAGTAACATAGCATCAAACATTTCAATTCTAATCGTTTCACTAGCAGGACACTGCATAGTGATATGATTTACATTTTCCCCTATCCCCAGGTTACATTCAACACACATCCTTCTACCATAGGTACTGTCTTTATATAAACAATCGTCAGATTTCAATCTACTGGCATTACATACTAGTTTCGCCATGTCTTCACAACAGGCCATGAGACTGGGTATCAGGTCTGCAACATACCACCATGTCAAATAGCGTGGTTTAGAGAGAGTAGAGATCAAAAATTGTCCCTTTCTTTCAAGGAAAAGCTGCCTTTCCCAGAAAGCATCTTCCAAATTCCATGCTCTCTTCCAGACATCTTTTTTCCAAGTCTGTTTATCTATAACAATAAGACCGAAAAGACATCTCATGACCTGTTCGTACATGCCAAAATTAATGCTTATTTTGAGCATTTCAAAAATTGGACTGCGCGAAGCATTTGTAACTCCTATACGTATATTACTATTAAAAATCAGAGCTCTTTCTTTAAAAATTTGTCTTATATTGCTGTCTTCACTCATAATTAAAATAGTGTATATGAACATTAGTTTCTTAATGCATATGAAGGTAGTCAAACCTATCCACCCTAGTCCAAAAAAACTTGAAATACTAGGACTACTTGGATTAAAACGTTGTAGCCTTCGTCCTGCGTACCTTTGAAAGGATTCTATATTTTCAATATCTTTAAGACTCATAATCCAAATTTCAGCACCATATGTGGTAATTGGTACTACTACCATCCAAAAAATAAGATTACAAACAGCCATACATAACCCATTGCGTCTGATACCCAAACCAGTTGCAGCGTTGAGCGTCTTCCTGCCTTTAGAAATTTTTTCATCTATAAGAGTGGTATCATTTTGATAAATGCAGGCCTTTACTCCTACATGATCATAATGTTCCTTCTCGGGGACTTTTTTCCCATTCAAAATAAAACTTCTAAAAGCAGAATTACGATCGTGTGTCCGTTTGTCCTCCCCATAGACTAGGACTGCACTCTTGCGAGCATTATACTCATAACGCCACCTATTGCCATGATCCCCAACTATTTTTATGACTCTGTCTACTCTGTCTTTAGAACGACATGCTGCAGACATATCATCCGCATAACCTATGGGCGAACAACTTATACCATTTATACTAATACAGATGTTTGCATTACTTAGGTCTACTAAGAGTGAGTTTATAAATGCGATATATTTTAAAGATGAAAGAAATCCGCCTTGATGTATTCCGCAATCTAAATCATACCACTCAGAGACCTGGGAGTGTATTCTCACACAACTTTTAAAACCTATATATGCCTTACGCAGAATTCTCCACATTCTCCCTTTAATGCCTAAGTCATAAAGCTGTCGGAATAACCCATTGATCCAAACAGAATCAAAGGCCTTGGCCACGTCGAAGTATGCAACAAAGCATTGATTGTTGTCGGCCATCGACGTGGCCACGGCCTCTTGTAAAACCATGGCAGAATGAATGCATGACTGTTTCTTTCTACAAGCCCCTTGACATTCTGAAATAATCCTGTTATCATGCCACCAATGTTCCAGTCTAGACCACAATAATATTTCAAAAAGTTTATTAAAACTAGAGAGTAAGGTAATACCTCTATAATTATTGGGGTCTAGACTGCAAGCATTTTTGCCTTTATAGAGAGGTATTTGAACGCCCCTACGGAAACAAATGGGAACGTATTCTCTCTGGATGCATAGATTAAATAAAGAACACAGAAGTAGGACTAAATTTTCTCCACCCCATTGTATATGTTCTGCACATATTTGATCATAGCCAGGTGCTTTAGCCCGTTTTAGCTTTTTAATAGCCTTTCTTACATCGTCTATAGTAAAGTCGTCTTCCAAAAATTGGTCTATATCATTTAGGCCTGCCTTATGCTCAACCCAAGCATTTGTAGCATTGAAGTGTTCAGAGTCATAGCTGTCCTTATTTTTTGGAGTACTGAGTTCATTAAAATGGTCAAACCAAACCAAACCATTTCGGCTCTTTTTCAATGCTTTCCAAAAGAATTTATAATCTAACTCGGTAGACTTTATGACTTCCGCTATTTCTTGTTGTTCATACTCTCTAGAAGTCTGTCTGAGACGTTTCATAAAAATACTTTTAGAAGTCTTATACCGAGAATAGAAGGGGTTGTCATGTGACCTGGGTCTACCTTGTTCTACCCATCTGCGATAGTGTAAAATCTTATCTCTCTTTAATTCAGATAAACGCTCATCCCAGTACGGCTTTACGTTGGGCTTATATTTACTTCTTGGCAAGTTATTATCTGCAACATTGATGGTGTTGATGATTCGGTCGAAAACCTGATCAATTTCATCATCAGTGTTGATACCTCTATCGATAATAGGTAAGATGCCTTGTAGCCTGCGATCGAGAATGTCGGTATATTTTTTCTTAATAACCTCTTTACTCAATTTAGCCCACTTAACTTTACTTTGGATCTTAACGTCAAAAGTCCTGGGCATGAGATTATCTAAAGATAATCCTAAAACAATAGGTCGATGATCAGATGTGTTATCAATCTCATCATCAAGTACCCTACAGTATTTGACTTTACTGACAAAGGCAGAAGGGATCATGAAGTAATCCAAAGTGCTAGACCCTACAGGACCCGTGAAGGTTTCCACCGGGCCCTTTGCACATAGTAACATGTTAATTGGAAGGAAATTATACTTGTTGGCAAAGTTTATAATTTGCCTTCCCTGTTTATTAGGGCATTTTGTACTTCTTTCACCTAGTTCTCTACCAACATCACCATTAAAATCTCCGCTTAAGATTACTATTGCACCTTCTTCTAAATTGTCTATGGATCCAGATAACTCATCTATGGTTTCATCAAAGCTATCTCTAGAACTAGTATCTGGTAAATACAAAGCAAAGGTATACAGTATACATCCAAGATTGGTCTCCAGCCTAATAGAGCAAAACCTGTCATGCACTATTTTGGTTACCGGTGAAATCCCTGATATGTTTTTACGCCACAATATGGCAATACCACCTTGACCTCTGGAAATACCAAAGAGCTCAGCAGGGGCATGTCGGCTAGCACGTGCAAAGACATTAAATTCTTCAGAAATGTCCAAAAGTCTATTAATCCTATTTGCATGCAACCAGTGTTCGCTAATAGTAATAATATCATTGCTCTCCAATATATTCCTGAGATACGGCACCGCCGCCGACATGCCCCGACTATTCCAAGTAGCTAGTCGCAGTGTATTTTCCATGTAATTTGGCTATATTCCACCCTCGCAGGAGTGCATGGATTACAAATAAGACATATTATCAATATACTGGGAATCATAACATCACAGGTGTGTGTGCTTATGTCAAAAAAGGGCATAAACCCAAAGTAATTTATATCAAAAAATACCAAAGTGAAGAAAAATATTTAAAAAAATTCGACATACAGCATTGGCACAATTGTGATGTATACAACCACATCAAAAATCATACGAAGTGACTATGGTGTTACATCATCCCAACACTCATTCTGTTGCGGATAATCTTATAATACATCTCCACAATGGAATCCCCTGAATTACACATAGTCAGCAGGTCTACTATATCGACGCCCTCTAGCGGGCGTGCAAGTGACCAACCAACATTCTCGTCTGTTTATTGGTTAAACCTCTAATCGACTGGCTGACCTTATACACCTCTTCAAAAGTGTTCCTCTCTCGTCGCCAAAGCCCAGACACGGCTAGATGTATTTAGCCATCTATGCATACTTGTTTCTTTTGTGTTCAAGCCGAAGTTCAAGCCGAACATATATATATATATATATATATATATATATATATATATATATATATATATATATATATATATATATATATATATATATATATATATATATACATAGAAGCGCTATCTATCGGACATATTTTTCACCAGAGGAGAAGCAAACATCATTCTTCAAACAACTGAACGCGGGCGTTTTTCTTAATACATCCCATGAAAGAGTTATAAAAAAACTCTCTAGTTTCTGAGTTCGACACCTGGACAATATGTAACCATTAGAAGTGCAGTGATGACATCTTATTCCTGCTCTAAATGTGCGGGCAGGCCGGGCACTTTGCACGTCCGTGTGCCTGCCAAAAAAGCAGCTAAAATAAGTCTACAGGTCGGTGACGTCACAATTAAATCTCAAGTCAGCGGCTAAGTAGGTGGTTAATGTACTAACCATCTCAACCCCTAGCATGCCCAGGCGACCGATGTAACGGTTACTGGCAGGCGACTGGTCGATTCAGGTACAGGAATTGAATATCGTTATTGCAGCTTGTAACAAACACGCTTGACTCAAGACCGCTACAGTTAGAATCATATACATCACAGGATATCCCTCACGAGTAGATGTGGTTAAGTAGAACATTTAGAGGACGTACAGGAACGCAGAGATTGGAGATTGTATATATTTATTTGGTTATAATCATATTCAAAATCTTCCGACTCAATTATAACGCTCCTTATGTAATTGTATTAAAGGCAACACTACGCAGAGAGAGAGAGAGAGAGAGAGAGAGAGAGAGAGAGAGAGAGGCTGTAGTTTTGATATCAGGGGAGAGAGAGAGAGAGAGAGAGAGAGTGGTTTATACCCCAAAAAGCTCTCTTTTCGGCAACAATCCATATTCACTCTGTTGGCCAGTAAAGTCAATCTCAGGGGGTAGGATCAGAAGTCGTGTCTGAAAGTCAGGAAACTGGAAATTAGTGTCATGTAAATCACGGATTAAACAGTAGAATATCTTACAGCTTGGAGCCAATACTCATTTAGTGATTGAAAACACTTAATTTTGACTGATAACAGATTTTTTCTTTTTAGTTCTTTTTTCTGACGATTGGTGTCGCCACATTTTTGTATTAAGGTAAACACGCTTCTGCTTGATATTTCCTATCATATCCACTAGATACGAAGAGGTTTCATCTTACCATAAGAATTACCTATTGTAAACAACAAGATATATGCGTGTGTGATCCAGGAAGACCCGATTCAATCTTTGACATATTGGATTGAGTGTGTGATATTTTGCTAGGACACGCGAAGTTGTGCGGAGACAGGGCGCCCGCAGCTGCATGAAACTTTAGAGATAAAAGCTGATCTGTGACGACAGTGATGAGGCTCAACCCGCTCCTCTATCACCTCAATTATCTCTCCACCTCCTCCACGACCCTCCTCTATACTAAACACAGAAAGAAGGCCATATGTTTGAAATGGCGGTTCTTAAATCATTTCATCAAAGGAATGACATTTCTGGTGATGTATATTTTGCCTCTATCCTCGCGGCAAAAGAGGCGTATATACCTACTAAAGATGTCACCCAACAAGACAGATTGTATCTGTAACATAAACCTACTATATTCAGAAATGGGAAAAGAAGACTTTTTAATGCATAGAGAGGTTCCTTAATGAACGCACTAGAGGGCGTAATGCATGAGGTACATTTGTACTTCTCCCTTCTCGCATGAAGAAGAGGACAAAAAGAGGATAAGTGTTTGTACCTATCGGAAAGGTTCTTAAATGAGCATTGTAGAGAGAGTATTGCTGACACAAGGTTTACCACTCTACCATTCCTCTTAATCCTCTTCCCACCTAACCCATGAACTAAGAAAGGAGGACGTTTTTGATCCAACGTGTGTTCATAGGAATAGTTCCTAAATGCGCATTCCTCTCCCCACCTTACCCTGAAACAAGAAAAGAAGACGTGTATTTGCACCTATCGGAAAGGTTCTTAAATGGGCATTGTAGAGAAAGAGTATTGCTGACACAAGGTTTACCTGACTCTACCATTGATCTTCCCACCTAACCCCTGAATTAGGAAAGGAGCACGTGTATGATTCAATAATGAACTATTCGAGGAATGCGATTTCTGAGAGGAGGTTCATCTCTCTACTTCTCCTAATTTCCTTTTCCCATCTTTATCGCAAAAAATAATAACATAAAGGTTCCCAAATGCTTGTGTTAATGGAATGAAATTTATGGCATGAGGTATATATATATCCCCTCCTGACCACCACGTATCTTTCCTGAAACAAGAGAAACAAGATAGAAAGCTGTGTATGGAGAGAAGTGGTTCTTTCACGACTGTTAAAGGATACAGGATATCAAGAATAATGGATTCCCCTTTTCTTACGACTCTAACAAACCCATTGGGCACGGTGTTCTATCTATCTATCTATCTATCTATCTATCTATCTATCTATCTGTATATATATATATATATATATATATATATATATATATATATATATATATCTATATCTATATCTATATCTATATATATATATCTATATATCTATATATATATATATATATATATATATATATATATATATATATATATATATATATATATATATATATATATATATATATATATATATATATACATACATACATACATCTAAACATTATATATATATATATATATATATATATATATATATATATATATATATATATATATATATATATATATATATATATATATATATATATATATATATATATATATATATATATATATATATATACATATATATTGATGTATGTATTTATGTATGTATGTATGTATGTATGTATGTATATATATATATATATATATATATATATATATATATATATATATATATATATATATATATATATATATATATATATATATATATATATATATATATATACATATATATATATATACATATATATATATATATATATATATATATATATATATATATATATATATATATATATATATATATATATATATATATATATATATATATATATATATATATATATATATATATATATATACAACCCAAACAGAAACTATCTGACATATATTTCCCCCACAATAATTGCATTGTTATCAGTATGTTTCCTGATATGTCTGATCATATGATTTGGAGACTCCACCCAGCAATGGCGTAGGCATAATTCAATTGCTCTCAAACTAATCTAGCTGTTTCCGAGAGTCACGTGGACAAAAAAGGCTGCGATAAACACGATAATCAGGAAACGGACAGTAGACAATAGCGGCAGCGCTTCCCTCATATACAATGGCTAATTAGCATTCTTCCTTATTCTATGTGTTTGTTCTAGTTCATACACGCTTAGACGCATTGCCAAAACGTGGTATAATTGGTATATTGTTCATGATGCTAATACGGCTTTCCAAATTGCCAAGTTGTAAAAGCATATCCTAGCTTGCGATCAATAAACTTATTCGAAATTGTTCGATTATGTCTTTGAGCTGCCTCGTTCATCGGCCAGGGGAAGAGAAAGTTGTCAATGCCATGAGCATAGGCGGTGGTTCTTGCTGGGTACTCCACTTTCCTCCAACACTTACAACTGGCTAGTCACAAATAAGCTTGAATATGGCAGATAAAATGACGATAATCGAAATTCCAAATTCCGCGGCCGACCATTCAAGCCCTACCTGATGACGATTAATTCTTAGCAGAACTTAAAGGTATTAATCCCGTACGAAAAAACTATGTGTTATGCATAATTGAAGAATATGCATAATTTTCGCATAAGTTATGCATAAGTTATGCATAATTTATGGATAAACTATTTTTGCCTTAGGGCATAAATTATCCATAAATTATGCATAATTTATCCATAATCTATCAGCAGATTATGCATATTTTTCGCATAGGATTCACGGAGAGATAGCATTTTATCTGTACTAGATTAAGGGTAATTTTTGTTATCCTATCCACCACCAGGTGTCTCCCACAATCAATTCATAAAATGAAAGAGTACATTCGAACAGATAATGGCAATTTCCGGGTAACATGTTTGTTGTAACCCATATAAACCTTATATATTTAAAAAGCTGATGTTCTGAGGAACATAGTGAATCTAATTTCGACACGCTTGCCCTTAAGATATTTAAAAAAAAACTTAATTAAAGAGATGCGCCGAAAAACTGCATCATGACATAGTTAATGAACGGTATCATCTGTCTATCTCTATAAGAAAATGCACACATGCGCACATACACACATACACACATACATACATACATACAATCATATGTGTGTGTGCACACTCAATCATATCAATCATTTAACCTTTTGTACTAATGAGAAACACAGACAGACGGGTAGATAGATTTTATATACTGAAAGATATACATATAAATAAATACGTGTCCATTGGTCGTTTAACTTACTGTTTCGTTTACTAAGTTAATTTATGTAATACTGAAGGACGCGCACATGGCCTTTGTTCCGACTTTGTTGTTCCGCACCTGGTGGTAGTAGTAGTAGTAGTAGTAGTAGTAGTAGTAGTAGTAGTAGTAGTAGTAGTAGTAGTAGTAGTAGTAGTAGTAGTAGTAGTAGCAGCAGAAGTAGTGGTAGTGGTAGTACACGTAGTAGTAGTAGAAGCAGCAGTAGCGAGATGCATACTGGTAACAAAATATTTTGAAAAGATTCGCACATTAGGATTCCATGTTCCGCCCCTGGTAGTAGTAGTAGTAAAATTAGTAGTATTTATCACAGTAGTAGTAGTAGTAGTAGTAGTAGTAGTAGTAGTAGTAGTAGTAGTAGTAGTAGTAGTAGTAGTAGTAGTAGCAGCAGAAGTAGTGGTAGTGGTAGTACACGTAGTAGTAGTAGAAGCAGCACCCGTACGAAAACGTCGCTAGTGGAAAGTCACTAGTCCAGTTGAAATTTCACTAGTGAAACGCTATTTCACTAGTGAAACACTAGCGAAACACTAGCGAAACACTAGCGAAAATGAGCAGAATCACTAGTTTTTCGCTAGTGGAAAGTCACTAGTGGAAAACCACGATGTTCACGGTTGAAAATCCACTACTCCACTAGTGAAAATTCACTAGTCGAGTAGTGATTTTTCACTAGTGAAATTCAAGGAAATGTTCCCCACTGTTTCCACTAGTGAAACGAATTTTCCTTAGCAACCTCTAGTGGAAACTCACTGGTCGGAGGAGTTACGCCGTCAAGAACTTATAGGCGGCGCCAGTAGTATTGAGAAATAAACTACCACGTGTCCTCTGAGGTAGCTTGTGGTGTCAATTTCTTAGACTCATTACTAGTTTTCGTCTACAATTCTTTTATTTCTATATTTAGCATATACAAAGTATATATCGTCTGAAAGGTTTTCTGAAGGGGAATACCTTCAACACATTAAAAGTACCCTCAGAACAGGGTGTAAGAAGATATATTAGTTTAAAAAACCTAAACATATATATATACTAGAAAAGTTACCGTCCTGCGGACGGAAACCGTGGTCTTCCTTGTAATGGGAAACATATCAGAGCACCCAGACATCCCCTTTCTCTCTCTGCCCCCTCTCTCCCTCTGCGCCAGCTCTCTCTTTCTCTCTCTTTGCCCCCACTCTCTCTTACTCTCACGCTGTCCCCCTCTTTCTGCCCCCTCTCTCTCTATCTACCCCGCTTCTTCTCTCTCTCTCTGCTCCCTCTCTCTGCCCCCTATCCCTCTCTGCCTCTCCCTCTCTCTCATTGCCCCTCTCTCCCTGTCCCGCTCTCTCTCTGCCCCCCTCTCTCTCTCTGCCCCCTCTCTTTCTCTGCCCCCTCTCTTTCGCACCCTGCTCTCTCTGACCCCCTCTCTCTCGGTCCCTGACTGCCCCCCCCCCTTCTCTCCCTCTCTGTCCCACTTTCTTTCTCTCTCTCTCTCTGCCCACTCTCTCTCTCTGCCCCCTCTCTCCTTACCCCCCTCTTATATATACATATATATATATATATATATATATATATATATATATATATATATATATATATATATATATATATATATATATATATATATATATAT